>OY728152.1:1993537951-1993868928 GCA_963277665.1 Viscum album
TCTATGTTTTTGGATGCACATCACAATTCCCACCGTACACGGATCAAGGACACATACTTTTCCCACAAGACTACCTTACTACAATCACAACACGTGTAACACCCCATGTAAATAAAGAATATGACATTTTTATATTTATCCCTATTTGTGAAAAAATATTAATATTACTTTAAAGGTAACGCTATACTCGATGGTGTACCCAACACGCGACAACGAGTTCCTTTGAAATTTTACGTTGCACTCTAATAATAAAATAATATTATTTTAAATAGTAGTTACCACTAGCCATTACAATGGCAGGAAATAACGGAACTAACTACAAAATGATTATATATGTTTTTCAAATATTTTTACTTTTTACAATAAATGTTAGAGGATTAAAAATGAGAATGAATCAAATTTTAAGCGTAAACATTCTAATATTCTTTAAAAGGTCGATTAACCGCCTTTTGATGGCGAACCTATTTTAAGTCCACTTTTTGACAATTTTATGTGTTATATATGACAAAATAAAATTCTTATTTAGAATCCAGACTTCAAAATTTACTTTTTGTAAATTTTTGGTATTTTTCCGATAAAGTTAATCTTTTAATGAATAGTGAAAAATGTTGTATTTTAATTCAAAACCTCTTTTTAATCTTAATTTTTTATATGATTAGATTATCTTTTTAATTGGTTTTAAAGTGAAATTATAATATATTTTCACCATTTAATCCAATATTGGTCATTGGAATTCATTTCACATTGAAATTGGACTTAAACTAGTGTCAATCTTTTAATAGATATTGTTTCTTAAAAACATGCAATTTCTTTTGACAGCGGGAATTAATTATTAAATTAATTAATGCAACTTATATGATTTGAATTTTGTAAAATAGACATCATTTTTGAATTCGGAATATCAAATATATCTTAGGGTGAATTTTGGGTATTTTTTTGAAAAACTTCAAATTTAGATGAATAGTGAAACCACTAAGTGGTAGTTTAAAAACTGATTTTTCGTTTAAATGAAACATTACCACTTCTGTGATTTGATTTTCAAAAATCAGACATAATTGGTTGTCATTAGGATGTAAAATTTGGTTCAATGGTATTAAAATAATTTTTTGGTGAATAATAACTTTTACGTTTTTAATCACGATTAGAGGTAATTAGTGTAAATTAAGGCAAAAATAATGTTTTAATAATATGAAATGACCTTGAGACATGTCCTACCATTATTGGATGAGTCATGGCCGACCAAGACCATCCATGGGTCAACTTGGGAACCCCATGGAGCCACATTGGTTGGAAAATGACATTAATCACTTTTTATATAAAGTTAAAATTAAAATGTCACAAACATGTGTTATTTTACTAAAACAATTTTTACATGGGGATATACAAGTCATATATTTGACTATAAATATTCATTAGAAATATTGAAATATTTCATACATCATGATAGTTTTTTTGTAATTTTAAGACATTAAATAAATTAAATTATTTATGACACCATGATGATGCAACAATTACCTCATTATTTAATAATTTAAATAAAAGGAAAAGATAATGTAAAATCTAAGACCTACATGTGTCAAAAACCTATTGGATGGGTGGATTTCGAAATCTTATTTCCTTATACTCAAAATATATAATTTGGGACTTTTGAAATCCGAAAATCATTTTATAATAAAGTGAATGTTTATAACTTTCCAAGAGTGTCCCTCCTCTCCTCTTATAAAAGCCCCCCACCTCTACCAACTTAGCCACACCTCTCAAGCCTTTGGCTCGGCCAAACCCTACCCATTTCATATCTCCACATCCCTCTCTTCATCATTGAAGCCTCAACTTTGGGCAGAATTCTTTCCAAGGAAGCCTTTGAGCTCAAATCAAAAAGAGTTACCCGATTTAAAGGTAATGTCTTCCCTTGTGTTCTTTTGTTTTATTTTGCTTCTCCAACCCTCTAAAATAATTTTATTCCTTTATTTTCTAACAAAAACAGTATATTAAATATTCTAGGATGTTGTTATGGGAAGTATTAGAGGTACACTTACACACACCTTCGTCTAATGGTTAAAGAACATACTGTTTCTGTGGATGACGAATTTCTGCCTCATGAAACGATGATTGTTCAATCATCTATTAACACATTTCATGGTGGCCATTATGATGTCACTATATTTTATCTATTATATATATGGTATTTATGTTTTCTATATGATTCTTAATTTTATATTTAAAACATGCCTTTATGATTTTCATGTTGTGCAAATGAAATAATTTCGTACAAGGAAGTGTGGACTACAACCCCCTCAAGTGATGTGACTCGTTCATGAAATACATGGAATGTATAAAGAATGAAATTAATTAAAATATGTAAAATATATAACATATATATTATACTAAAATCATAATATATATATCTCTCAATTATTTTTAATTCCATTAATATGACAAAGAAATGAAAGTAGGGTTCATGCGTACGTACGGCCTACTGTCTCCATGAATGGTGAATTTAATTTATTTTTATCTCCAAATGTTACGGAGTAGTATAAAATGAATATGTACTAGATATATATATGATATTTAAATCAATAATACTATTCTGGAGATGATTTTCTTATAACTACATGGACAATAATTTTTAAACAAGTTCATTTTGGACTCATGTACCAAACATCAACAAAAAAATTTGATATAAACTCACATTATTAACCAATTATTATAACATTATAATATGTGATATGAACTGAATAATAATATTTAAAACATGTCCTTAAGAAATTATAAATTTACCAATGTTTTTATTCAGGAATATAAAGAAAACAAACAAGACAAGTCGGACTTGAGGTAAGGGATCCAACCTCTCTCTTTCTTTTTAAGCGCTCTCTTTTATGTCATTTCCTTTAAGATCATATTTATTATGTTTGGGGATGTTATTTTATATTCCAATCACTGTACTTTTTATATTCATATGACGAGAGACCCTATTTGATCTCATCAAACCATTTTTAAAAGTTTTAAGTGGCGCCGTTATGCTGCCGAGTTTTCATAAGGGATTTTTCATCTCACTTTTATTCCTGTGACATTTATGCTATGTTTGCCACCATTTACTTTGAGTGGTGTATGTAATGACAATTATTCTACTCTCTGTGTAATATAATTTCGTTTATGGGTATTTACATCTTCATTTTATGACCCTTCTTCCATGGGGTGTACGTTTCAAAAGTTACCCAAGTCGGTAAGGGAACCATTCACCCTCCTCTTTCTAAAAGACTTCTTTTGTTATGCCTTTTAATTAACATAACATTATGTTGGAATATGTTCTTATATACCCTTATTGATGTAAATTTTATGTCCAAGTGAGGAGATACCATTTTTATCTCTCATCAACTCATTTTTTGATTTTTTAAGTGATGTCGTTAGGCTGTCGACTTTTTGCAAGGGAACTTCTTAAACCAATTTTGATTCTTTGGGGTAAACTTGTACTCCTTGAATATGCCGTTCTATGAATATGTGTGAATGAACTCTGATTTTTTTACACTTAATATCCACTTATATTTGGGGTATTCTTTTGTCACACATAATTATGTAATTAATTTATCCTTAATCTAAGGATATCGTCTTTGTAAGGGACTTCGTCTCAATCTCTTTTCATTGAGGCATATTTTGTTCATACACAAATTTATTTATACAGTGTATAAACCCCTTTTATTTTTTACTTTTATTCAAAAGAAATCTTTTTTATACAAATCATTTTACTAAATGACAAAAAGTATGTTTTTTTACTATACGTGGTGACAATGACCTTTCTGCCGTCGTGAGTATTATTTGACCTTTGGCTTTCTCAACAAGCCATAATATTTTTAAAAGTAAATAAATACCATATAATATTTGGTTTTGATAATGGATTTGTTAAGTCAATATATTTATGTGATATATTGTGATTGAAATATAGAAATGTTTTCTTTAATTTATAATTTCTTTATGTATTATGATTTTTGTAATGGTACTTGGACATTTATTAGGCGGTTATGTGATAAACCATATGACGGGTGGTGCCGTGAATACCAGGATGGGTGGTTACATTTTAACCTCCAATGCATTGGGTATGGAAGTCGGCCGTATGGCTATTTCATTAAGTATGTGTGGAAGTCGACCGTATGGTTATTCCCTTTCTGTATGTTTATGTCCCAAGTTACCTTTATATGTTATGTGTTCTTTATATGAGTTTTCTGGTAATAGTTTGGTTACAAAAGGGTAAGTAATGGTCTTTTAGTCAGTGAAGAGTTTTTACTACTTCATAAAGGTGAAAAGTATTACTTTGGTAAATTATTCATGGTTTAATTGTTGTTTTGTAAAACTAACAGATTTCCTTATTTGTGTATCCTTTACTGGGCTTTTTATGCTCATCCCAAGTTTTTGAAATGTTTTCCACAAGACTTAAAGAAGAATAGTGTCAAGGATGGGATCAAGGAAAGACATGCTATCTAAAACATGAAAATTGAAATCTTTATTTTTAATTGTTTTTTTATTTTATGCAAACTTAGTAGAAGTCTTTACTATGTAATCTTTTGAGATGTAATAGTTATGACTTAATTCTCTAAAACTCTAAAACAGAAGAGATCATCCATATGAATTATTCATTTAATTCAATATTAAGTAAGGTTTAAGGCCGGGGCTTTATAGTTGGTATCAGAGGTCGGTTTAGATAACATTAGAGGTTGGGGTATTCTCTAAGCATAAGTAACATTTCCATAATGGTTAGGATATCAGAAAGAGTCCTAGTTTTAAATAAAGTGAATGAGTAAGTATATCGTAGTGTTTATCTTTCTCATTAGTAAATGATGGTTTTGTTGATATACTCACACTGACCTTTTTGGTTTTAGTAAGTGGCTGGATCTAGCAGGTGCCAAAGTAATAGTGGATGTGAAAGAAACTGTGACAGTTTTCTGAGCGAGCAACTGAATCATATGGGAGCTGCAATGATAACTCTTGTGTTTATCCCCAACCAACTATCTGGAGTCATGATTGACCACCTAAACCTTGGTGATTTCTATAAGTCATCATATATGTGAGAAACAAATACCTATGGAACTACATGTAATAATCATAAAGGTAAGTATGTTAAAAAACCTATGTGTCAATGATGTGGAAAGAAACACCTAGGAAAATGTCTCAAAGGGACAGAAATATGCTATAGATGTAGGAATCAAGGTCATAAAGCAAGAACATGCCATGGAAAAAGGAAGCATCCAGTTGACTCGAGGAATGGGAATGAAGTTATTTCCAAGGGATCAATTGAATGTTTTAAATGTGGTTTTCATGGTCATTATGAAAACACATGTCCTATGAAGATGTTTCGGGAATGGGATCACCAAGATCATACAAATATTCGTTTACCAATACCTAATGCCATTGTGATTGTGGATAAAGAAACTGATAATGACCAATCAAAGGTATGGATTATTTCTTAACATTTGTTTTCCTATTTTGGAATCATAGGATATGATTCATGATTTTGTTTGTAGGAAGGAAGTATTTCAGAATAAGTTGGAAGGGAATGGTTAATGGAATATGAATAATGTTGAATGAGTAAGAAGTCAACATGTAAGGGCTTCAAGAGTTATGGTGAAATTCATAAGAGTATTAAGTCTCTTCTGATGATGGGGTTACATTAGAAGACTTTTTATAGTATGTGTAACCCTGATGTTTGATATATGAAAACATTATTCAAGGAATAGTTATCTGTTCTTTGTGGACATAGTTGTAAAGAACCATTTGGGTTTATATGATCCTTACTTTTGAGATAATAATGGGTTACTATATGTTATGAAGGAAATTGAAAGGCATGAGATAAAATTGAGGTTAAATTATGTTATGGTTATTTTGGATTATTTTAACCCATTTTGGGGAATGATTTTAGAATTATATATTTTGGAAAAAGGACAACACGCAGACTGTGTGACAACTCGTCATGTCAGACAAAGCAACGTGAATTGAACCCACAACCAATGTGCGACTGGTATTTATCGCCTACCACTAGACTACATAAAGTACCTGGTTAGTTTGACTAATTCTTTTTATTTAGATGATTTTATGATTTACGAATAAGTTTATTTTGGGTTATCTATATAAATTATTGACCTATCATGGAGGATATGTGATTTGGTTAATTACTTTTCAATACGAGACTTTAAGAGAAACTGATGTTGTTTGGAGATAAATGATATGATTTAACTTGGAAGACTATGTGATTAAATCCTTCAAATATTTGGGTTTCAATCTTAGTTTGGTTTACTTATGGTCTTCATTGACCTTTGGGTTTTGTTGGACAAATTTTGGAGATTAAGAATATATTTTCTTTTTAAAAAGGGTTATCCTTTTCTGGATTATCTGATCTTGTACTAACCTTTTTGGTTTTGGTTTTGGTTAATGTCTAAAGACATGGGAAGTATATAGTTCTCATTTTTGGATTAGGTGATTCTATAGAAGTTTATTATAGTACTCTTAATGTGAACAACTCTTCTTAAATACTCATCATTTGGGGAAAGTATGAGTTTGTGTAAGAAATCTAGTAAAAGATGAAAGTCAACATGAAAAGTAAGAATTATTCCTAAAGATAAAAAATAAATTCCTCAATGAAACGTAATGTAATTTTTTTTTGTCCACTAACTTTTCCTACTGGGGAATCGAATACCGTTTAACCCACCACAAGTTTGTGATTTTCTTGTGGTAAACTTTCTCCTAAACATGTTTTCTATCACTCTCCCTCAGAACATGACCCTTTTCTTTTTCTTCCATATACATTTTTTCCTACATGGAATCCAAGTATGGGTTAGCTCGGATGATCTCTGTACTTCACTTTCCTTCATTTAAAGTGATTTTTTTACCGACTCTTGTTCCGATGTGGGACTTTCAATGATGTTTCCAAGAACAATTTTAAAATTGCGAGGACGTAGTTCCCAAAAGGGGGGAAGGATGTAACACCCCAGGTAAATAAAGAATATGACATTTTTATATTTATCTCTATTTGTGAAAAAAATATTAATTTTACATTATAGGGAACACTATACTCGATGGCGTACCCAATACGTTACAATGAGTTCCTTTGAAATCTTACGTTGCACTCTAATAATAAAATAATTTTATTTTAAATGGTAGTTAACACCTAGCCATTGTAATGGAATGAATGAATAGAACAAACTAAAAAATGATTATATATGTTTGTCAAATATTTTTACTTCTTATAATAAATTTTAGAGGATTAAAAATGCGAATGAATCCAATTTTAAGCGTAAACATTCTAATATTCTTTAAAAGGTTGATTAACCACCTTTTGATGGAGAACCTCTTTTAAATCCACATTTTGACAATTTTATGTGTTATATTTGACAAAATAAAATTCTTCTTTAGAATCAGGGTATCCAAATTTACTTTGTGTAAATTTTTGATATTTTTCCGATAAAGTTCATTTTTTAATGAATAGTGAAAAATGTTGTATTTTAATTCAAAACCTCTTTTTAATATAATTTATTTATATGATTAGATTATCTGTTGAATTGGTATTAATGTTAAATTAGAATATATTTTTACCATTTAATACAATAGTGGTAACTGGAATTAATTTCACTTTGAAATTGGACTTAAACTAGTGTCAATATTTTAATAGATATTGTTTCTTAAAAACACGCTATTTGTTTTAACAGCGGGAAATAATTATTAAATTAATTAATAAAAGTTATATGTTTTGAATTTTTTAAAATAAAAATCATTTTTGAATACGGAATATCAAATATAACTTAGGGTGAATTTTTTGGTATTTTTCTGAAAAACATCAATTTTAGATGAATAGTAAAACCACTAAGTAGTAGTATAAAAACTGATTTTTCGTTTAAATGAAAATTTACCACTTTTGTGATTTTATTTTAAAAAATCCGACATACATGGTTGTCATTAGGATGTAAAATTTGGTTCAATGGGATTAAAATAATTTTTTGGTGAATAGTAACTTTTAAGTTTTTAATCGCGATTAGAGATAATTAGTGTAAATTAAGCAAAAATAATTTTTTAATAATATTAAATGACCTTGAAACATGTCCTAGCCTTATTTTATGAGTCATAGACGACCAATAAAATCCATGGGTCAACTTGTGGACCCCATGGAGCCACTTTGGTTGGAAAATGACATTATTAACTTTTTATTTAAAGTTAAAATGAAAATGTCACAAACATGTGTTGTTTTAATAAAACAATTTTTCAATGGGGTTATACAAGTATAATTTTTGACTATAAATATTCATTAGAAATATAGAAATATTTCCTACATCATGATATTTTTTATATAATTTTTAGACATTATATAAATTAAATTATTTATGACAAAATGATGATGCAGCGATGACCTCATTATTTAACGATATAAATAAAATGAAAATATAATGTAAAATCTAAGACCTAAACTTGCCAAAAACCTATTTTATGGGTGGATTTCGAACTATTATCACCTTATCCTAGAAATATATAATTTTGGGACCTTTATAATCCGAAATGAATTTTATAATAAAGTAAATGTTTATAACTGTCCAAGAGTGCCCCTCCTCTTCTCTTATAATAGGCCCCCACCTCTACCACCTTACCCTCACCTATCAAGCCTTTGGCTCAGCCAAACACTGCCCATTTCATCTCTAAACATCCCTGTCTTCATCATTGAAGCCTCAACTTTGGGCAGAATCCTTTCCCAGGAAGCCTTTGAGCTCAAATCAAAAAGAGTTACCCGATTTAAAGGTAATGTCTTCCCTTGTGTTCTTTTGTTTTATTTTTCTTCTTCAACCCTATAAACTCATTTTATTCCTTTATTTTGTAACAAAAAAGTATATTCAATATACTAGGATGTTTCTATGTGATGTATTTGAGATACACTTACACACACCTTCGTCTAATGGTTAAAGAACATACTGTTTCTGTGGATGGTGAATTTCTACCTCACGAAACGATGACTGTTCAATCTTCTCTTAACAACTTTCATGGAGGCCATTATGATGTAACTATATTTTATATAAGATATATATGTTATTTATTTTTTCTATATTCTTCTGAATTTTATATTTAAAACATGCCATTATGCTTTTCATGTTGTGCAAATGTGATAATTTCATACGACGAAGTGTGGACTACCGCCCCCTCAAGTGATGTGACTCGTTCATGCAATACATGGAATGTATAAAGAATGAAATTAATGAAAATAGGTGACCTATATAACATATAAATTATACAAGAATTATAATATACATATCTCTCAATTATTTTTAATTCCATTAATAAGACAGAGAAATGAAAGTAGCGTTCATGCGTACGTACAACCTATCGTCTCCATGAACAGTGCATTTCATTTCTTTTTATCTCCAAATGTTATAGAGTAGAATAAAATTAATATTTACTGGATATATATTATATTTAAATCATTAATACTATTCTGTAGATGATTTACTTATAACTACATGGACAATAATTTTCAAACAAGTTCATTTTTGACTCATGTACCAAACATCGACAAAAACGTCTGATATGAACTCACATTATTAACCAATTATTATAACATTATAATATGTGATATGAACTGAATAATAATCTTTAAAAGCGGTCCTTATGTAATTATAAATTGACCAAGGTTTATTATTTAGGAATATAAAGAAACAAACAAGACATGTCGGATTTGAGGTATGGGATCCTACCTCTCTCTTTCTTTTTTAGCACTATCTTTTATGTCATTTACATTAATCTCATCTTTCTTATGTTTGGGGATGTTTATTTATATTACCCTTACTGTAATTTTTATTTTCATATGATGAGATATCCTATTTGATCTCATCAAACCATTTTTGTATGTTTTAAGTGGCGACGTTAGGATGCCGAATTTTCGTAAGGGATTTTTCATCTCACTTTTATTCCCGTGACATTTATTCTATGTTTTCCACCATTTACTTTGAGCGGGGTATGTACTTCCCATTATTATACTCTTTGTGTAATATACATTTGTTTATGGGTATTTACATCATCATTGTATGACCCTTATTCCATGGGGTGTACGTTTCGAAAGTTACCCAAGTCGGTAAGTGAACCTTTCACCCTCCTCTTTCTAAAAGTCTTCTTTTGTTATGTCTTTTGATTCACATAATATTAGTTTGGGATATGTTATTATATATCCTTATTGATGGGAATTTTATTCCCAAGTGATGAGATACCATTTATATCTCTCATCAACTCATTTTCTGAATTTTGATGTGACGCCGTTAGGCTGTCGAATTTTTGCAAGGGAACTTCTTAACACAATTTCGATTCTTTGGGGTAAACTTGTACTCCTTGAATATGTCGTTATATGAATATGTGTGAATGAAATCTGATTGTTTGACACATAATATCCACTTATATTTGGTGTATTCATTTGTCACACATAATTATGTAATTTATTTATCCTTAATCTATGGATACCATCTTTGTAAGGGACTTCGTCTCAATCTCTTTTCATTGGGGCATATTTTGTTTATACACAATTTTTTTATACAGTGTATGAACCCCTTTGACATTTAATTTTATTCAATAGGAATCTTTTTTATTTGAATCATTTTACTAAATGACAAATAGTTTGTTTCTTTTAACGAACGCGGTGACAACGACCTTTACGTCGCCGCGAGTATTATTTGATCTTTGGCTTCCTCAACAAGCCGTAATATTTTTAAAAGTAAATAAATTCAATCTACTCTTTTATGTATTTTGGTATTGAAAATGGATTTGATAATGGATTTGTTAAGTCAATATATTTAATTGATATATTATGATTGAAATATGTAAATGTTTTCTTTCATTTATAATTGTTTTATGTATTATGATTTTTGTAATGGTACTTGGACATTTTTCGGGTGGTTACGTGGTAAACCATATGAAGGGTGGTGCCATAAATATCAGGACGGGTGGTTATGTTATAACCTCCAATGAATTGTGTATGTAAGTCGTCTGTATGGCTATTCCATTAAGTATGTGTGGAAGTCGACCGTATGGTAATTCCATTTAAGTATGTTTTTGTCCCAAGATACCTTTATATGTTATGTGTTCTTTATATGGGTTTTATGGTAATAATTTGGTTACAAAAGGGTAAGTAATGGTCTTTTAGTCAGGGAAGAATATTTACTACTTCATAAAGGTGAAAAGTAATACTTTGGTAAAGTATTAATGGTTTACTTGTTGTTTTGAAAAAATAACAGTTTTCCTTTTTTGTGTATCCTTTACTGGGATTTTTATGCTCATACCAAGTTTTTGAAATGTTTTCCATAGGACATAATGATGAATAGGGTCATGGATGGGATCAAGGAAAGACATTCTATCTAACACATGGAACTAGATATCTTTCTTTTTAAGTGTTTTTTTTATTTTATGGAAACTTAGTAGAAGTGTCTAATATGTAATCTTTTGAGAGGTAATAGTTATGACCTAATTCTCTAAAACTCTAAACCTGAAAAGATCCTCAATGTGAATTATTTATTTAATTCAATAATAAGTATGGTTTAAGTTCAGGGCTTTATAACATGAGCTGAAAACTCAGAAAAACTGCACCACCTGCAACCATACACAACTACCAGAACATCGAAGATAAAACATATGAAATAGCACACAACTCATAACACATGGAAACTTTTCACCCAACATATCATCATCATAGAGGAACCAATCATCATTCCATTGGCCTAATAATCTACACAACTCATGTGACAAATCACAGGGCATCATTTTCCACTATTTTAAAAACTCTAATAGCGACCAAACAAGATTCCACCTGGAGAAAAACACCTGATCCTCCACCATGTTTCCTGACGATTTCATCACTCAACTATATATCCAAATTCATCCCAAAAATCATCACTACCCAACCTGATAAACCCATTCCAAATATCTCTACTAGGGCCAACTCACCCAAACAGTGACCACTCGAGTCCTTCAGACCCGAAACTCTGATCACTCGAGTCCTTCAAACCCATTATCAACATGAAAAACGACCCCTGATCTCAAAGCATCATTACTCTAACCTAACATGTTCCAACTCACTATACCCAATAACACATATAGGAATCACCCTACATTCACATCCAGCTACACCATCGAATCCATTTAGGAGGAAATTCCTACACTATCCACTCAAGAACTACGATCAACTCGACCTCTACTTAGGTACAAACTCATTTCCAAAAAAGACACTTGTTGAAAAACATCAACCAGTAGGTGGGTCACTCTCACCACAATCACTCAAGTTTATCATCTCAATAAAGACCACATCCGAATGGATTTTCCTAAGACTCCCACCGTCCAATGATGGTATGCTACCCTTTCCACACCATCCCAAGGTTCTTACTATCTTGAATCCTATCATTACCATCCCATGCACCCACTGAGGTCACTCCTTGAAACATGGTATAATTCCATCATCACGGTGTTACCTCCCTCCAAACCATCATTGAAATCTCCCTTGGCATGACACTACACACATATACAAGGATGTTTTAACATAATGATGGTCGAAAACCACACAAAGAGATTTACCTGAGTCAAACCCCAATCTTCACTGGAGTTACAAAACTTAAACTCCAATGCCATAACCCATTTTCATATCCAAACACACCCTTATATGACTCCAGCACAATCATCATAAGCTTCAAATGGAACCACCATGAGATCGAAGCCAACGCTTCGCTCATTAGTCAACACATCCAAGTTCTCACATGGACTCTCTGAGGAACCCAACATGCACCACACAGGTTCCTCTTTGGTATGCTGGTTCCACTACACCAACTCGATGTTCTCTTCTCCACATTCAGGACTAACATATCATTTCCCACTATAGGATTGTAATTAAAATCACACTCATGAGGGTTTCGAACCACCGTTTCTTACAATCAATTACAATCCAAATCCCAAAACTCATACATGGCTATCTAGCTTTTTCCCAAAACAAGAAAATGAACATCACCCAGTTCCCATTCCCAGATGATGTAAATGGAATACATGATGTTATTTGACACTCAATCTATCCCAAGTACCTCACCATAAGTCATCAAGGGTGTACATAACGTCCTCAAGATCCACACATACTGTTTCCATGAGTGTAACATAATAATTTCCCTCATTGAACTAAACTCCTTCATATCTCTTGTCGTGAGCTAGAGTTTCTCAACATACCTAGGAAGATGTCAAGTTGTTGGTAATTCTCATCACTAGCTGAGGTACGCTAATAAGTTTTTGAATAAAACCACAAAAAACTTATCCATTTCTGATGTTGAACTATGTGACACTATGAACTGACAAGTATTTCAGGCCCCTATGGCGAACGAATCTCTTAAACACATAACCACCACCACTTAGGTGTGATTACCAACGAAGTTTAATCATTACTCCATGAACAAATCACTATGCAGATATAAACTAATGTTTCATGTGAAACTACATCTATTAAACCGCCTGAGTTCTTTCGACGTTTACCGAAAGACCAACATTTGAATCACATGGTTTACCACACCATCCAAAAAACAAACTCTCACAAATAAACCATTATCTATGTGTAGTCCATTTCCCACATACTTACCAAACCATGTATCATTTTAAGTCATCTTCATCAACCCTGATATGGCCTCTGAATCCCACGAAACAACCCAACCATTCATACAAACAAGTTCATCAATGTGACCACCCTCACCACGGGTGTCACCATCGTGTGAAAGCATATAACCACACTTCATCCACCCTTGTAATTTATACTTGATAAAAACATGAAAAACTACAATAATCCTTAACCAAACAGGTGAATCATGAATTCATATGATAAAACACTTCTAAACAATCCATACCTATTATCCCAAGAACTACGGTTCCCTTATTAACGAACCAGGGACAGCTATACAATTCACTAAAAGCTGGGGTACATAGTATGCATTGAAACCACCTCTGAAGTACCTCCCATGCTTCATATTCAAGGTACTTGCATCACTGACCTATCCTCACATGAGGTAACCCTTGATTTTTGGAAACTATCATCACGCAACAACAAATCTATTAGCACCACCAACCATCAACCTTCCCACTTCTCCCTCCAGGACAAACCTGTACCATACAACCCAATGAGTCCCACTATGAAATTCCAACACATCTACATGTATGAAACGTTCCCAAAAGAACTAGTAACCATGTCCCACCTTGATCATAGGTCACTGTGATGATTTAATGATACCAACTACCTAGACTGGAGTCACAACCAAGAAAAACCATTGGACCTCTCTCCAAACAATGCATATCATGACATGAACAAAGAAACGATCATGTATTGCACTCTCACTACAATTTCTATGCACATTGTTCCTAGCACACAAAAAAACCATTTAATATAGGTTCCATACCAAAGGTGTACACATTGTTCAGCACTACGAACAAAAAATCTAATCTAGGATTAAAAAATTTTAAGATCTCCACTCATAAGGTTACCAAGACCCATGAACTATCTGTATTGTCCAGCAAGAACTCCATACGGTTACAAACCACAAGATTTTTCTTACTCTCATTACTGAACAACACCTCGCTACCCAAAGGCCACAACCACACTAAGTTCCCTAACACACCACCTAGGCCACATCATCACTAGAAAGGCCTCACAATCCAATTCCAAAGTCTCAAACTTGTGAACTCTAATTGCCCCAACCTATACATAAAAGGGTCAAACCGACAGCATAAATGATACCCACATTTGAAATCAATGATTCTCATTTTATACTTATTGTTCGCTCGAGTCTTTGAAAAATGTCCAACAGGTTTTATACATCAATTAAATGATCTCACGCTATCAACCTTAAACAAACCATCATTCATACTCTACTCTAACAATCATCATCAGACTTAGAACACTATCCTCTACCATACATACTGTGGGTCATGGTGAACATCGGGGTAACAAATTTACTTAATAAGAAATCTCCCTTCAACACATCTTCAAACCAATTCTTCTTTTTTAACAAAATCCCTTCTTCTTAGGAACATATTCCATTTATCAACATGTTAAACTTTTCATTTTAACACATTTAAACATTTCATTTGAAAAAATTCATTAAAATTTTTACCGTCATTGTGAAATCTTTCTCCGTTAGACATCGAGTCAACCATTACAATTAATCGCAACCCATAATTTTAACCCATTCATAACATTTATTTTTTATACAATATACATTAAGTATAAATTTCCATTATTTTCATCCACCCACATTCATTACAATTATTAGGTATCATTTTCTTCAGATTCATCATGTAGTTCAATTCTAATCTCTATTCCCCACACACCCATCCAATATGTGTTCCTATAATGATGCATGCCACCAACTTCCTTAGGGACTTAAAATGATATATTGATGCAAAAAAATCATGCAACTCTACCATGGGAAAACTATCAAAAATCAGTCAAACCACACAACACATGCAACACCCAATGGGGAAATGTCATTCCACTATAACAACACACATCAAGAACAATAATTACCACCAAGGGTGACTTGGGTTTTCCCTCATACATGGGTTAGATACTCCCAAGAATGAGATCATTACAAAGCCTCGATGAATTATAATATCCTTTATAACTTCCCCAAATAGTAGGAAAGCGAAAATAACTCCTCTGATACCACTTTGTAACATCCCCGACCAGGAGGCCACTAAACCGGTTCCCCGAGCCGAGTCTTCACATGAACTCAAGTGCGCCTCCCTATACGCCAGAGGTTGTCGACTAGTAGCCAGGGTCTAATAAGTCATGTGGGGAGACTATACCCTATTTACTAGAGTAAGCCACATAAGGACACCATATAAATAGAAAAATAAATATGAAAAACCAATAAACATGAATAACTAAACATTTCCCAAAAGGGGTGCAAACATAAAATCAAATACAACCATGCCATGCTATAATAGTAGTGAAAAGTGAATGAAATTACAAATAAAAAAATGGATAAATTCCCAAATGGGTCCCAAATCTAGGTCTGGGTCCTTATCCATGTACTTTCCAATCCTAACTCAACATCCTTTCATAGGTCCTCTTCCCTTGTCCGGACCTACAACCAATAGATCTGGTCAGGTACCCAATGACGTCCCGAGTAGGGTGTGAGTAAAAAAATAAGTAGGCCACCACCAACGGTGTCTACAAAATATCCTATTTCATAGATAGTGAATGAATGTACCAAATAAATGATATTTATACATGGAAAAGTTCAGGTTCCATAAGTTAACCAAGTTTATTTCATTCAAGACTAGCATCAATCCCAATTCAAATTCTTATACTAGCTTCATTACATAATTAATTGTACACACATGTTCTAGAGGTTAGGCATAAATATCATATACCAAAGGGTCTAAATAATTAAATCACAATGAATAGGGGTAAATAGGTCATTTCTATATCTCAATTTGGATATACATATCCCATCAACACATTTTATCACATAAATGCCTCGGTCTTGGTGGAATGGAACCGTTAGGGGAATCGCACCTCCGTCCCCTTCCCTAACCTGTGCATTTTGGGTGTGGAGTTTAGAACCTCAGTCTAACTCGACCTGGGGGCATAGAACCTGTATTCAATACCCCACTCAACCAATCCACGTGTACATGATTATTTATCGAATCACTACAACCATATGATAGTACAACATAACATAAAAAATTCCATTGGAAACCATTAATCACAATTCTTAACAAACAACATGGGAATTAATACTATGCCATAACCCATTAATAGATTTACCAAGTACTATTCATAGTCATTGATCCATGTTCCCATTCTCTTTCCTTAACCCTTTATGTTTTTTTCAAAAACCCCCATTCCTTATCAAAATTCATCAATGACCATACATTTACCCATTTAACCCATTTATGCATCACACCTACATTTATCATACCTCATAACACAACTAGTTGTTACATTCAACCATTAAGTGTGCCCCAATTCCCACGTATTAATCAATTAAAATGTTTCTACCATTTCCTTGTTAAATCCCATTGACATGCTCTCCATTTCCCATTCCATCATCTAGTTATATGATTAAAATTTAATATGATCTAATACTTCTAGAAATTTCAAACCAAAATTTGTTAAAAAATTTCCCAAATCCCATTCGACCCAATTTCCCCATTTTCATGTCATGCCAAACAAATAATAATTCCTTTATCACCCTAGGTTGATTTATCATCAAACCATTTACAACATAAATATCCATTTAACTTTTTCAACAGTTGATTCACATTATTACTCGGCAATCTTTCACTTACCCTACCACTATCTGGGTTCGGGATTGCTAGTGCACCCATGGGAGGCCTTAAAATGGTCAAGTCCTCCACTAAACATCCCATAGGGATCATGATAATTTAAATTTGTCACTTAGACACTCATTTTTACCAAACACTACAATGGAAACAAGAACACAATTAGGTGAAAATAAGGAAATGAACTTTCATGCAAAAATCTAGAATAAAACTATGGGATAATACTTGTAAACCACCTACCTCAAATTCAATGATGAAGACACTATTAATTATAGCCTTAGATTCAGATTCAAACACACATTGAATCCCAAATCTCAGATTCACTAAAATGGAGGGTTTTAGGTCTTCAAAGGAATATGAATGAAACTACAAAACTTAATCCAAAAACGAGAAGGAGGAGAGGATTGGACTTACCCGATGCTTTTACCCGCAACCAATGACATCCAAAACAACCTATAAATAAGGGATTTTTATCCTTGGAAGTACATTGAGGTATTTATTCATTACTAGGGTGAAAAGGGGAAGAATGGAGGAAAATCCTGAGTTAGATTTTAAAAACCCGGTGCGGAAATTTTGTACATTTTCCAACTTTTATAGGATGCATGGTTTACCCCCCAGAGTTTTCCAAACCGTGTGGAAACAGTGTAGAAGAAACTACCCATAAACCACCCCATGTGCACGATTTCTAGGGGATTCTGCATAGTTTTTTTTAATCATGTTCCAACCGTGCACAAGCCTCTATACATGGTTGTGTGGTTACTTAGGATTCTCTGCACGATATGCACTACCTATGCACAAACCGGGCAACATGCCCAATAACCCCACATTTCTTCCTATTTTGTTTCCCGAACCCCTGAAACACCATAGATCCTTTACCTAAACAAAGGAGAAATAGTTATCTAGCTAAAAATAATAGGCCAAACCAAAACATAAACAAAATAACCCATTAAGATAATCATAGACCTTGCGCCTTTATTTTATTTATTTATGTATTGTGACATGACTTCATACAATATTATTCTACATGTATGTTGTATAATCATCCAGACATGCATGCATAGTTGTATACATGTCATTGGAAAATTTCATTTAGTTATTATTATTCTCCTTTATCTCATTCATATTCTTTATTTACATTGATTTGGATGGTTCCAATTGATTTACAACTAATTATACTACTATGACACTCAGATACCAAGGGTATAGTCTCCCCACCATACCTCTATATGATCCTCACTACTAGTTGGTAGCATCTATCATTCAAAGAGGCATGCTTAAAGCCTTGTGGATACTGGTCCGACTATTAGTTTGATAGTTACTCATACTGGGACATTAAAAATTGTTATTAGAGTAGGTTTTCCTTTGTATAACTAATTTCAACATGGAATGTTTTGGTGTTTGGTAAATAGTTATTTCTAGGATTGATCAACCCACTTATGGGGAAAAGTCAAACTAGACGTGGATTTGATTTTTTTAGGTTCTTTTATATTATAGTTGATTATGATTTCCCCTAGAGTCAATTGTTTAAAAAATTCCGCTTTATAATTTATGAAATGCTGGTATTTATCCCTTGGAATCGAATAGAAATGAGGTATAATTAAATGAAACATTATATTCCCATAGGTATTCACATTTAATGCATATTCTATGCCATGTATATTGCATTGTTAGTCTATTTAAATTTTATGATATTCCTTTTTTGTTATTTTCAATCATGTTATATACCATTTTAGGAAATTTTAGTAACTTTTTTAGAATTAGGACTACACATGTATTTATAAGAATTAATTTTTATATATCATGATTCGCATTTGATTTAGCATATTTTTCTATACATTATTCTTCTATGATTTAATTAACATTCTTTTCTTATATTTCATTGTTAAGTTCTTTATTCTTATATTGATGCTATACACACATATCTGTCATGCCTTATAATTTATTTATCATTTTTTTATGATTAATTTTTTGGGAGATTAATTAATATTCATGTCATTATATTTAATTCTTGGGTATTTTATCCTGGGTACATAGTGGCTGGTCAGGATTTAGTAATTTATATTTTTGTTATCTTTTATTCACAATTTGTGATAACATGCCATTACAATTGTAATATAAAGGTGGGACAAAAAAAAGTCAAGAATCAATATCAGTACTTTTTTCTTACATAGATCGATGGTTACATTTTTTTAACAAACCAGCCATGACATGTTTGAGCCACAAACCATTGGTTGTGTGGGATAAAATATACAATTTGTAGTTAAATGGGATCAAATATTAAATTTATAATTTGTATGTCAGCTTTATAAATTGGAAAATGGTATCCCATGTAATATAACCATTGTAGATTCAATTTATATAATTAAGAAATATTTTATAAATGTAAAATATGTAACATTTTTCTTTTATCCGAAATAATTGGTTTTGTTGAAATGGGAGTCTACAAGAAAGATATAAAGTTTATGTGTTATAAACATATTTAGAAGAGGTGACCCAAATAATCAAACCATCCTATATGAGCCTTATGTACCTGTAGAATATTGAATTATATAATTTTTTTACTCATAAAACGAATTTATTTCTCTATTAAGTCATGTAACTCTATTTCATGGGATTAATGACCAGTGTAGCTAAATTTATAAAAGTTCTACTAGTCCCAAGTAGGGCGTTTGGTGCATGTTGCTTAAGAAATTAACCATTAAGGGTGTTTTAAATAATTAATGTTTAAAATGTACTTATTTATTTTAGTGGAATATAAAATGGATCAACGGGGCCCTAATAGGTAACCTTTTCTTTGACATGATTTATAGTATAAACCCATGGGGGTTTTCTTATGAAATGTTATTAAAGACATTTAGAGTGTTTGTATATGCCTATGTAGTTTCATATATATATTTATGGTGGTGTATTATATGATTAGTCCCTCTTTAATTAATTTGAGTCATTTCAAACAGCTTTGGAATGAATTATGTATGGATTTGGGTAATTAAAATTAAAATTGTCACCTAATTGTTGTTTACCGCTATAGAATGAAATTGGAATTCTCTTTAACTAATCCAAATTGTGAGACCTTGTAAAAATGAATTTGGGTTAAAATGGGGGGGGGGGTTGGAATTTATTTTTCTAACTCAGATTTGATGTCTTCTCAATAATTATTGTTTATAAGGATGTTTAACATAACTTGCATGTCTTACCTTGCAACCATAGATAAATTAATTACTAGATGATTTCCTTATGGATGTTTATTTTTTCCTAAAATTTATCCAAAGATATTTTTGATTATTTAGATGAGTTTTGGATTAGTTCCATAAAATGAAATGCTGAGTGGTGTTCTTAGCTCAACCCTTGAGTAAGGGTAGTGTTAATATTTCATGACTATTTACAAGAAATAATAATGCTATTATATACCATAGACAACTTATTTATAGCTTGAACCAAAATAGTAGGCCATAAATCTATATACGATTTCACATGCATGACATCATTTTGGGTCAATGTCTTACACTCCGGTAAGGGAACCCTAAGATTTCAAAATACCATTCTAAAAGATTGTGAATCTTCTCAAGTGTGTGTTACAATTTAGGTACTATAGTATCATGTAAGAATCTTAGTTTCTAATTAAACCATTGTTTGAACTGGTGGTTATGTGAATTTCTGACCCTCATTTCGGGCACTGGCATCATGTAATTATTCTTTTCAGTATGTTAGACATGCTTAGGGAGTGGTGGACTACTTAGTGGGTTGTGTGACCCCCACTTCCTCTACCTCATAGACGGGTGACTCGGTACGTCACAAGATGGGTTAATAGTCGTATTAGATGATTTTCCCATGGGTTGATACTTTTTTACCAGCCAACATCAGTGAATGCATTGAGGCAATGAGATTATGGGTAGTATCAAGGATGTTCTATTTTTCTCATGGTGTATGTTGGAGCATGTGCTGCCTAGAGAAGTTAAAGATTGAAACTAACATGTTAATTTCATCATTAACTATTTAATCTTTAGATTTTAGGCTTGAATTTTGGGTCACCATTGATGTAGGGTGATATTGTCCTTGAAGGTAATTAACTCATCCAAATTTTCAAGATGATGTTTTAAAGGGAATTTGGAGTTCACACACACTAGTAAGCTACTTATTTATTACCCCAAATGTCTTGACTCATGGAAGCATGACTCATAGAAGCATCATGTGTATTCCTAGTTAAAACTAGATTAAGTGGACTATTAATTTGATAGATTTTATTACCTTTTGGGGTAATTCTTGGAAAAGGCATGTTACCCACATCTAGGCCCCATAATCAATAGTCCAAGGAATTTGTGCCATAAGATGAGTTCCCCTCTCAGTAAATTTGAAAATATAGACACTCATAAGGTGGATATAATCACATTAATTTTGGTTAAACATATACTTCCAAGTAAAAGACACACAACCACAATGTACATTTTTGAATGGTTAGTTTTTCATTTTTAATTCCCTAGGGATTGGTGAGTTTACATTAATGTCAGTTCTAATGATACGAAAAAATGATGAATGGTTTCTTGGTTATCAAATTTTTTTAAAAACCATTAGTTAGGGGGGAGTTAACTGGTTATTCAAAAACATGAACATGATTACATATATGGTATGGTCATTGTCTCCAATTTTCGTGATTCATTAGAAGAAGTAGTTAAGATATTATAAGGAAGTCGACCTGTGGTGGATAAACCCCCCCTTTTCTACTGTTTTTTTATATGAATGATTCAAAGCCTTACTGAGCACTTCATCTACATTTTAGCAGATGTTCCTTGGGTTATTTTTTTGGGAATTTTTTATTTCCTCTCTATGTACTCTGGGCTTTAAGATGGTCATTTCCCCAAACATGACAGTGTCTAGAAGCACTGTGAGATTGTCCTTTGTACACCACTCTAGATTTTAAAATTTATTGAGATTGTTTAAGTTGTATCAATATGAGGTTTCAACAAAAAGTACAGTTGTAATTAAGGCATGTTTAGTCCTGATTAATACATGCGTTTCAGAATAGGAAAACCTTGGAGATAATCAAGAATCCTAGTTGTTTCTTTTGACTTGACGACATAAAGGAATTAGTTTTAGTCTTATTTAATATTCTTGATGAGGGGATGTTCAGACTTGTATTAACATATCACTTGTGAACCTCAATGTATGGTTTTCCTTAGATGATATCCTTGGACTATAGTTGATGATTCCTTTGTTTCCCTAAGATTTAGTCATTCTTGAATGTGATTTATCGAGGGTAATGATCCATGTGTGATGGATCGGGTATACACCCCCATTCATGCCAAGACAAGATAGTTTATAGGGGGATTTTTGGATTGAGACATCACACGAAGATGATTATAAGAGTCAGTGTGAATTCTCAAAGAATATTTTGAGATAAATTCATTTAAAAGAATCAGATTGTGATACTCAATCCATCAACTATGTGCATTTTAGAGTTAGTCATCTAGAAGTGGCTTGAATTATATTCACCATATACTAATAAGCATGACCAATAAGGTACCATTACAGGTACAATGCTAGATTAAGATAGATGTGATGTAAGTTTCGGCTGAGTCCTTTCATAGAAAGGATATCTCGACCGACCTAAGAGCGGTCAATTTGGGATTGACCCTTATATCTAGTTAGAAATCGTGGGATTCGTTATAAGTCTATGGGAATGGTTAAAGAGATAATTGTGTTGATGTGGAATCCATGCATCGATGTTGGCATTTAAATTCCAGAAACTATGGTGGAAAGTTCCATAAGAAGAATATTTAAAGAATCAACATTTTAGTTTTTTTCTCATGGTGGATAGGCTTTGGTAAGCACCGTCTCAATGTTTCAATGGATGTTGGTAGTATTGGACAAGGTTTTAGAGGCATTCGTACCACGTTCATAAGGTGACTGTTGAGTGTACATTGGGTGTTTGGAAATGCATCATGACCATTTTGATAAAAATTCATGACCTTTATTGATTGGGTGATGTATTCATCATTTCCCTATGTATTCATAGTGATGATAAATTCTACGGTGGGTAGATTTATGATTCATGTGATTTTGGAGAGGATGAAATTGCAATGGTTTTTTAATTTTATCATTTGGTGGATTGTTCATTTTATAAAAAATGTTAGATCATAATTATTAGCGATGGATCACAAAAATGTAACTTTTTTGGATTGGTTTAAGGATAAAATAGTGCCTCGGGTGTTCTGTTGTTTTTTAAGAGTGTTTGGATAAAAAAAGTCAAAACATGAACATCTGGTCTAGGAACATGGTTTCTCTAAAACCATGCTACCTTCTAGAGGAAACCGTTTAGATCTTTCAGTAGATCTGATGGTCTCGTACATTTGGATCTAAAATTTTGAGTAATACTACATGACAATGATCCTTAATACAAGTTCTTGATATTGATAATTTTCACAGTATATGCATGGTTATCCAAACCATATAGTCAGCTCTTGTATGGGGGTTCTTGTGTAGTTCCATAGGGCATGGTTAGCACACAGTTGGCCAACCGTGAATCCAAATAATTTACCTATTTACGTAAGGTTAATTTCTTATTTCTCTATAAATGATATTAAATTACAAATACCTTTATTTCCAAATCCATTTTCTTGCCACATGAGGATCCACCTTTTCAACCATGATCTCCTCTACTCTCATATTCTCGTTGTTGAATAATATCCCTTATATGACATCAGATTTAAGGTCTTTTGGTCTCTATGGATTCTTCTTGGTACAAAATTCATTCAAATATATCCTTTCCTAGTTTCAATTATCATGTTCTATTCTATCTTGGTGCGAGCTAATTCGCCTTTTTTGAACATTTTCTCATTTCCTCAATTTCTGTGGAGCCAAATAGAATAAGAACTTGATATTGTGTGTGTGGTTCATCCTAAGCACAAGGTAGGTGGTCTAGATTATTTCATGAGTTTTTTGTGTTTTTATGATTAACCTTCATTCAATGCACCATAACATTCTAGTGATTCCTATAAAAAGTTAATTAACTTAATTAAATTGTTATGCTATTTAAAATGTTAACATATTTAGTGGTGAATCAACAAATATGGGGTATCACCTTAGTGTGAGCCACCCTATAGATGTTCCTCTTTATAATCCTTGTTTCCCTTGACCTCATTTGGATAAATACCATTGAGGTCCGTTTCACAGGTAATCAAGTCCTTAAAAAAATAAATTGAATTAATTTGAATTTTTAACCATGAGTTAGACCCCATTGGATTTTTCATTTCTTTATGATTATTTATTATGTCTTATACCATGTGTGTCATAAATTATTCCATGCACCTTATGTAATATGCCATATTCCTTGAGAAATCCCCATTTTTCTTATGCCACATTTTTATGCTTCATTACTATTCCTTGATCATATTCCTCCGGTTTTATGCATGTTGTTTCATTTATGTCATATGACTTATGTTACAAAATTATTTTCTCAGTATATGTTTCATGTGACTTATGACTCATGCATGTTTCTTCATGGTTTATGTTTATTTCTATGTATATATTATGTTCTATCCATGTTCACATACTTATGCCAATTACCTTACTCCATGATTTCAAAGTATGAATAGGATTCTTGGGATATCTTTTTTAGAATGTATAATTTAATTTCCTTATTTATGTGATGTGATTGTGAAAGATATGGAATAATTTCTAGAGACATATGATAGAAAACAAGTCTTGACTTAAGGAAACCATAGATGGAATCACCATGCATGGATTTGGGACAACATGACACACAAGGAGCGACTTGTGGATTTCCTTGTATGAGTGTTGGATTATATTATCTTATAATCTTGAGTGAAACTGGTTCTCTATGGGAGAAACTATGGACATGCTTATTAGAAAAATGGTTATACAATGCCTCAAGTGATACTCAATACCCTATGTGACATATCTTGTACACTATCAAAGGTTACCATATAAAGAGTGATATGAGGGATTCGATTATGGGTAACCAAGGATGGAATCTATGGTATTGGTTATATTGGAGGCTCTTATATATACCCTTGGGATTCCTTATGGATCGTAATGGATGGTATCAGGATTCCATTACTGGATTTGACTGATTTCTTGTTTGGTTTACATGTGATTCCTTGCTATCAATTATAAAATGGATTTCTTAATGTGAATGGGGCTCGTCTTCCAATCCCACTCACAAGATTGTGGTAGGTCCATACATGACACCTTACTTATGATGAACCTTTTACACACCATTATAATAAAATATATAATTCCTTAGTCCATACCTATAGATTAAGCCGAAGCTTGTAGAAGCAGTCGAGCTCCCATAGAGAGGCCTGGACTGAGAATTATTTATTATTTACCTGTTACCTTTCTTTCACATACTTTGTATCATTATTCATCATTTGTTTCATGAACTGATTTTTTCTAGAGACCATTGGTGGTGTCTTTCAATAATTTTATCTCACACCGTTCTTGGGATTCTATTGGTACCCCAAAAAGATCTTCTTGTTCACACATCTATTTATAGTTATTTGTATTAATCTTAGATTATGGATACTTAAGAGTACATGAATGATCTATTACTCAGAATGATCATGGAGAAATACCCCAAGGCATTCCCTTGTTTTCATTATTTATGTATTCTAACATGTATACCTACTATATTATACAACTTGTAGTTATTATAATCATATGTACATACGTGCATAGTTTTATTTTCTGTTTTTGGTCAATTTCATTTAGTTATTATTTTTTCCAAGGATCTTACATATTATTTATCTGCACTTATTTTTCTAATTCCTATTTATTTTTAATTTATTATTCTATTATAATAATATAATATTACCATGAGACCCTCACTGCTAGTTGGTAGCCACTGATATATGGGGAGAAATGCTTGAGGCTATGTGGCGACTAGTATGTCTACATCTTTGATAGTTAGTCGAGTTGGGATGTTAAATTATTTATTCTCTAAAAATGTTATAATAATTATGGAATGTTAAATCCATGGTTTCCTCAATTGTATGTTTTCCATTTCTAATTATTTTATGTCACCCCTTCTTAGGTTTCCATTTCCCTAGGTTATGAAGAAAATTATGACACATGATATTTCTATCATGATACCCTATGCAGAGAACTTTTGGGAGATTTTGAATACATAGTATGTATGATTTATTATCTTATATAGGAAAAACTATTTATCCATTGGTTGAGAAAGATATTATTTTTAGGTGGTATTTCCTATATCTTCTAATGTAATAATCCTAAAAGTTTCTAGGATTGTATGAAATATATTTTTCTTATTTCATTTAATTATGGGATATTTTTTTCTGGGAATCTATATTTGGTATCAAATTCGGCATATAATTTATGTGATACAAACCCAGGGCCCACAATCATGGGTCAGGGGTGTCACGATTCTTATCAGATAAGGGTTTATATAATTGTAGAGATTAGGATGTTTATTGAGGTTAATTTAAGAATTTATAAGTCAGGGTTGGTCAATGTTCTAAGACTATAAATAAAACATTGGGGTAGTATGTAATTTATTATTAAGTTAATAAATCAATTTTATTGCGTGATATGGATAAGATAAAATTTTTAATACCCATATGGATAAGTCTTAACATGAATTATAAATATAGGATTACATCTTGATGTTTTGGAAATGTATATATTGTTTATTTCTTCTAGTAATTACATCACTATATAGATACAATAAGTGGATGCAGGCTCTATCAAATATGTAAAAAGGGATAATAACCTTGAAAAGGGTGAATTGGTTATGAACTCATTTATCACTTGGTTTGTGTAAAAGAGGCCCTACTACACACCTAGTTTGACAATCCCAAAGGATATGATTTTGTTAATAATAATCACCTTAGGAACCATTATGAAGTAATTATGTGTAATTTTAATTAATTTGGCTAGATAAACCAATAGAAAATGACTATAGATAACATATGATCGAATAAATTGGGTCATATGTTGAAATAGAAGTATGATATGGTAAAAAAAGTTTCATAGGGGAATTTATATTTGGATTGATTTTTTTATATTAATATTTGGGATACTATCAAATCCATTAAGGTTTTATTATTTAATTAAAATAATATCATGACGAAAAATATGAAAAGGTATGTTTCTAGATACCATTATGTTTTTATAAATGAATAATAGAGAATACTTAAAAGGTTGAGAATTTTATTATGTTCTTATTATGATGGAAAATTTGAGTTTCTTTTTCTTAAATAAGTTGGTGAGAATGGTATTTTATTTAAAATTGAATATTGAAACTCTTATCTATTTTCATTAGTGAGTAAAATTGGTCGATGTTATTCAGGTGTATTCTAAAGGTTTTATGGATTATATAAAACATGTAAGGATTTTTATTTAGTAGTTCTGATTTAAATGTTTAGAAACAATTATTTGCATGGAAATGTGTTTTAATGATGATGTAGTATTTTTGAGGATAAATGTCAGAAAATACATGATTAGTGGATATATATATCATAGGTTTAAAATATTCATGATATTGTGGTCACAAAGGGTTTATTGTTTTTTAGAGAAGCGAGTTAGTTAGTATTGATAAATATAGATTTTATTATTGATTTAATGAAAAATAGAGCATGATATTTTTTATGAATTTTGTCTCATTTTTGGGAAAATGATATATATTGACTATTGTGTAACCTTATAAAATAGTGGTTAATAAACATTTTGGGTTAAATATTGTGGTAAATTTTGGAGTAATATATAGCTTCACCATAGTTTATTGATATAAATATATAAATGGTTTTCGGAAAGGTACGTTATAGAGAATACATAGATGGGTAAATGATTATATGAATACATAATTTTGTTTGATGAAAGATAGGTAACTTGATTTATCCCAATAGAGTATGGTAGGTGTCATATTAGAGTTCATACCTAGAATGATGATTATGTAAATAATATCATTACAAATATTCTTTAATGGGTGATAAGAAAAATTATGAGGTTGAAATTTATTAATTTTGGGGTGGGATATAGCACCTTAATATTTTAATATATGATTACCTTTATACCAGTTAATGGGTTTGGTTGCTTGCTCAACAAGAAACATTTAACTGAAACAAAACCATAATATATTTAAGTATGAAAGATAAAAACCAGCTGCTGATTTAGCGGGAATAAATAGTAGTAAGTAATTAATGAATTATATACATATGTAAAATAAAGGGAAGTTTCAATATGAATGTAATTTGATTAATTTATTGATAATTTTTATTAAGAACATTTATTTTTTAGAAAATTATATTTCTCAAAATTTCATTTTTATATGATATACATTTATATATCTAAAGACTTATGATTTATGATAATAAATTATGTCCGATATTAATAATTGGTTAACCCCAAATTATTTATTAAATGGTATCAAATAATAATAATGGTAGTTAATATTGGAAAATATTATTTTCTAATAAAATTAGTTTATTTATTAGATTTCAGGAATCTAATGAAAAAAATTAAAAAATAATTTTTTGTAATTGAATTAAAAAAAATTGAATGATTTCATGTATTTAGTATAAAAATACAATCCTGATAATACTTTTTGGAATTTCTTTGAGTTAACTATTTTTTAGTTAAATTGTGAGGAAATACTAATTTTCCTAAAAAACTATCAATTTCATGATGTTATGATAACACAAAATAGAAACCAATGCTTTTGAAAAAAATATTAAAAAAAATATTTTTATAAGTAAAATAAATCAATTAAAATTGCTATGTTTATATTATAAATATAATGAATAACATTTTAGAAAATTCGGTAACATATTATGAAAATTGTTTTTAGAATTTTTCTTTAATTTAATTATCAAGTGTTGAAATTAGTTTTTTGATTTGCATTAATTTTAAATAATATTCTTCATATTTTTTTTAAAATTTAATTTCAATAAATATGACTGATAATATTATCATCTACATAGATTATAATATTAAAAATACACTTCTTTTAAAAGTTTATTTTTATGCGTTACATGCCCTAACTTTAAAATTAATTTTCCTTCCCTTCAATATTTAATTTTATAAAATTAAACACATATTTTAAATAATTATGTTCATTTTATAAAATAATACCAATTCATTTTTTTCATCAACAAATAATATTTTGGGGATTAAAGTTATTTTAATGTTAATAGAGAAATAGTTATTTTAAGTGTTGTTTTTTATCATTGTGTAATTTTTTATCTAATCAATTATGTTTAATTATTTTAGGAAATGTTTTTAAAATTAATTTTATACATATATATATATATATATGTATATGAACACTCATTTATTTGTTAATCAAAACAAATTTAGATAAACTAAGTAAATAGAAAAATAACATCTCAATATAAAAACGGTTTCCTCTTTCTTATCTACATTATTTTACATGTTAATTTTAAATATTTTTCTTAATATTTTTATATTATAATTTAATTTAATTTAGTTTCGAAACCCCAAAACACTATAACTAGTTTAACAGTTTTATTTTTGTGAAATATGAAATTAATATTTTAAAAATTACTTACCATAGTAAAAGAAATTTTTTGTAAAATGTAAAAATTTAAAAAACTTTTAAAATCCTCAATTTTGTCTCAAGAAGTAATAGTTTGAGGTGAATTTAAACAGGAAATAACTTTATAAACAATTTTATCATTTTTTATGCATTAAAATGTTAATTTTAATCTCAGTTTATTGAAACTGTTAAGGGTGCATACAAAATGTCATTCTCATTACTTATAAAATGGTAAGACTTACTCTACATCAGGACTCCTCTATACTTTTAATAAGTTCCTAAAACTTCTCCATTTTTCACCTAATGTAATTATCTATAATGTTATTAATTCTCTAGTATCAATTATTTATCCTATACCCTTCATTTCTAAGGAGACATTAATGATAAAATTCAATGTACAAATGTGTGTATTACATAATTGATACACTGTTTTTCTTAATCATTATCTTCCAAACTAATTCTTACCATTTTAATATGATAAACCTTGTATAATTATTATATTTATGTGTAATTATATTAATTTAACAAACGTTATTTATCAAATATGTAATGATTTTTTTAAAAAATGAATTTCTTTATTTATCTAAAATGCATAAACTATGATTCAATAGGTTAAAAAATGAAAATTATATCATTATTATTATATTATAATTATATTATACACATACTTAACCATATTCACCCATAGATATATATCGTGATCAAGTTTGGGTTGGTTTACCCACCTACTTGAATAATGATATAAAAATATATATTTCATGACTATGGGAACTTAATTAATAATATTATTATAAGTTAATAATAAATTAAATATTAGTTTTTGGTCATGTAATGGTTATATAAAGTATTAAACTTACTATTAAATTATCTACATTGATCGCTAAAATTACTGAAACAGGTCGAAAAAAATTCAACTTTCATAAAATAAAAAAATACCTAATAAATAAATTTAATATAAAAATAAATGATCTATATTAAAATAAATATATTTTAATATGTTTTTTAATAAGGTTCTTAATAAACTAAATTTTTTATTTATATATTTAAACATATCTACACAAAAAATTCGAAAAAAAATCATGGTTTTAATATCAAATTTCTTTCATTGAGATGTGTTTGGTATTCTGCACCATGATTAATTTATATATTGTATATAATATATACAATATATATCCTATAATAAATTATATAATAATAATAGTATTTTATGTTCAATTACAATACCACTCAATCAAGGGGTTTTTATTAAGATGTTTCTCAATTAGAAAGGTTTCATTGTCCAAAACAATAATTCCTTCATAAATGTTATATTAATCACAATGTTTCCATTTAAAATTTATCGTCACTAACCATGTATGTTTCTTTATCATATAGTCTTTTTATTCATGGTAAATTTTCACCAAATTAGGTCATTTTTATCAAATGAATTTTACTCAATTATTTCCCTAGTTGTAAACTTTTGGTAACCGAATTTTCATTTATTGATTTTTGATTTCCCTCTTAGACATTAATGTTTGGTATATTATAAAAATGGATTATATTTTGTGGTATTATAATTTTATAATAATTTATATTTCTACAACATAATAGACCTTTTATAAATAGCTCACACTTCAATGAGTATGTTAAACATAATGAATATTTATAACTCAATCCTTTTTCCATTGAGTAATATTTTTTAATCATAAAATTATTTGTTCTACTCTTGGATTATCCAAATGTAATATATAATTTTGTGGTAACATCACCACCTCTATGGGGAAAATTTTATTTTTACCCAACATATTTTTTTGTAACAATTTTTAGTATGTGATTTTTGAGTAATTCTATTTTCATGATATCAAAAAGGTATTTTCCCTTTCACGTTAATATGTTTTTTCTTCATCTTTACATTTAATGAAGATAAAATTTATGAAATATCAAATACCTATTTTTTTATTTGTTTAAATAAAAATTAATGGTTTTTAATTATTTTTCACTTAATTATTGGAAAAATAATTTTATAAGTGACCCATAACATCATAATTTACATTAATGTTAAAAAAATTTCCAAGTGATATTTTTAGTTTTCACATCCATTTTCATTTTCCTTTTCAAATGGTATTACCATAATAAAGAATATATTTACATATATAGTCTCCAATATATATATATATATATATTGATAAAAGAACTCATAGTAAAAAAACATTCAAATCCTGATCTCTTCTGGGGCTGTATTGTTAAAAATATTCTTGTTCAAGGATGTTTTTAATCAATGTAAATATAATTATTTTTTTTTAATTTGTTAGAATGGGTTTATATTGTTTTAAAAAAATATACATTATTCTTGTGGATGATTTATGATCATTTTAACCCTCTTATTGACTTGGGGAAAAGTATTGGCATTCGGTATGTTTTTATTCCAATATTAATGATTATTTCTAAGTGAACTATGTGTTGTTTGACAATCTGAATTCTTCCTCCAAATTTTGTATGATAATGTTATCCTTTTCTTCATACAAAAAAGTTTTAGAGTTTTATATATTTCTCTTCCAATATTTACTAATATTGGAAAGTTGAATATATATTGTTCCACTATCCTTAATCTTCATCCAGATGGGTTATGATCATGTAATCCATTTTATTTTCATATGGAAAGTTATTAAAATTTCATGTCATTATTATAATATGAATTATTAATAAAAAAAGTTATTATAAATTTATTATCCAACTTATGATATTATGAATGTATTTGACTTAAACATGGGAGGACGAGGTTCTTCCATTTTATATCCCCTCTATATATTGGTAGGTCAAATGAGAAAAACATGTTTGGGTATTTTGGTGTATTCTTACCAAAAAAAATTATATTTCCTTGATGGTAATTTCATTATTTTAAATACAATGATGTGTTGCATTATGGAATAGAATTATTTATCTAAAATTATGCATTTCATCAATAAGGAACTAGGTATTTATATCTTTGTGATCTTTTTATTTCATTTGTTATCCACACAAACATTATGGTTTCAATATTATTATATTATGTTATTATTTTTTATTATTAAATACTTCAATAATAAATATTATATATTTATTCCAGGAATTACACAATGGTATACTTTCACTTACTAGTCATTTTATCTCACCCTATATTATGTTTCAATTTCCACAGGTTATAATGAAAAGTGTTACATATGTTATGTCTGATGGGACAACCTCTGTGGTGATTTTCAATGATATTGAAGGCTTACAATATATTATTTAGTATATTTTATAGTAAAAAATATATATTATTTTAGAAAGACATGAGTTTTTTTATTTTATTATTTTCATCATTCTCTAAAGATATAAACCTAAATGGTCTTCGGAATGGATGTAATTAAATGATTTCTTTATATCATGAAATTATGGAATAGTTATGCCTAATAATCTATATTTAGTTTTTAATCCAGCATGTAATGTATCTGATTATTTCACTGGCCTTAGGTGTGGTGGTCTGGGGAATCACAATAGGTTTCTCAGTAGGGTTTAGATAAAATTTGAGATTATGATGTATTGTTAGGAAAATTTAAGGGTTGATAAGTTATGGTTGATCAGAGATTAAAAGGGATAGAAAACACTATGTGATAGTATATTATTTATCATTAAGGTAATAATGCACCCTTTATTTGAGGATTTTCATAAGAGGACTTTTCTAAGAACACTTTGGATATATCTATGCATGAATTATATGTATAAGATAATGTACCTATGATTTCGAAAGGTTGGTGTTGTATGGTTCAACTAAATATGTCATCCCTTTGAAAATACTATTATTTTATACATGCTCTATCATAGAATTAATTAGGGGAACTAAACCTAAATGGGGAATATTTGGAATTTACTAAATCATCACCATGTTCATGAAAAAAGATATCTAACTTCCCACAGAGTTTAAAAACATTTTGGGATAATATTTATTTGATCATATTATATTTATGAATCATTATAAAGGATTTATGTATTTTGTTTAGTAATTATGTATGATAAACTAACATAAAAAATGGTTATTAATGAATAATTATTGAATAATGAGAGTCATAAGTTAAAGATAAAGTGTAATATATTAATAAGGAAGTAGCTTTAAGGGAATAAATATTTAAAATGGTGTTTTTATATTCATATTTTTTATATTATCATAAGAATTTTAATTTTAGTATTTAGATGAATCATGACCTTGATATTATATTTAAGAAAATTATGTATCTGGAAACCATTATGTATTATAACTAAATAAGGGAGTATATATAAATGGTTGGGTATTTTAGTATATATAACTTACGATGGAAAATGTGTGTTTCCTAGCATTACCAATGGTATTAAGATTGATATTTTAATAGAAATATAATCTGGAAATTAAGTCATATTCTTATCAGTGAGTGATATTGATCGATGTTGTTATAATATATTTTCAATGTTATGTAGATTATGTGAAACAGATAAGGATTTTTCTTTAGATTTTTTTAAATTTATTTAATTGTAAATTATAATTGAAATCTTATTTTATGATAATGCTATATTTTTAGGTATAATTATTGAGGAAAATGTTATCAAGGTATGGATAACTATTAGGTTTAAAATTATCTTGTTGTTCTTCAAACAAAGGGTTGATTTATCTTGAGATAAGTGAGTTGGATAATTTCAATATCTTTATATTTTACTATTAAATAAAAAAATTGATCCATGATATTTCTGGTGAAGATTATCTCATTTTTGTGATTATGATTTATATTGACTAGTGTGTGACCTTATGAACTATTGGTTGATATGGTTTGTGGTTTAAATATTGAGTTAATTTATAGAGTAATATTTAACTTCTCTATCAATTATTTAATTATATATTAAAATGGTTTTGGGAATGGTTTTAAAAAAAATAATGATTAGGGTTTATTGAATCTAGTTATATTATTCTATGAATGGATAATATTGTTTGAAGAAAGATATATAATTTTATTAATTCTAAGAGATTATGATAGTTGTCATTTTTGAGATTATACCCTACTGGATGAATATGTTATGAATATACTCACTTAATTTCTTCAATACGTGAAAATCAAAATTTCAAGGATGCAATTTTTTACAGGCAGGGGAGACTATAAAACCTTAATATTTAAATGAATTATTACTTTTATAAAATTTAATGTGTTTAATATCTTGATCCACACACAACACCAACCATAAATTAAACTATGATATATTTTAGTATTTATATTAAAAACTATACAATTAATTATCAATAATGACAATTATTAACTTTTTTATAAAATATTTATAGAGGGAAAATATATTTTTCATAAAATTGGAATAAAATTCAATTAGTGTACCAAAAAAGAATAATAATAGAAATTATTATTTAAGAAGTTATTTTTTAAAAACTAGAATGTTTAAGTGATACGTTGTATTATTTTATTTGTTTTATTAATGATTATAAATTAAGTAAGATACTAATAGTTGGTTAACCCTAATTTAGTATGAAAATGATATAAAATAAGAATAACAATAGTTAATATTTGAAATTTTCATTTTCCAATAAAAACAGTTTTTATTATATTTCACGATGTAATTAAAAACATGAATATTTCATTTTTAGAATTTTAATTTTCAAAAATGAAAATTATTTGAAGATGTATAAAAAAAATATTATCTTATTTTGATTTTTGTGGTATTTTCTGAGTTAAATAATTTTTAGTTGAATAATAAAGAAATACACATTTTGTTAAAAATATCACTTTTTTAATGTTATCATAATAAAATAATGAGTTGATTTTTTTGATTTTTTTTAATAATATTTATATATAAGTAAAATAAATCATTTAAAATTACTATTATGAATTTATAAAACACATGAATAATATTCTATAAAATGAAGTATTACTTTATTTAATTTTTTCATTTGTTTCATTATTTTAATTGTCAAGGGGATAAATTATGTTTTGGATTTATTTTAATGTTTCATTACTATTATTTATAAATTAATAAAAATTTTTACCATTATAGACAATATAATTTATAATTATATCATAAACATAAATTTTATGCTTTAAAATACAATTTCCTAAAAATAGGTTTTTACACATTACATATGTAAACATCTAAATAATTTTATTGAAAATTTAATTTTAATTTTATAAAATGAACCATATATTTTAAATTATAATTTTAATATTAATTAATAAGTTTATCTTATTTTTGAGTCATAGAAAAATAATATTTATATGATTAATGATCATTACTGTGTTAATGGTGAAATGTTATTTTAAAATTGTTTTTTTATTACCATTGTGTAATTTTTATCTAATTATTTAAGTTTATAAAATGTATATAATGTTTTAAATATAGTTTTTTATAATTTATATATGTATATTAACACTTATTTACTTTATATTCATTTCCAATTAAGATCAAGAACACTTAATAGTAAAGGCAAATAATTTCTACAAATAGATTTTTATCTGTACCATTTTCTTTAACTTAAAAAATATTTTTTATAACATAGAAAAATAAATATGTTAATATGAGGTAAAAAATATTTTTATAACACATAAATATGTTATCATGGGTTATATTTTTTATTTTAATAAAATATAAAACGACTTAGGTAAAAACTAATTACCATAGTAATGGTTAATTTGGGTCAATGTTTAAAATTAATAATAAAATCCTTTAAATACTAAAATTTATCACAAAAATGTTTTTTTGATTATTTTAAACACATAATAACATTCCCCACCTCTTTATTTCCTTATTTTATTCATTGACCATTGAATAGTAACATTACATTATTTAAAATGTTATGGGTGCTTCCAAAAGTGCCAGTCTCTTCACTTACATAAAGAAAACACTTACTCCACTTCAATGATCAAGCATAATTTAAATTAGTTTCAATAACATTGAAATTATTATCCTAATATAACAGTATCTCAATTTCATAATCATTTGGGTTTAATGATTTAGCAAAATCCCTTAATTTACAATGAGTCTTTCAGAAGAAACATCAATGTCCCAAGTGAGTATTACTTAATTCGTTACATTTTCTTCAAAATATTTCTCTTCCAAACCTATTCATACTATAGTAAGATAAAAATGCAACAACATAGGATTAATAATTACACTTGGGAGTTGTTATACTTATATCACAACCCTTGATTATTAATTTCTATTCAATTATATTAACAAAATAATGTTAACCGTGTGTTTTGAGGTCTATCGGCTCCACAATGTAAACATTTGGTTGGATTAACCACTTATATGGACTCTAAATTGAAAATATTAAATGATATACATATTAATACTAATAATAATAAGTTATATAATAAAATTAATTTTATTATTCTGGAATTTATGCACAAACACAGAAATAAATCTTGGAATAAATTAAGGGGTTCCTTTTCAATTTCCTCTCTTTGAGACATGTTTGGTATTATGTACGTAATCACTTTTATGTAATGTATATATTACCAATTTACAATACAATATAATGAATAGTATTATAATCATGTAATTTAATGTTTAATTATAAGCCCAATATATTGAGGGGTTCTTATTGAAATGTTCCTCAAGCGGCATTGGTTCTTTGTCAGAATTTTTTTTATAGACATGTTTATATTAAGCTCCATGATTTCATTAGAATGGTACGTTCACTAACCATGGATGTATATTGTATATATATATATATATATTATTGTATATAATAATCCAAATTATTTCCTTCTCATCTAATTCATTTTAATCTATTGATACTCTAGTTGTAATGCTTTTAGTAACCCAATCTTCATTAATTGAGTTATGTTCATCCACATAGACATAAATGTTTGGTAAATTTTAACAATTTCATATATTATTTTTTGGTCCTTTTTTTAAATTCATTTAAATTTACACCTTACAACATTTTTTTGAAATATTTATTACATCAAGGACTATGTTAATCCTAAGGAATATTGATAACTCAAGTCTCATTTCCATGAGTTATATTGTTTTGTCAGGAAATTTCATATCCAATGGTTGGGTTATCCAAACATAATATTTTGTGGAATATTTATTTCATTAACACAAGGGGTAAATATAATTTTTTATACAGAATAATTATTTTTTAAAATTTCTACAATTTTATTTTTCAATAAATATATTTTCCCAGATGTTAAAATGTATTTTTCTTTCCCATTCCTATGTTTTGTCTTCTGAATTCCATTTAATTAAGATAAAACATAAATATTTTCTAAGGAAATATTATTCAATAATATTTTAAATAATTAATGGGTTTGAAAGATTTTTTCCTACTCCTATTGAAAAATACTTTGGGAAGTGACCTGTAACATTATCTTTTACATCAATGATAAGAATATTTTCTAATATCTATTTTCAGTTTTCACTTTAATTTCACTATTCATTTTAAAAAGGATTGAACCTAATAGGGTTTATGTTTCACTATTTATACTCAAATATATATATATATATTGAGAATTAATTCAAGATACCAAACTATACAATTATTGATCCCTTCATTGATTTCCTCATTCAATCATTTTTTGAAATCCTTTTTTTCATGTATTTAAATACTCTTCTATTTTGTCTTTGTATCACTAGGGTTATGTTCTTTTAAAATAATAAAATTTATTCCTCCATATATATAATGATCATGTTATAATTTTTATTAACATGGGGAAAATTATTTGTGTTCTATATGTTATTTTTCTAATACAAATTATTATTGGAAAGTTGACTCTATATTGTTTTCCCATCCACCTTCTTCCTCAAGATGGGTTATTACCATGTTATCCTTTTTATTGACATTGAGAAAACATTATCATTCCTTATGTTATTATTAAAAAATGTATCTTTATTGGAGAAGGTGATTATATATTTTAGATTCAAATTCTCATATGTGGAATGAATTTAACTAAAACTGGTGATTAATGGGGTTCTACATTATATACCCCCATGATGCATTGGTGGGTCTCATGAGATAAAATGTTTGGGTATTTTGTGAATTTATACCTACCAGAATATAATTCCATGATGGTAAGTTAATGATTTATAATATTAGTATGTATTTGATAATGGATTGGAAATTTTTTGTTAGACATTTTCAATTCCATCAATAAGGAACTAGTTATTGATATCCATGTTATATATTTAACTATATTGTTATCCAAAAGTATATTATGATTGTGATGTTATTCTATTATGGATTTTATTTATTTATTCCAACTTTAATAATTATTCCATATATAATCCATGATTTCATAACATTTATATTTTATCTAATAGAACATTTTAGCTTACCCCTAATTATGTTTCCATTTACCTAGGTTATCAAGAAAATTATTACACATGATTTGTCTAATAGGGTAGCCTATGTAGAGAATTTTTGGGAGAAGCTGAAGAATTACTATGGACTAGGTAGTATCTTATATTGTGTAAAAATAGATCTATTAGTTGTGAAAGACATGTGGTTATTAATTTTATGTTTTTATTCATTTTCTAAATATATAATCTTAAAATGTATTGGGAATTAAGGTAAAAAATGTTTTATTTATGTTATGTAATTATAGGATAGTTATGTCTGAGAAGAAATAGTTGGTATCAAATTCATTATATAATGTATGTGATTATGGAACTGGTTTTAGGACAGGGTTTTGGAGGGTCACCAAAACATTCTCCGATTAGATGATAAGAGTTTAAAAAATCAATTCTATGAATGTTGGAAAATTTGAAGACTATGTTTATGAATGTTTTATGCTGATATTTGGAAAGATGATATGTGTTCCATTAATACATAATTAGACGAGTGAATTACTTGATGATTCACATTGTTAAAATTTCTATATACACCATGTAATTAAAAAATATTTATAGTTATTTAAGGGAACATTTTTTGTTGGATAATTTGAAGTATAAATTATTTACTATGTATCATGATGCTCGATTATTTAATAGGTAACGTCTGATAGAAAACATTAAAAAGGGGGTCCTGAATCCCCTCCCAATTAATATAATGATGTTAAATGATATTACTACTGAATATTCCAATAGTTTTCCAAAATATACCAAAATAAATTATTCCAAATGAGTTATTATTTATTATATTAAAAATTCTACACATTACCTTTCTATATGATAGGATCTACCTCTTGAGTTTCTTTGAAGTCTATATTTCAATAATTTTGTGATACTTTTGGGTGAACCACAATTAATTGTATCCCATCCTAACCCATTTTATACATTAAAATTTTTGAAAATTATTTTGTAAGATCATGATACTAAGAAAATATTCATCACTTATTATTATCCTCATATATATGGATAGTCTAATATTTCTCTTCAACGGTTAGAAGACATTATGTGGTTGTGTTTACATATCATTCAATGAAAGTGGGATCAATATTTACCTTTGGGTGATTGTTTATATATAAATAGCTTCTATTAAATAATTGAAATGGAACAATATAAAATATTTAATGGGAAAAAATGTGATACACCATATTTTTGGGATGAAGTAAGGGAAATGTATATTTTAGGCCTGATAAATTATTAGACGACTATGAAAAAAGTGATAACTATTCTGAGTCATATCAACGTAACCCAAAGCAGGAAAAATATCCACTATAATAACTAAATGAAGGATATGAAATTTCAAATAGGAGATAATTTTATTATTAAGGAATATACATAGAAGTCTATTATCAGCATTTAAAGTAAATTAAAACTATGTCCCACGTTCATGAGGCCTTTTAGGTTTTTGGAAATAATTGGAACAATGTATTAACATTTTGTAATCCGACATATCCTCTCTAAAGTTCATAGTGAATTCCTTTTATTATTTTTTATGAAGTATATTCTAGTCAAAAGTTACATAATCACCATTGATGGTATATAATTAGAGATTGATTTATAATGTTGTGAAGAGAATATTTAGATTCTTGAAATTACAGAACATGTTTTTCAGAATCAGATGACTCAACTAGAAAACATAATTTTGAGAAATTCTAAGATAGAGGAAAAAACATGGTATCCTGAGGATGTTATGACCAATAAATACCCAAATTTTCTCTAGATGCATCATTTTTAAAATTTCAAGGATGAGTTTTTTGAGGGGCGAAAAAATTTAACATTCATGCTTCAATTATAATAAGTTAGCTTTCCATTTGAAAGAAACAATATCATAATGCACATAAATTATTCAAGAAATGAATTTAAAAATAAATTAAAAAATTTCTTAATTATTTTTTTATAAAATAAATTTTATTTTTCAATTTATCATGTAAAAATTATCTATGGTAGAAATCTTCATATATTTAGAAATAATTGATTTTTGGGTGAATACGGAAAATACATATAATTTAACTTTTATGAAATTATTATGATATAAGAATTACTTGAGAGGTTATTAAAACTTCTTATAGACCAAATATGCATTAAATAAGTAGTATAATAAAATATAAATTTGAAATTATATATCTATTTTTGGGTATTTGAAAATCATAATACTATTTTTATTCAAATAAAAAGTATTTTGGTTCATATCTCTTTAAAAATTCATTAATAAGATCCATTTAATTTTTTATTCTAATGTAAAAAAATTCTCATTTTATTTAACACAGTCTAATTAATTTCATTTGAATTTACATTGTACAATAGTTTGGTATAAAATTATTATAATGTATAAAATAAACATTTTTATAATAAAATATTATTATTTTAGTTTGTGAACTTATAATATTTTAAATTTTTTCACTATTAGAAATTTAATTCTGGAAAATAGAATAAGTATTTAGAATAAACATGCTTAATTTTTTTTAAATGTTTAATTTCATTTTTTACACAATGAATAGTAACCGTGATTAAAATTTATCCCCACTGTTATGAGTAAAATGGGTTAAGAAGGGTTAAATAAAGGGATAAGGCTTCAATATTACACAAATAGAACTTTATTAAATCACATTTATTTTTTTAATTAACAACTTAACATAATTTTCCTTAAATCTATATCAATTTTTATAAACATAACTTGAGGGATACATATATTATATTATAATGTTTTTTGTATTTACATGTTTTCCACTCACCTCTCTTATTAAAGGGAACATCATCCCACAACTTATCCACAATTATTTATTTAATTATCATGACAATAAAATGATCTTATATCCTCCCATAATCGTTATACACATCCTATATGTTGTTGTATTCCAAATATACCACTTTGTGAAGGTTTAAAGCGAATAAAAAATGTGGTTTCCCAAAGAAGTGGTAATCATGTAAACCGACTCATTTCAATTTAGTTATGCTCCCAACACCTTTAAATTTGTTGGATAAGTACCAAAATATTTATATTTTTATTAGAAAAAATATTTAATTATATTATATATATTGAACAAAAATTATCCTCCAATTCTCCATCTAATGGAAAACAAAAACATTACTTCTATGTACAAAAAGACTACAACCACCTCAAAGTGATGTGTATCATTTTTAATCACCAGACCTCATAACATAATATAAATATGGAATAAATGAATATATAAGAATTTTATAAAATAATTATAATTTTATAATTTTAAAATATTTTATAAAACATGACCCTCCCATTTGTTGTAAAATGATAATGTCAATAGGGGATGCCTGTCAACAACTACCTCCAGGAAACAATGTGAATCATTTTTTATTTTTTCATTACATATATGTCAATAAGTAGTATTTAATGAATATATATGATATAAATATTATTATATACTTAATAATAATTATATAATTATTTTCTTTCCAACCATTAAGAACATGAAAATGCCATCATGTGTACATGAAGACTAAAGCATATATGAATGACACATTTCATTTTGTATTACAACCTTGCATTGATGGTTCTAAAATTGTATTAAATAAATAAAAATTATATTCATGAGATTATTAAGTCCTATATATTATTTAACCCTATCATAACACATGTTACAACAATCAATATACCAAATCAGTTTTGGAGAACTAAATTGATAACCCATAAGTAGTAGATGTAAGTAAGAACAATACAATGAATGTATATAAAATGAATATAAAATACCATAAAAATTTAATATTTATGAATAGTTTAAATAGTAATTAATTTAATAAATGTTAATTAATTATTATGGATTATATAATTTATTATACTAGCTCAAATCCAAGGTATGGTAATTTTATATTAATAGAACTTTATTGAGATATATTTTATATTATTATCCTAATTTATTTTAGATGGTGTATATACTTCACTGCTGAAATATTATGTATTGAATTCTTTATTATTCATGATATTTATTATTTTAATTCATTCCTTATAATTTAAGGGGTTTTGATTCCAAAGTTATTAATGTCATAAGGGTTTGATTTTACAATCTCACACTTATTCAGATTATCCATGTTTAAAATCATATTGGAAGAATTATAGGGACGTATTCAATTTAAACCCATAAAATTTTTTGTAAAATGATTATTAATGGGGTTTCCATGTTTTCTCCAATATTTTACCATATTTGATTCTTTAATAAAACAAAGTATTTTTTATTAGAAAATGAAACCCAATTAATCATTTGTGATCGAGAAAGTCTCTCTTCCATATAAATGTGATTCAATTTTTTTTATAAAATTTATTATCTAATTTTAAATTATTTTAATGGTATTTTTATAATTACTGTTTCATATGTTACAATGGTTGAAAAATATACTTTTTAATTTTTTACAAAAACTAATTTTTAATTTTTTACAAAAATCAGAAAAGGATATTATTTTTATTGTATATTATATAAAGTATTTTTTCACCTTGATGACCTTTATTCTCAATTTAGATTTCTATAAAATAATCTATGGTTTCTTGAATTTTTTTCATTATTATATTAAATTTTATCATTTATATTAAATAAAATATAATTATTTTCTACAAGGTTTGCTGGAATTTTTGAAATGATTATAACTTCCTTTTTAAAATATTTACAAAACATTTAGGAATTATCTTTTTTAAAATATTTCTCCATTTGTTCTCTATAACTCAAAAAAGTATTTCTTTTATTTTAAAACATAATTTCTCTTGAATTTATGGTCTTATAAAGTACTTGATATATTTATGGATTAATCCTTATCTTGTGATTATTTAATTTCTTTTGGTTATATTCTATATCACTCTCCCTTATTTAGCATGCATTTTTTTATTTCATATCCATATATTTACTATCATGGATATATTAAGTTTTATTTATACTACTTTTATTTTTTTGCAACCATAAACAATTAAAATAAATAGAGTTATTAGAATGAATCTTATTCATATTTTTTCTATTTTATAGGGAAATATTGTTGTTCTTTTTATTTATTTAATATGGATTTTTATTTATTAGTAAGGAAAATTAATGTTTTATTATATTTTTAATTCAATATATGGGAAATTTATTGTATATATGTAATAGGTAGGTTGGTAATAGTTATAACATCACCTCAATTCATAGATTGGTTTAATTTGATGAATAGTAGTCTAAATTAGATGAGTATTTGGTGTACAACTACCCATTTATTGAAATGTATTGACACAAGAACTCTATGGTAAGGTCCATGATATATTTTCATGATGCCTTTATGATGATATCATGTTTTACAATATTATTCATTTCCTTCATTATGATTAAAATGTTCATGTTGATATTTTCTATGGATATATTTTTAATATCAGGTTATTATTTAAATAGAAAATGTATTGATTATACACATTTCTATATTATTTATTCAATATATACTCATGATATCATACATTTGTATTTAACTTATACTAAGAATATGATTTCACCAATTTATTTTTTTTACATTCCCATGTATATGAATAAATTTTTTTAATGATTTTCAGGGTTGTTAGAAAATTTTACTTGCTATTTGTTTCTACTTTGTAATACTGAAATCATGTATATATATAGTTATAAAAGACAACTAAACTAATTAATCCATGATGACATGATCTGTAGTATCTTTTATCAATGTATAAATGTAAACACATAATTTGGTTTATTTGAGTCCTGGTTGTTAAATAAATTCAAAATGAAATATTCATTAAATAATCATGAATTAACGATCAAGAAAATTAATTATGTATTTTAACCTTATTTTTAACATGATTGAATAATTAGAAATTATCAAATTTATTATTCAATCCCCTTGGAATATTACTATCAATATTCAATTAGAATATTTTATATTAAAGAGAGATAGTGGAAACATGAATAATGTTGGGAAAACAACTATTTCACTTCAATTGTAAAATTCCATCACCTCATTAAGTATATCTTTCATTGTGTTTCCTAATACCACCACCTTAATGAATTCTCCCCAATGTGTGTAAAAGAGTGAAATGTACAAAGATTATCTCTCATTGTCAAGGTATCCTTTTATAATATATATAATAAAATTCTACTTATATAGAGGGATTATGTTAAGGTTTCTATTATTGGGTATTTAAATTTAAAATCCAAAATACCCTGTTTGGGTCTCAACACAAATAAAATAGAATTATAACATAGATAGGAAAAAAACATTCCAAACTAAATGATGATGTTAGAATTTATATTTTTGGATTTTCTAGGTGATATTAAATTATATATGTGCATGAAATAAAATAATATATTAAATATATTATTTATATTCAAATATCATTGTTGTGATTAAAATTGAACCAAATACATGAACAAATTTATAAATATTATTAAAAATATTAAAATTAGTTAAATGAAAAATATAAGTATCAGTATCCTACCCACCATTAATGAATTTCATTCCAAGAAGAATAATCACTTAAATAGGTGAGGGTTCAAGGCACACATATTCCTCTTGTAGTTTTATGATATCTCGTAAAGATTTATGTGATGCCACAAAACATGAAACATTGAAGTCATTCACCCATAATGTATTTTATCTTATTAATCCTTTTTTGATAGTGGGAAATATATAACAGTGTTATCAACTTTGATGTGATCTTCACTTCAGTCAATATTGTGAAATTGATCAGGCACATATCACCTTATCTATAACACATGGAAAATATTATTCAACTGTTCCATCTAAGGAGGAAATTATAGGTGATAGTAAACGTTACCAACCTTTATCAGAGTTTGAAATTGTCCCATAAACCTTAGATTTATCAGTCATTATAGTATAAACTTCACTAAACCATGGCATGGTGGGGATTTTATGAAGTCATGGTGTCACGTCTCAAACCCTATAGATCTCCATGTCATAACCATGTATAAATTTTTATAAAATTGTGATGACATCATAAGGTAATATATCCATCATACCATCTAGTTTTTAAACCACACTAACTAAGGACTCATATAATATGACTCACCAATATTATTACAGTAAAGGGGTGACCTAACGAGTCTCTTGTTATGGTACTTTAAAGGTGAAATTCCAATATTAGTGTGTTATATATTATTATACAAAAACTCACATAATTATTTTTTATTAACAATTCTCCTATTGAAAAAATGGCATGCAATCCAGTAATATAACCTTTTGAATTTTAATTTTCATCTCAAATTGATGGAATTTACATGGGTTTAATTCCATACTAAATCCCAACTAGATTCTAAAAGCCACTCGTAGGATCCTCCACAATCAATGCGTGAAATTGGGATTATGATTAGACATATTCAATGAGATCAACCAATGGTAAAAAACGATCTCATCCATATATTAGAGCACCAAGCATCCCATTGACATATGCTACCATATATGAATGAAGTGATAAGACTTTTCAAATTCATCAGTGATAATCTAAATAGAGCTATGGACCATTGTTGATCATGGAATCCTATTTATTAAATCTTACCTATTTGGTTTTCCACTTCTAGTCATGAACCAATAGGTATCATCTCAAACTAGAAGAAACATGATGTTCAAATTTCACTTACTGAAAGGTGAGAATCCATGATATCTAATCAGTAACAGTACACATTATATCAATACACAAAAATCAATACTTGAGGTCATAGTAAATCTAATCACACTATGCTATTTAGGTAGAGAGAACTTGTGAATCTCTCTCAACACGTATTTACGTAAATAAAATAGAACAAATACACATTCTTTTAATACGGTGACATACTCTCCACCTTTAGAAAATATGATAGGTGACTAATTTTACGTTATCTGTTGATGTATAGGATCATAATTTATATCTGCAATATCAGCCTCCCCCACTCGACAATGTATTATGGGTCGCACTACTATTCACGGAAAATTAACAGCATTTAAATCATCTATTTATGCCAAATACAACCCTACCAATTACATACATACTTCCTCCCTCAACTTAGCATGCGTCATCTTGTAATAGGTATCAAATACGACATTATAATTCCCTATAGAATTAAAAATATCTTAATCATTGTCTTATAATTACTCTTACCATATCCTTTTTCTATGATTGAGATGTGTTTGGAAAAAATATACTTGAGACTATTGTGATTCGTAAAGTCCACCAATCACTCAAAGGGGTGGTAGTTTTCCATAATATTTTGGGAAAACACAGTCATTTATAGCTCTATTTTGGAATTCAAGAAGTTATAAGATTTTTGGATTAGATTATTTAACCCATATGAAATCATCACTTACCCTTGTATCATTACACTCCCAATTTTATTCGTATTGGTATCAAGAAACACCACATACTTGATTCCATCCTCTGTCTACCACAATACTGGATTATTTTTAAACCTCTTCCTTTGATCCTTAAATTCCATTTTATAATAGTCAAACCAAATGAATGGATTACCCATTCATGTAATAAAATACATAGGAGCTATGATCCTGATAGGTCCATAAGGCACCCTGATAGGGGGGTGAATCTGGGTGTCACAAATTTAACAACTTTTGAATATCTTTAGAAAATATTCATTTTATCCTTATTCATGTGTTAGATGGAGATATGTTAAACCAATATTAAGAATTAACTTTGACTTAATCTCACTGGCCTGTATGAAAATATGTAAGAATATAATAATTTCCAAGAAATAATGATTTTTTACATGTTTTTCTATTATAGGTTACTCTAAGGATCATGTAATTAATAGTGATTCAAAGAATTAAGTAACCAATAATCTAACTACTATTTCATGAATACAAATGATTAGGTCACTCCATACCTAGGATGTCTACAATAAAATATTTTTTTACAATCAATAGAACTTTTTAACAATGGATCACCACAATTTTTCCACCTTTAAACACAAATCCAAGATAAGATCACTTCTCTATAATATATAAATTTATGTTACATGAGGTTTTTAATGATCTATGTTGAATAAATATACATATATATAGATGATTTGTTAAACTTTTCATGTTACTACTTTAATTTTTTTTGAATCCTTCTCCAAACACCAACATATTATATTCTAAAATAAAAATATAACCCTTTATTTCCACCATGGAAACTAAAATCCTTTCCCTAACTACACAAAAAAGATTCCACTATTTTCTCTAATTATGGAAAGGTATTCAATGATTTTCAACCCCTTTATGCATATTTCAAACCCCACACCTATAACTCATATCCAACTTGATATTTGAATATAAAGTTTATATTATATCTCTATTTTTACAATGTTATACCTTATTTTTTTATTTTAGTATACTCTCTCTCTATTTTATGAGATATTTTAATTTTAAATTAAAAATCTAACTGATAACTACTTAAAATTTCCAATACAAAATAACATATCTCATATTTTCTTCATCATAAACATCACCATTCAAAAATCAATTTGTGTTGTTGATATTCAAACAAACAAACAATAAGTTATAGGAGAAAAAAAAAAGAAAAACTATTCATAACCTATAAAAACTGAAACCTTTAGTATGAAATATAGTTTATAACATATTTTCCATTAACACCAAAACATGGTGTAATGAATCTCTATGAAAACACTATTTGACACTCTTAGAAACATGGCCATTGTCTATTTTAACATCCACAATATAAACACATAAGTCCTTAATTAGTTTTACCCTAATCACATATAAACCTATAGTGGGATTCCACATTTTTTATAGATAAAAGCCAATTCAAAATTCCTTGGTCTATGATGTAGTGACAAACCACTTTTCATTTTGACTTATTTATGAATCATGAGTTGCCAATATGTTATAACACACATTAACCTTTAATAAAATGTTAAATTTTATAGGTACCTTTACATAGGTCATGATATCATCTACATGAGTCCACCTTGGAAATTTCTATCTACATAATTACATTCCCATTTTGAACAAGGAATCTTACACTTTTCCATGCTAGGTGAAATGATTTGCTGATAAAACAATATCTTTTTTCCTTTGCATTACCCTTATATAGTGCCCTATTTAACATGAACCATATTTAACCTTCAGCCTATACCGTTACTTAAAGCTAAATTTCTAATCGATATTTATATATTTGTAAACAATGATCATTGATTGGACATGGACCTCATTACAATTTCTCAAAGGTAAATTTCCAATTTTAAATACCTATTAAACTTCTCAGTAATTTTTCATTGTACAACTTTTTCAATCTAAAATGAATTTTCCTGAATCACCATAACATAGTTTTTTCTATGGTTATGGTTTCATTCACCAAGACAGTTATATTATAGTCTAGATTATTCCTATATTATTTATCATAAAAAATGATGAATGTTATGGAAAAATCCATTATAAATACAGAAAGCATTTCCCAACTTATAGATCACATCCATACTTCTTCCATTTTTGTGAAAACAATCCAATTATAAATATAAATAAAACTCTATTTATGAATAATGCTATAGGAATCAATTGTCCATTTAATGTTTTTCCATATCCATTTCAGAATTTCAATTTTAGGGATTAAACCCTTAAAACCCATGTAATTACCAAATAAGACATTTTCACATTTATAAATATTTATTAACTATATATTAATATTATTTTAAAGGGGATTATATTTCTAATACTATACCCAACAAATAATAATGGGTTTCTCTTAAATCTTATGTTGCACATAAGATTGAATTATACTGAAAATTAATATATTATAAATATTATTATTTTAAATTGTACTTATCACCTATCAATTTTATTGGTGGGAATGAATAAGACATTCAATATTATTTTTAAACAGGTTTATTAAAGATTTTTAATTTTTTCTAATCATTTTTAGAGCCTTAAAATGATAATAAATCTGATTTTAAGCATAAAATAATCTAATATTTTTAAAAGGCTATTTGTCATCTTTTGATGAAGATCCCTATTTAAATATTGTTTTTGACAGTTATATATGTTCTATTGGACAAAATAAACTTATTATTTAGAATTAGGACATAAAAATTACTTTGTATGAATTTCTTGTATTTTTATGATAATATGCAATTTTTAATGAATAGTAAAATACAATATTTTAATTTAAAACCGTATTTTAGTCTAATTTATTTATATTGTCATATTAACCTATTATATGGTTTTAAGGTATAATTATATTATGTTTTTATCAGTTCATCCAATGTAGTTTTTTGGATGAAATTTGAAATTAAAGATAAATAGAAAAACAATGTGAACTTTTGAACGTTTCACTTAAAAACCTATTTTCTAAATCTGTCAATGGGAATAGTGAAAAACCAGAATTAACAAGTTTTATGAAATGAAATTTAAAAAATGGACGTACATGGTAACACTCTGTATGAGAACTGTGTTAAAAAGGATAAAAATAATTTTTGGTGAATCACAACTTAAGTATTTTATTTACCGTGGTTAAAGGTAAATAATGTAAATATAGGTAAAAGAAATATTATATTATTATAAAATCACATGAATGCTTGTCCTAATCACATTTTATGAGTTATTATTGACCATGACCATCCTTAGGCCTAAATTTTGACCTTTGGAATCCATCTTTATTTGATTATGACATTTAAAACATTTAATTTAATGTGAAGGAAATGTTTTCATAAATATGTCCCTTCTGACTAAAAAAATTTTAATATGGGTTTATATAAGTGATATATTATACTATGAATAGTAAATTGAAATATAAAAAGTATTAATTACATCATGAATATTTATTTGTAATTTTTTTTGATTAAATAATTAAATTTAATTATGACATAATGAGGATGCAATAATTTATTTATTAAAGAATAAAATAAATGATATTAATAATATTAAAAGTTATATCGTTTGAATATTTAATTAAATCCATGAATTTTATGGATGATAATTACATGTTATGTTAGCATTAATATAGTTTTTTCAAATGAATCAAGTAGTTATGATTTTTTTAAAATATAATGTAATGAATATTGTCAAAATTGACATAATTTATATTTTAAAATATTAAATATTTAACTAAATGATATAAAATTTAAAAAAACCAATATTAGACCCAAAAGTTTATATTACTCTAAAAATTTCATTAATAAATAAATAATTTGTCATTTGGAATGATTTGATAATTATTTTTAACTCTTAATGTGTAAATTACTTAATAAAATAGTTAGAGTTAATGTAAATCCAAAAATCTAAGGGCTAAATATTATTCAAAACATTTCTCATTATAATTTGTTAATTATATTTTTACCTCTACTAATCCTATCTTTGAAATAGATCATCTTTAACCCATTTGAAATCGAATTTGAATTTATAATAATTTAATTCTTTTTATAATTCCATGGGTGCCCCTCCCCTGTCTTATGAAAAGCCACAAATTCCCCTCTTGTACTCACACATGAAAAAACTTTTGGTTCGGCCAATATATTCACAGTACTTGTCAATGAATACTTAACCACATTATTGAATCCATATTTTAGGTATAACACCCTTCTTAGAGCTGTTAATGTATTAAGAATTGTGATCATATGAAGGAAAGGTAATGTTTTTAATTGTTTCTATTTTATTCCTTTTTCACACTCCATTTAAATATCCTTCATCAATGATTAAATAATAAATATAGTATAAAAAATATGATTATATTTTATTATGTTAAAATCATCACAAAAAACCATCTCTACTTCTATTAAATGGGAATGGAATTAATCATTTGTGCGTACGTGTGAACTATCACCTCCACAAACTGATCTAATTTATTTTTCAAAACTGTATAAAATGAAAAGTAATAATAATTGAATTAATGCCCATATATTATATTCATGATATATTAATCATTATATGATAATAATATATCAATTATGTTCTTACTTACCTTGAAAATATAAATGATAACATCATTCATGTGTATGTGTGAACCATCATCTGCATGAAGCAATGTGACTCGTTTTTTCATTATATACATTGTATGAAATATATATGTATATTTAAATGATTAATATTATATTGAAGATGTTATTATAAATTTTTAAAGGTTATATAACAATTAATATCATTGTATTATGAACAATGAAAACAGGAAAATGTTACTCATGCATACATAGGACCTACCGTCACCATGATTATAAAATTGTTCATTTTTAATGAAAATAAAAAATGGTTGATTTAAAAGTATAATTGAAGTATAAAAATAATAATACTACCATGAATATTGGTCCAGGGATGAAGTAATTATTACAACATGAGATAGTGACATCAAACCTTGTAAATTTCTGACTGAAGTATTGAATATCAACAAAAATACTGATATGAAATTAAATAATTACATAATTTTATAACATGGTAATAAGTAATATAAAATTAAATAATAAAATTTAGAAAGTTTCTCATTAAAGTATTAATTAACATGTGTTTACTATTCAAGAATATAAAGACTGCATGTGATGTGTTAGACTCACGGTGAGGGACTTCATCTCAATCTAATTTTCTTGATGCATATTTTGATTTTATACACTACCTTTTTTATATGGTGTATAATAAAACCATTTGATTTTTAATTTAATTAAAAGTTTTTGAAAATAAATCCTTTTCATTGAATCCGTTTAGTAAATGTTAAAAGGAATGTTTTTTAACATACACAGTGATAACAACTTCTCCGCCGCTATGACCATTATTTGGTATTTGGCCTCGCTATAAAGCATAATGTTTCTAAAAGGAAAATAAATACCATATTTCATTTTCATGTATTTAGGTATGAAAAATGTTTTTGGGGATGTATTGATTATTTAAATATCTGAAATTATATATTGTTATTGAAATATTGAAATACAATTTTTTTATTTTATATTGGTTAACATGTTATGATTATGTTATGGTTCTTGGAAATTGCTTATGTATATGAGTGGTTCCATGATAAAATGAGGGAGGGTGATCCCCTGATAAATATATAATGTATTGGGTAATGAGACAGAGTTAAATGATAATGTTTCTCTTAATAGATTTAGAGAATATACTATGAAGGGTATTCCAAATCTAACCATGAAGGTTACTCCCTATGTAGTTTTTAAAGATAAAATGTATGTACGACACGGAGGATACAAGTTAACATTATGATTTCTAATAAGTTTTTCATCAACATTATGTTTTCATGAGGCATGTTAAAGTGTTTATGTTTTATGGATGAAAATTAATATATTTTGATGGTGTTTTCATGAGTTTAAAGTATTCAAGGTCTAACAGTTTAATTAATTATTTAATATTCCAAACTGAGATTTTTAGGCTCATCCCATGTTTTTGAATTGTTTTCCATTTGGTTTATGTATTGTTATGTGAAAGGAAGAAACAAGATTAATTTTATGAATATTTTTATCTGGAAAAGGAATTAATGTTTTATTTTGAAATGATTTAGATTATGAAAAAATGGATATTGAGTATACATGTATACTTTTTAATATTGGAGTTTTTATGTAATCGTTATAGCCTAATTCAATGAAACTCTAAAACTAAATATATCCTCAATCTTATTATTGATTTAACTCAGTATTATGTAATGTTAACAGATGGTATCTTATAGTTCTTATCAAGGGTCAGTTTAGATAACATTAGAGGTTAGGGTACTGTTAATATAATATCCATAAATGAATTATTACATTATGGTAAAATTGAAATGACATAGAACTTGAATATTACCATATTACACCATCTAAGATATGTTTGTTCAGAATGGTTTTCTGCAAAGTAACCAGGGAAGATGTGTTGGGATGCTATCTATAGGAAAACAACCTTCCAAATCAGCATCATGAGATGGTCAGAAAGATAACTGAATAGTTTGTTACAGTGATTTCTTAGTTGACACATGTGATAAATGGTGGTGGTGTCCATGCATGAGATTAACCAGATCAATGGCAGAGGAATATATCGATAGTAGATCATTTCATGAGGCAACAACCCCCATCATTCAAAGGATCATCTGACCCTATTCTAGATGAATGGTGGATTAAATCCCTAGAAAATAGTTTTTATTTTTTGAGTGTTCAAATAATAAAAAGGTTCATATCATTGTTTACTGTTTTGAAGGTGAAACCGGTCATTGGTGGTCGTTTTTTAAATATATTATTGATAGTGAGGATATTGATGACTATGAGTGGGATGAATTAAAAAAAATATATTTATTAGGAAATATTTCCTATGGTGGTTCGACTAAGGGTTGAAAAATAATTAATGTAATTGAGGAAAGAGGATGACTCAATGGATGCTTAAGAAGAAAAATCCACTAAAATAAGAAGTTGCACCCAAAATTGCATCTCAGATCATGATAGTAAAATTAATTATTTTTACTCAGGATTAAAGCTAATGTATTGATGGGAATTGGATTCTCGTGAGTTCAAAAGTTTTGAAAATCATATTCTATGTGTTGAGAAGGTGGAAATGGATTTTTCAGATGATCATGTGTTCTATACCAAGTAATTTAATTAGAGGTTGAGGTGGTAAGAGAATGTGAAGAGTTCATCAAAAAATCTAAATGGTAAGAAAATTATTTTTACAATTGGTAAAAATAATGGTAAAAACACACTGGATAATTCATTATGAATTATGGAAAGTACTTATGAAGTGGTAAAATGGGATACAAGGCCAATAATTGCACTTAAAAAGATCATGTAAGTTGTAAGAAAAAATAAAATTTACAATCAATAAATTGATTTAGGTGAAATGAGATGTGTTATTAGGAAAACGAGTTTTTGAGGTAGAATTTTAATGATGGGATGTTTCTAGCCTTCCAAAAGAAAGGTGTTGTAAAAACCATTGAATCTAATTTCCATCAAATTTTGTGGTACTATGTAAATTATTTGTTAATTCAGAATATGTCAATGTGTTATTTGATTCAGGGTCTACACATTCATTCATTTTGGAGAAATTTTATGGTAAATTAGAAATTCCACCATAAGAAATGAATCCAGAACATATGGTAAAGACACATAAGGGAAATTTTGAGGAAAAATAAATTAAAATAATCATTCTCTATTTATATATGGAAATAATTTACCTATAATCACTGTTCTATTAACTCTAGTAGTGTTTTTTGTTATTATGTGTTTTGATTGGATTTCTATTTACCAAGGTAAACATTATTGTTATGCTAAAGCGGTTTCTTCCCAAAAATAATTTCAATTTATGTACAAGAATAATCCCTTACCATAAATAACATATATGGAAGATGATAAACAATTAAAATATGGAAATGAATGTTATCTTGCACATATTTTTGAAAATAATGGATCTGTTCATATTAATGATGTACTAGTGGTGAACGTGTATCCTAATGTTTTTCCTCATAAGTTTTCCGGTATTATACATGATCGAGAAGTTGAATTTATTATTGAATTATTTTCTGATTCTAATCTAAGATGAAAACCCAATTATCAAATGGTAAAACTGATCATTTAGAGATAAAAAATAAATTATAGGATTTATTAGATAAAGGTTTCAACTGACTTAGGACAACCCCATGTGGTGCTCCTGTTTTATTTTTTAATAAGAAAGGTGGTTTAATGAGACATTGCATTGATTATAGAGTCCTAAATAACATCACTGTTAAGAAAAAGTATCATTTTCCACATATTGATGTTTTTTTTTGTTCAGCTCTATGGAGAATTATATTTTTTGAAGGTTGACTTGAGGTCGGGGTACTAATAGATGAATGTTGAGGAAGTATACATTCGGAAGGCTTCATTTAATAATAGATATGGCTATTAGGAATTTGTAGTTATTTCATTTGGATTAACTAATTCACATGTTTTATTCATGTATATTATAAATTGAATTTTCCATGAGTTCTTGGGTATGCTTTGTTTTGTGTTTATTGATGACCTTTTGGTATATTCTGAAAGTAAATTATAGCATGAAAGTTATCCAAGGATTATTTTTCTAAAATTTAAAGAAAATAAATTGTATGGGTAATTCAGGAATAGTGAATTTTTGGTTGCAAAAAATTTCATTCCATTGTCACATTGTTTCTAAATATACCATAACAATTGGTCACGCTAAAATAGAAGCTGTTAACAAATGGTCAAGACCCAAAAATATAACTGAGATTTTTATTTTTCTATGTTTAGAATTCAATTACCATAGGTCGTTGATATTTTTCATTGTTATCTATCCCACTAACTAAATTAACATGAAAAGGTGTTTTTTTCATGAAGAAAAAATAATGATATGATTGTTTTTAAAAATTGAAACGAATTTTGTTGAATGCTCTAGTTCTAGACCTACCTTCCAGAAATTGGGAATTTGTTTTGCACAATGATTCTTTATTGAAATGACTTGTTTTTGTACTAATGTAGAATGATCAGGTAATTTTTTATGCTTTACATCAGTTTTAAAATCATGAGTTAAATTACCCTACACATGATTTGGAATTACATTCTTTTGCTTTTTCTTTAATATTATGGAGGCATCATATGTATGGAGTCAAATGTGAAATATATACTATCCACCAAAGTTTGAATTATATATTCAACTAGAAACAATTAAACACGAGATATAGAATATTTTCATAAAAAATCAAGGATTATGATTGAATGCTTCATTACCATCATGGAATAGAAAATAAGGTGGCTGATGATTTGAGTTGGAAATTTAATGGTATATTAACCATGTTACATTTGGAATGTGACCGTTTTCTTAAGGATTTGATAAAAATTGGTTTATAAGTTGTTGTTTGGGAAATTACATTGTTTTGTTTTAGGTTTTCGGCAATCTTCTTTATAAGACAGAATTAAGAAAGCAACGAAGGAAGACAATGAATTGTAAAAAAAGGTCGAATTTTATCGAAATGTTATGTTTTGTAAATTTACATTTATTTAGATATTTTTAAAATTTGGGAAGAGATTATGGAAGCCTTGCGATTCACAATTGAAGAAAGAGTTGTAATGTTAATCTCATAGTTCTATAGTTTTAGTTCATCCTGGCATCACCAAGATGTACAGAGACCATCGAGAGTATTATTGGTGGGATATAATTAAAAGGGATATTTTGTAATTTACTATGAAGTATTTAAATTGTTAGTTGGATAAAGAAGAGTGGCAGTTACCAAAGGGGATACATCAACCTTTTCATGTACCGGAGTGCAAATTTGAAAATATATCATTGAATTTATTAGTTGGATTACTGAAGGATTATCATGGTAACAATGTGGTTTTCCTTAATGTTTATCGATTGAAAAATTCTCCTCAATTTTTTCCTATTGGAGATACAATGTATCTGGATCAACTTTTTCAGTTTTATATTAAATATATATTTATGTTACTATAGTTTCTCTCACCATTGTATCTGATTATGATCCTGGGTTGACATCTAACTACTAAAAAGGTCTTAAAAAGTCATTGGGTACTGAATTAAATTTTGTTAAAACATTTAATCCCAAATCAGATGGGCAGAAATAACGAACAATTCAAACATTAGAGGATATGATATGTTAATGTTCAATGTATTACATGGGAATATGGGATAAAATTATTTTTTGAGTTTTCTTATCATTTATGTTTTCATCCGATTTTTTGATGGCACCATGCGTAGAATAATATAGAAATATGTTTCATACTCTTGTTTTTTGGGGTCAATGTAGGTGAGAATAAGTTGATGGGTCCATAATTAGAAGAAGAGATGGAAGAAGAAGTTTTTTTATTTAGAAACACATGGAGATTTCTCAAGGAATACCAAAATTTTATGAAGATAACTTGATGAAGGATCTTTCTTTCTAGGTAAGTGATCATGTATTTCTCAAAATTTCTCCATGGAAAATTGTGATGCGTTTTGGTAAGAAAGGGAATTTGATTCCGCGGTTCACTGAACCCTATGAAATCAAGGAGAAGGTTGGATCAATTTCCAAATCAATGGTTTTACCTCCAATACAATCCCAGGTACACTATGTTTTTCATGTTACAATGGTAAAAAATTATATGCTAGATTCATTTAATGTTTTGAGTGAAGAAGTAGTTTTGTTGGAAGAGAATCATTCTTATAAGGAACATGTAGTCCATATTCCTGACATCAGAGAGAAATTATTGCTGAATAAGGGGATACATCAGGTTAAGGTTTTGTGGAAAAACCATTTGATTGAAGTTGAAAAATAGAAATCTAAAAATGATATGAAAGAGAAATACCCCCACTTATTTAATAAGTGAATGAAATTGTGAGGATGTAATTTCGAGAAGGGGGAAGGATGTAACATCCCATGTAATTATAGAATAATACTTTATCACATATATTAATATTTTTTAATTAGATATTAATTTTATTTTAAAGGGGATGTGGTGTCCAATAGCACACCAGACACATGATAATTGTTTTCTTAGAAATTTTATATTTCATATAATACAGAGTTATACCAAAAAATAATATATTATTAATATTATTATATTTAATGGTAGTTATCGCATACCCATTGTATTGGTGGGAATTAAAAAAACTAACTTTTAATGTTTACACATTTTTATTAAAATATTTTACTCTCTTAATATAAATTTCGAAGGTTTAAAATGTGAATAAATCCAATTTCAAGCATAAAATACATTAATATTTTTAAATGGAAGTTTTACAGCCTTTTGATGTAGAACTCTTTTTGAATCTATTTGCTTCATTTTTATAAGTTATATTTGACAAAAAAACTTATTCTTTTGAAGCGGGAGATCAAAATTTACAATGGTTTATTTTTTTTTGTAATTTTGTGATAATATTCATTTTTTATGAATTGTGAAAAATAATGCATTATAATTCAAAACAACCTTTCCATCTAATTTAATTTTATTAAAAGATTATCCTTTTACACAGTTTTAAGGTAAAAATAGATGAACTTTTTATCAGCTAATCCAATGTAGTTTATTTGATGAAATTTTAAATTAAAACTAAATGAAAAAATACTGTGAACTTTTGAACGTTTTACTTGAATAACCGATTTTATCGATCCATTAACAAGATTAGTGTTAATACTAATTTATCCACTTATTTTAATTGAGTCTTCAAAAATGTACATACATTATTATAAAAATTATGAAAATCTTGGTCTAATAGGATGAAAATAATTTTTAGTAAATCGTAACATAAGTTATTTACATATCACTATTAAAGGTAAAAAAAGTAATTAAATGTAAAATTAATATAGTAATACTATAAAATTACATAAAACATGTAATAATATCATTGGACGAGTTATTATTTACCATGACCAACCTTGGTAAAAAATGGTGACCATTTCATGGGACCTCGATGTGATTATGACATTTATAACATTTAAATTAAAGTAATGGTAAATATGTCATAAATATAAATATTCTTACTAATACTATTTTAATATGAGGTTAAATAAGTTATATATTATACTATTAATACTCCATAGAGATATATGAATATTCCCTTCATCATGGTATTTTTTTTATGAATAATATAATTTAATTTAATTATGACAAAATGATGATGCATTAACTGATTTGTTAAATAATGAATAAAATAAATGATATTAATGGTATTTAAATAAATCTAATTTGAAATATTTTATTCCATACCTTTTTTAGATGTCTATGACATGTTATTATTGATTTAATATTATTTTTGATGGGATCATGTTGTTATGATATTTTTAAAAGTCATGTGATGAATAGTGTCAAATTTGATATAATTCTTATTTTAAAATATTAAATATATAATTAAATGTTATAAAATGTATGGAAATACAATATTTAACCACAAATTTAAGATAATTCTAAACTTTTCATTAATGACACATTAATGGGTCTTTTTGAATGATTTGGTAATTTTTTTTAACTTTTAATGTGTTGATTACTTGATAAAATGAAAAGAGTTAAGAAGGTTAAAAGAAAATTATAATGATAAAAAATTATTCAAAACTTTTATAATTACCATTTGATGATAATATTTAGACTCATATAAATTTTATATTCAATATAAATCAACTTTGACCCACTTGGAATCCAAATTGAATTTTTATTAATTTTATACTTTTTACATTTCCACGGGTTCCCCTAAAATCTCCAATAAAAGGAACCCATTAATCTCTAATAATAACACTTCAAAAACTATTTGTTTCATTCAATATCTTCCAAAAACACTTCCTATAATTCCCACTCACATTGTTGAGTCTTTTTTGTAGGAATAACACCCTTCTTAAAGGTGTTAAGTTGTTAATAACAGTGATCATCCGAATGAAAGGTAATGTGTTTCTATTTGATTTATTATTCCACTTAATTTAAATATAAATCATAAATGAGTAACTAATAAAATATAGATTATTAAATATACTTAGATGTTATTATGTTAATATAACAATTTAAATCCACACCCACTTCCATTAAATGGTTATGTAATTAATATTTCTTGTGTACGTGTGAACAATAACCTCAACGAACCAATCTAATTCATTTTTCGTAACCTTCTATCATGACTGGTTATAATAATTGAATTAATGTTCATAATTTATAAAAATTACATATTAATAATTCTATTATAATAATATATCAATTAAATTCTTACTTTCCTTGCACATAAAAATGATAACGTCGTTCGTGCGTATGTGTGAACTATCACCTCCACAAAGCGATGCGAATCATTTTTATTCATTATATCACTTGTATTATATATATAAGAATATTTAAATTATAAATATTTAATTAATTATGTTATGATCATTATATATATGTAAAATAATACTTAACCTCTTTCCACAATGATAAATGAAAAATGGAAAACGTTACTCAAGTGTACGTACAACCTGTCATCTCCATGATTAAAACATTGTTCATTTTTCAAAAAAATATTTAATAAAAATATTTAAATGTATAATTGATGTAATAAAATGATAATAATTTCATGAATATTATTATTTAGATTAAGGACTTATAAACCCATGGTCTAGTGACATCAAAGCATGTTCATTTTTGACTCAGGTACCGAATATTGACAAATTGTCCGATATGAACTTAAATAATTATGTAATTTTTAGAACATGGTAATAAGTAATATAAATGAATTAATAAACTTTTAAAAGGTTATAATTCAATTATAAATATCTTTATGTTTACAAATGATGAATATAATGATTTTATGTGATGAGTGAGACTCACAGTATGGAACATTGTCTCAATCTTCTTTCATCGAGACATATTTCTATGTTATACAACACCTTATTTTATACAGTGTATAATCAAACTGTTAGAATTTTAATTTTAGTAAAATTATTTAGAACTGAATCATTTTCTATGAATCATTTTAGTAATCAAAAAATGAATGTTTTTAAATGTTCAAAATGAAAATGACTTTTCCACCATTATGACCATTATTTGTTATTTGGCTTCTCTATAAACCATAATGTTTTTAAAAGTAAATTAAATACCATATTACATTTTCATATATTTTTTAATTTAAAATGGTTTTGCAGATGGATTTATTATTTCAATATCTTGAAATGATATATTGTGATTTAAATGTGTAAATTATATTTTTCCAGAATGTAGGTTAATATGTTAGGATTATGTTATGGTTCATGGGAAGTGATTATGTATACGATTGGTTATGTGATAGAACATCAATGCATCATACCATGATAGCTCTCCAATTAATTTGAAAATGAGACAGAGTTAAATGATAAGGTTTATCATATGATATTTACGGAATATACTATGTTGGGTTTTACAAATGTAACCATGAAGGTTACAAACTTTGTAGCTATGAATTCCCCAATGTATATATGTTATGGATTAAAAAATTTACCATTATGATTTTTGAATAATAATAATATCGTAATTAATCTTATGATTTCATGAGGTACGTTTAAGAGTTTACGTTCTATGGGTGAAAATAATGATTTTGAGATTTTGTTTTCTGAGTTTAATGTAATCATGGACGAATGGTATCATTTTGTCTCTTATATTACTTACTGAGCTTTTTTTTTCTTATCCCATGTTTTTGAGATGTCTTCCATAGGGTATATAGTCAATTAAGAGAAAGTAAGAATAAAAAACGAATTTTATGATGAATTGTATTAACAAAAATAATATATATTTTATTATGAAATTTTTTAGGTTATGAAAAAATAGATATTGAGTGGAATTATCTATATTGTAATATTTTAGTTGTTATGTAATATTTATTCCATAATTATCTAAAACTGTATACCTGAAAATAAACTCAATGTGAATTCATGATTTAATATAGGATTATGTAATGTTAAGGGTTAGGGCCATATAAAAACAATCTCATATATTTTCCACAAATTAAAAAAAACCTAAGGGGTTTAACGATCTACTCATTGGGATTTAGTGGATAATATCAACATAAAATATTAGTCTTCCCATTTTTTAAATGAAATTTAATTGGTGGAATTCAGCAAACATCAATTATTCTATTTCTTAATTTTTTAGATTAATTGTTAGGAATATATATCTTAAATTGGGTACCCACATTAACTCCCCCCCCTATGGAATTTAATTGTTATTATCATCCACTAAAACTATTAAATTGTGTCATAATGAGATTCTACTCCCCCTTTTATCATATGGGAAAACTATTTTGTGTTACCCCCTTTGTTAAAATAACTTCATTTATTGTCTACAATTTTTTAATTAACTGGATTATCATTTACCAACAACTGAAAATTTCTAATTTTGTTTCAAATCTATAGAAGATTAATTAAAATTAACCTCAACCATAAATATATTAACTTAAATACATACAACGAGTCAATATAAAACATATAATTGAGATATAAATAGATTCCGTAGTCTACTAATCTAAGGCTTAGTGTAGGAAAAAATATTCTATGTCAACATCACCCTTGATATCCATGCCACTCATATGATTTCAATAAAATTAATATATCTTGAAATGTTTTCTTTCCAAACAAAAATAGAACCTGCAATAACATCACATCATCACAAAAACTATTAATAGTTGTGAAATAAATCATAAGGTGTTAGAGTCATACCAATTGATGCACCAAATGATTGAAATTTAAAGACATTATTATTTAAAATACTAATTGGTAATGCTAATTTACATCTATGCAGACAAATACTTTAAAAGGTTCCTTCATTCAAATATGATTCTCCACATCATTTGGAATTTCATAAAAATATCCACCAAAGTCTTCAACTATTGATAAAATTAATTGAGATAATTTACATCCTTATAATACTACATTTTGAGAAAATAATTTCCGGGATATTAGATTTTAGTGTATTGTATAACATAATCACCTGATAATAATGTTTTTAAAACATAAAGAAAGAAACCTAAATTGCATCAATATTTTTTCTTACAAAAAACCCTCTTCCTCTTAGTAGACATTTCCTTCTAACTCATTTTCTGAGATCAATGAATAAATATATGTATACCAATAAAAATATTTCATGATACCAATTGAATAATACATAATTTTTCAAGATACCAGTAATTTTTTTAGATTGTCATTGATCCCATTTCGTCAATATTCAGGATTTTGTTTCATGAAAAATTTCTACATAAAAACATAACTATAGAATTTTCTTCAATACCTGATACCAATCAAGATTTCAAATACTTAAATCACCTATTTATAATTTTTTTCCATAAATATATTTTTTAATCTCTATTTAATATTTTTCTTCACACTTACCCCATGGATCATGTCTCTCCCAATTATATATACAACATTAAAAATGATAAAATCATTCAAAATATATGGGGATAGGGGTAAATATATTTTACCCATGTTGATAATGGTGGTGACTATATGTGGACCACCATTTTCCATTTATTTTATATCTTTCAGTCTTTTTTCTGGTCAAAAAATAGATTTTAAGGAATTCAATTTGTTTTCACATTCCACGGTCTTGTTATTTTATTTATAATAAAAAAATATACTCCACTTCCGTGGGTATTTTTTCTATCGAGGACTTTGTCAAGAATTTTAGAATTGACCTTTCTTCTCTAATCCTTCCAAATTATGTTCGAATAATTATTTTATTTGTAATTATATACATTTAATTGAAAAAATACTTCCACATGAGCCTATATAATTTCCCTATAATTTGAACACTTGTCTTCCTTCTAAAGGAGTTTATAATATTTTTCAGATGTTTATGTTTTTATATCTTTTTTTCCTTTTATAACAACATAAACATAGGACCCTTCTTTATATTACCTCTAAAATATGTTTGTCAAAAGAATTGTATTTTCATTGTATACATAATGTGTTGTTAATTTAATCCATTATGAATATGTTTGGAATTTTCAAATTGTATCCTAGTTATTATACAATGGATAATTAAAATGATAACAATACAGTATCTATTGTATTTGTTGACTTACCCATTCAAAAATTCTACCCAGCATTATAATAATCAATGTATTCCCATGATTATAGGAAAAAACATGATATGTGACCCTGAATCCCTCAAATATAACTCATGTCTCCATTCCACCTACATATATCATTTAGTTTTCATTACCTATTGTTGTGATATTATTTGATCATTATCTTACATCTGTCAGTTATCGCCTTTTCATAGGAGTTTCAATTAATGTATATTCTTCTCACAACTGGGAGGGGTTCATCATAGTCAATACATGATTTTCCTATATAAAATGGTATTTATGACTTGTTAATATTTTCATGTTTTCCCTACAATATGGAATATTTATCCATTATTTCATTATCACTCGTCAAATTATTTCTAAATAAATAATACAATGAATCTTTTAGTTCGGGATTTCCTTTAGAAGTATATTGTTCTACTTACTTCAAGGATGAGATTACTTCCAATTCTAATGTTTTAATCTCCTTGATTCATGTCTCAATATGGTCATTTAAATCTACCATGCTTACCTTCCAAAAAATATTTCATTCGTTAATTCTTGAGAGTGTTTTCCATGAATGTAACTTATCTCCTCCATCGTCATGATTATTTAAGAAAAATAGTCTTTAAGTTAAATCTTTTCATATTAATTACATTGATTCTCCTCATACAAATATGAAATGTTCACGTCCAATTAATATTTTATGAGCATAAATGTTTTGATATATTTTTGAATTTTAATCCTTCTCCTAAAACCATATTTGAAATTTTTTAGAATTGTGGACATCCCCATTAGTTCATCTACTCTAGAACGATTCTCTTCCCATAGATCAACGGCTACTTCAACAAGTTGTTTTTTTGGCTTTTAAACTTATCAAATTATGTTCCATAAAATTTGATTTGGGTCCCTATTAGACTCATTATTCCCATTAGGTTTATATATTTTTCTTTTACATAGTGACACATCTCCTCTAATAAGTGAAAAAATCACTTTTTATATCCTCATTTGGGATTCCTCAACATCCATATACCTAACTTGAAAATACATATCATCCCCTTAATTGAATCTTATAATATCATTAAATAGATAAATAGTCCTACAATATAAATCATTCATACATTCCTTTTCAAGGGTAATAAATTAATTTAATTAGGTATAACTATTTCTAAAAATATTTCTAAAATAAAAAATTCATCTAGACATATGCTTCTACATTTTTCCTTTAGATACAAAGCAGTGTTTATTTTCTCATTTCACATATTAACAAGTAATAATTTATTATTTTCCTTATAGTTTATCTAATTACATATATATATATTTTAAGAACATTCAATGGGTAAAATTATAGTATCATTTATTTGTTACTACATCCTTTAATTCATTCCTAACAGAAAAATCAATGTCAAGGTTTCATTGATATGTTTCTAGGACAACTACATGTTGACTCAAAACAACACCTTTTTGAATAAATTTTTGTGTAGTGTCCATAACATATTTTATGTATTATATAATAAATTTTGTGAACTTATAGGATTTTATATTATAAGAAAATGGTTTCTTTATTGTTGTATATAGTTGGGAATGAATTTTAAAAAATACTCCTTTGATTGACCAGTCAATCATATTCATATTCTATAATACTAATTGATAGGACCACAAGGAACATTGAGAGGGGGGGGGGGTGTGATCAGTGTGTGACCAATTAAAACATTTTGAAACATAGTTATTAAATATCCTTTATAGATATTATTACCATGTGGGTAGGAACTATGTTCAACAAATATAAAGTATTCACATGCACACAATCTCAATTAACTATATAAAAATATTTATGAAAGAAATGTTTTAGGGGAATAATACTTTTTTTACTTGATTCACCACTACTGAATACCCCATGGAGCATGGAATGGATATTTCATCAAAGAACTAAATAACAAAAAAGATCACTATTTTTAGTTAATATCGAGGTTGTGTCCATTACATGCCTAAGATTTCTATATTACACATTTTTAGGATCAAGATAAATTCTAACCAAAGGTACAATACTCTTACTCTTCTGTTATGAAATTTCATTGGATAAGATGAATTCTAGTTTCTATAACCATGTAGGGTCCTTCATATTCTTGAACATATGAACTATATCCATGATAATATATGTATAATATATCTCCTAAACTCTTCATACTCCTCCTATAGAATTTTCTTGATTACTTACCCCAAAATAAACTTCTTAACTTATTGAATAAATCGTTAACTTTATCATTCTAGTATAATTTTGGAATACTCTTCCAAAATACACAACAATTGTTTCTATATATTATATATCCTAGAAAGATCTTTAGTGAGTTCCAACCTATTTATACTCCTTTCAATCCCCTCACCTATATTTCCACTCATTCTTGATATTCAAATATATATTGTAATCACCACATATATTTATTTACATAATAGTCATTCTTCTAATATTATTCTAATAAATTATATCTCTATTTGTTAATAGAGATATTTGAGTTTTTAATTCAAACCAAAAAACGTGATTAAATATAACTACCATAACTTCAATATAATATCCATATTAATCCTCATGATAATATTTACCATTTAAAATATATTTGAGTCATTGAGAAAAAAAATATGAAGCGAGGTTTAGGGAGAAAAATAAGAAACACCGCCAGTAATCTCTAGAAAGATGAACCTTCACTATGAAACACCATTCAAAATTGATTTTCCCTTGACACCATGACATGGTTTAGTAAATATAGTGAAAAAATACCCTTCGACACACTCAACACCATGAAACATTTTATTTTAAAATATAACATTTCAGAACATATGCCGCTCAAGAAATTTTCCATAGTAACTAATACACTTATATTGGGATTACATAGTTTTTACAGATAAATATTCCATTAGAAACACCATTCCATATGTTTTGGTGAAAAAAAATAAAATTTTGACTTCCATAAAAATCATGATTAACCTTTACACAGAAATACACCTCACCCTTACGTAGGTCTGAAATCATTGAATTTACCTTTACATTGGTCATGAATTCATCTACATGAGTCCACCATAACCATGTCCACACCCATAATTATCTTCACTATTTCTCAAATATGAATTCTTTATTTGAATTTCTAATAATAATTCTCATAACTACTTTACTATATCCATTTTTAGATCCTGAAATCCTTATCCAGAATCACTTTGTCATATTCGACATAATGGTGAAGGTTGCCTTAAACAATAATCCTCCATTTAAATATGGATAATTCTTCAGTTATTCAGAATTCAAAAAATGGTCAACTCTTGAATTAATGACATATATATGGAAAAAATTTCCCAATTTTTCGATCACTTGTGGGCTCATTGTATTTTATTTATAATAAAACCAATCATTAATATAAATCATAATATATTAGTCAAAATTAATATATGAATTGCATCATCATTAAATGAATTTATATCTTCATTTCTCATTATCACTTATATGGATCCATCAATCTCATTTATTGTAAAAAATCATCAAAACACATATGGGGTTCAAACTTATCCTAGATATATCTACAAATATTATCTATTAAAATCTCTCCAGACCATTGAAAATACTCACCTTAATCACCATACTATGTGGATCTCATGAAATAATAGCTTCTGTATTTATAGGTTAAACTAAAATCCACCATTTGAGATGGAATTAATGGGGAAATCAACTTTTAAAATTGAGAAGATTCACTTCTATAATGAAGTGGATCATGAAGTAGGTTAGGAATAATTCTTATATTCTTAATGTTATCCTTCTAAATACATGAATATATGAGTATGTAATCAAATAAAACAACCATGATCAAATCTAGATAGGGCTGAAAGATGTAATTCATGTTTTCCATTATAATTTTAGTAGTTTTTATTACACAAAATAACATTAATGGGAAATCATATTGATTGTAACTATAGTTAAACATCATATTTAGAATAAAAACATAACAAACCCAAAGAATTTTATAAACTAACATGGGAAAATATTCAAATGATATCTTGATTCTTTCAAAAATTCAAAGAGTTAATTGATTTTGGGGAGAGAATATTTATTTTCTGACTCTCCCATAGTTTATGAAAGGAATATTAATGAAAATACTCAAAATATCACATAATTTCTTTGTGAATAGAATAGGATCCCCCTCAGGGGACACAATATTTTTGATAAAACCTTTTCCAAAAAAATCATATAACTATTATTTAACTATATAATCTATTATTGGGATATCTGAAAAGCATTGGACTATATCAATAATTTTATTTGGTGTGTATTGATTCTAAAACTGACCTCTAGAAGAGGTGTAAACCCTAAAAGTTAATTTGGGAAAACATTCACATACTCCTCCAACAAGATGGGAAAAGTCCTCCCAAACATCAGTGTCCCAAATGTAAAATGTCACTATATAGTGGGTAACCAGTTATAGTCTCCCTAGGGTCAGACCTACTATTAAAATTTGGGGGATACCACTCCATGGTAAATGTGAACATTAACACATCAACATGATAAAATATCACTCGTAACTAATAATAATAAACACAATCTTAGACTTAACAAAACCATTATATCCAAGGAATGATGATATGATGTCTTATATTTACCAAAATGAGATCCTATATAAATGTCTATATAATGACTGTAAACTCAAACGAATTAAATATGTGGGTGATAGAAAAAATTTTCTTTTGTATAAGTTAATATCAATAAAATTCACGGTTTTGTCTTTATATAAACCAATGAATCTCACATAAACGATGTAGTAAAAAAACCATGAATTAAAATCAATACGTATAATGTGAAGTTATAATAAAAAAAATAATACCTCTAAATATGTTGGGAATAAATTATTTATAATAATTAATTACTTTCATACAAGGTATTTTTTATCCTCTAATTCCTAAGACTGTTTTGGTCAACTTGGTGGTGGTGATTGGTGTAGTGGTTCAAAGCACCACCCCCCCCCCCTCATTGATCCCACACCACTAGAGAGTCCAATATGTCTTACTATAAAAGAAGAAACATACCATCCTTAATGTGGCCCAAATACCATATTCTAACTCTATAGATATATTCTATTCATGATTCCACTTTCGGTACCCTTCACTATTTGCATGGTGGGGAAGACTTGAGATATGTGTCCTCTACCACAATACACATTACACACTAAATCTCATCGTTGAGTAAAACCAATATGAGATCACTTTTTTTCATTATTTATAGATTTATATGATGAATGAAGTTATCAATAATTGAGAGATACCATATTCTATTTTTATTTATCATTTATTGATGACTCCACACATAAGTATCCTTAAATAGATTATTCTTAAATTTATGACTCTTCTAATGATATACCAATCACAAGATCATGCACTAATACTCCAATTTAAGAATTAATTAATTGGTTTATGGTACCAGATCATATATCCCAATAAATATCATGTTATAATTTCCTCAAACAGTGGAATACAACTTGGATAATTTCGAATGAACAGATGATGTTGTCTGTGAACTATATACCATACTCAGATTCTGTCAGGATCCCTGATTATATGCTCAACATCCTTTTAGTGCATACCATTATCATAAGAAATAGATAATAACATTCTAGGAACAACTTCTCAAATTATATAAAATATATATTGGTTTCATTATTAATTTTCATCAACACTATACTATAATAGTTCATTTCTCTATGGAGGAGACATAATGGAAGATTCATTTTTTATCCTTTGGGGGAAGGATCACTTTGGTCAAAAGTGTGATATCATCCATTCCTATGCATGTTTTATCTATGTGTAGACCTCCTAAAGTAGTGATTCGTAATATTGAATGGCTTCTAAATTGCTTCATAAGGCACTCACATCATGAAGAACGTCATCATTGGGAAAGTTGGTCCAGACTAGCAAGAAATTTTCAGGAGGGGGATTTAATCTCAAAGGTGTTGATGATAACATGTGGTGTATGCAGGCTAAACTGGTATGGGAGGTTATTTATGGGGTTTCTCTTTGGTGTGATTTTATCAAGAGGAAGTAAGGAGAATGCTCTTCAAATTTGGTTGATATTGGTAATGGTTGTCACCTTTGGAATTTTTGAAAAAGTATTGTTTCTCTTATTTTGGATAATTATTGCTGGAATGTAGAGCATGGTGAAATTTCATTCCAGAAACAGAAGTCGGCTGGTTTCATTCCTTTTTATCCAAGTTGTCCAGCCTTTAATATCAATATTAGGCAGGCAAGTGCATACCCACTATTCACTGATACAGTGTTGAATGAGGTTCAAAAGGATGTTCTGCGTAATATCTATTTTTTTGAGGCTCCAAAAAAATGTTACATTACGTATTTTTCCGCTGGTAATATGTCATGCTAATCTTATCATTATATGGTTCATCCATCCCCTATTTTAGACTAATTGGGAAATAGACTTTAGTGTAAAGACCTTTCTCTTAAATTTTGTTTTATTCTATGGAGAATCCAAAATGGTGCTATTACTACTGATGATAATATTCAACGGATATCAATTCCTCTTGTTTTGAAATGTAAATACTGCTTATTCTTTCATTCTGAGACTATTTTTCATCTTTTTTGCAAATGTGATTGGGTTGTTCATCTGTGGGTTCAGGTTTCCGGTTTTCCAGATTTTAGTGGGTGTGTGGATATGGTTGAATAATTTCATCACACATGTTGGAATTCTCAGGAGAGGGGTTCTTCACATGCCCAGGGGTGGTCTTTACTCATCTTTGATGCTTATTGGACTTTATGGGAAACGTGGAATGTTGTCGGTCATCATGGAACCTGACCTAACTTGTAGTACATCAAATTTAAATTTTTAACCTACTCTATTCATTTGTATAAAAATGTAAATATGTGAGTATATCTCAGGTTCTACATTCTTTAGTTTCATCTGATACTCGGAAAATTTCAACAATTTCAGGGAAGAGGTATTCTGGTGTATGAGTGTGATGGAATCCTCTTATCAATGGGATTAAATTAAACACTGGTTTTTCTTATGTGCAAGGAGTTATGAGTGGTGGCAGTGTTGTTCGAGATAATCGTGGTTCAGTTGTTATGGCTTTTTCTACTTTTTTTGGGGAGGGTAATTCAGTGGTGGATGAGGCACTAGAGCTTCTTCAATGTCTAAAAATGTGCAGGGAAAGATCTATCCATATATCTGAAATTGAATTAGATTATTCTATTGTGATTATTGTCCTGAAAGGTAATGTGGACTGCCCGTGGAATATTACTTATTAAATCTGTGCTTTGAAGACTTTCATTCAATCAAACATGATGGTTCTCCATAGATGGCTTGAAGTTTATATGATGGAAGACTTCCTATCTTCTAAAGGAAATCAAGATGAAAGGATTCATATTTTTTCTATCACATGATCTCCTCTTATTGAGGGTTGTATGATTTTCTAAGGTGATTCCCTCGGTCTTCATCATTTTAGGCCCCTGTGAACTTTTTATATTGTGTTCTTTCCTATATTTCTCTTTTTTTTTATTAAAAGATTATAATTTTCAGTCAGTGTACTAAATAAATGGCATGATTAATGAAAGGAATACAATCCTCTACATCCCGAGGATCATATTCACATTTTTAATTGGGGGGTTTCACTCTCTAGAACTCTTGTATCATGATCAACCTACGGGTAGTCTCTTATTGGTCAATAATGACTATTATAAATTCCACATATAGTTATTTTACTAGAATAATTATCATAGGATCAACTAACTACCTGAATGGTTAGAAATTTTTTTCTATCTAGTCATTGACTGAAATCCTCATCAATCAAATAGCCAAAAAACTAATTTATAATAAAAAAAAGATGTGTGCAATGACCTTTTATCAATAGTTTTTTCTAGAATTATAAATATAGATAGCTTGTTTTGGAAAATATTAACCCATGGATAATATAAAATATCTGGTATATCATTTTAAGAAAGGAAAAATAGAATCATCTCTAACACATTGTATAATTCATTTATAATGATATTATTCCATGTAATAAATGAATTATAATTCTAAAATGACTAAAATATTGAAATATTCTCATTGAAAGGATGTGTTAGTCACCCACCTCAAAATCGAGGTTCTCTAGTCACTTAATTAAACTTTAGAGGTCTCAATGGTGTTTTCCTATGTATCGAAAAGTAATTCTCACATGACTAGAATCTATATATTTCATCTTAAGCACCCAACACACTCTGATATTATTTTTACATGACCTTCCCCATCTAAACTCTAGCTATACAGGTTTTCAACTTGAGTCTTCCATCCCATGATTTCATAAAATAGTCTTTGGTATGGAAAATAGAACCAATAAGGATTATATCTTATTCTGGAGGCCTTTTTCTATTAGAATTATTACTGTATATGCCTTCTAAAAATATGTGTGTGTGTGTTTATAAAATAAATAAAAACAAAAACAATCATAAAAATAATTTAAATTCACAAGACAGAAGTTAATAATTCCAAAAATATAATAATGGAACATTAGAAATAAGAATAAAATATATAAGTAGTAACATATTAAGGTAAAAGATAATCCTTGACTAATTTTGTAGGATAACCACACCACTGTAATTGATTGGATAACTATATATTTTCACCTTTAAAAAATCTTATGATCTAGCTTTATAAGAACAATATGTTTTATAGTTATCCTAGAACTATAAATCATCTTTATAGACAAAATATGTGTGTGAATGAGGCTTTTATAGGGATAAGTATAGTCATTCCCAATAATATTCCCTAAAAATAGGTATAATGTAATGAGAATTCAGTTTATACTACCAATAAATCTATATATTCTTATAAGACTACGAAAATCGAAGACAGTGAATGTATCAAAGTTAACTCAACTCATTTGGGGTGGAATCATAGTGGGAAAACCAATAAGATCATTATCAAAACCATAATAATATACCATCCATTATCAATTACACATGATAAAATTATAATTATGATGAGATAATGGTACCTCTTTGAGGTGTAAATGTTAGTCATTGGGGTACTAACACCCATAGAGGATCCAAACCTCATCATATGTAGTGTACATCGATTGTGGAGGTAACCAAACTAATATGTGGTGACATTTAACCCCATCAATTTGGGGGAATACCTACTATAAAAAGTATATGGAGGAACCTAACCCATAATGAGTATGTTTACATGGTTTGTTTACCCCATGTACACTCCAACCATATCACTCACTTTCCATCAACATCTATTAAAAGACAAAGAACTCCATCTACCAATAACACCTCATAAATATTCCATAATGATGAATTTAAATTAAACATCTCAATATAAGATAAAATATTCTCATAATAGATAATTTAGGGTTCCAATTATAAATATTTTGGGTAAATAGGGGAGAAAAAATGCCTTGAATATTCAAGTACAAGACATAAATACATTTGTAGATGTCATGTGAGTGTTTCTATATTTTCTTGTATATATGATGTTAAACTAAAAATCATTTCTAGATTACTACATAAAATATGAGATCTTTGAAAAACATTAGGTGTACTATTTGGGTCATCTAGGTAGGTTTTCCCAAGTACATAAAGAAAAAATTATCTAAATGACGTGTGAACTATTATTGAATTATTGTGGTTTAAAAACTATGAAACCCAGATATCTCTCCATAAAACATGGTTTATGGGATAGTCAATATGGAATTTGGTTCTAAATAAATGATATGGAATGTACTAAGGTTCTTCTAAAGGTATATAGTCCTGGAATATATCACATTTGACCTACAGTCAAATTCCCTGAGATATTTAAGACAATTTTTAAACCCTAGAGCCTCACCACGTGAATTTCATTTGGTGTGTACAAGAAAATTATACATAAATTTGTTTTTATTTAAAGATCTTTCATGGCTATTTAACTAAGAATCAGACTCTAGTTAGTGATACCTACATTTCCATTATCCAAACCTCATCATCTGATCAACCCCATTGCCACAAACAGTTTCTAACACTCCTCACCGAACCTGATCTATCAAAGATTGAAAATTAAAATGTGATTCACAATTACCTCAATAGATCCACCCGTGTAGTATACATGACAAAAAAAACTCAATTTATTATATTTGGAAGAGAAGATTAATGGATTGTGGAAGTACCTAACCACTCAAGACCGATTTTAAACTTTTTCAAATAAAAAATTAGGAAACAAGAATAATAAAAATACTAGTAATAAAAATTTATTTTTTAATCATGCGATGATCATAAATACATAAATATTATAATAAAAAATAAATATTTTTTATTTATAATAGTTCTATCAAATGAAAAAAATACTTGATCAACCACTATAATAAGAATCATGATCCAGAACCATAACAACAATTATTACAACTAAAACCAAAACAATTATAATAATAAAATTTCTGTTAATTTAATCAATAATAAAATTTATCTTATGATAATGGGAACTGTGTTAGAAAAAATCTGATACCAAATTATATTTAAAATTTATATAATAAAATTTAATAAATTAGTCATGAATTGTTCATAAAATCATCAATAACCTGCATTCATTTGAATTAATTGTCTAATTTATCTTTTTCCATTAAAAAATTATTGACTATATAATTTATTCATAAATTACCTTATCGTATTACCATGAAGAATTATTTAAAATATTCAATATTATTTAGAGAGATAATATTTTAAAAACATTATTCATAAATAAATAAATTAAATTTCCCACCTTGACAAAAGAAATCCATTGCTTCAAAAATCATATCTCTCTCTACGTTCATTATTGACACAACAATGATGAACTTCCTCCAAAATGTGAAGAATTAAGGAAATATTCATAGTATTGGATATTATTTTTAATGTATTATATAAATAATAATATAATAAAATAATATTTATAAAGAGGGACTTTATAATGGTGCCTATTTTCGGGAATCTAAATTAAAACCCGAAAATAGTCTTTCTGGGATCAGATGCCCGTAAATGAGAATTTTACCACTCTTAAAAAAACATCTATTATAGACATATAAATTCTATCAAAAAATTAATTTTAGGCTCTATTTGGTAGAAATTAAATATTATCATGTCCATAGATAAAAAAATGTATATATTATATAATTTCATAGACCTTCAATGAAATTGAAATTAAACCAAGTCCATGAAGAAATTTTTAAATATTATAAAAAAACTAAATGGAATTAAATGTAAAATAGGGATCACTATAGTATTAATGAATATATAATAATAAAACTATGAATAATGAAAAAATAGTTTTAAAAATTGAACTACAAGGAATGATAGATGGACTCGTGGAGTTTATCTGACATTGAGAAGGTATCAAAATAAATTATTCATCAATGTTTCATTAAAGGATGAAACATGAATTCGGGGGATCAATATCATATTCAAGTTAGATTTTAGTATGATGAAGTTCTAGTATTCAAATGAAATATTTAAGAATATTTCATTATGAGTGGTGTCTCTTAAAAGATAACCACAAAGAAAAACATGATGTAATATGTAAGAATAGGATTCGGTCACCAAGACCAACAATATTCTCAAACATGAATATGTATAATAAGTACCCATCACCCATTCCATTTATTATTCATAACTATGGTTGGAGTTATGTAGATTTAAAGGAGAAATGTGATCCATTGGGTTAAATAAATTAAAAAAGAGAGAGTTCATGGAAGAACATGATGAATTTAGAATGTCTTTCTAAACCAAATTGAGATGAACATGATGAATATTGAATACTAAGTGGCATAAAGATCATATTTTATTATAAAATTAATGGTGATAAAATTTCATTGATATTAATAAAATAATAATAATAATAATAATAATGTATTACCCATGTAAATTGGTTTTATATCTTAATGATGGAAGAAGAAATCTAGTGGGAGCCACATAATTATGTAAAGTGAAATTAATTACTCATTCATTTTATAGTTTGATAATGTGGTTATATCTATTTTAGGATAGAAAAAGTTGTTGAATGAATAATCACATAATGAAAATATTTTTTTAATTGGATTTATAGAACAAATTATTCATGGAATCTTGTTTTGAAGTGTTAATGTTTTTATCCTGTAATATAAAAAAGGGTATGCACTGTGAAAATATAATAAATTTAACAAAAAATTAGTACAAGAAAAGTTGAATTAATCAAATAATTTTTACATTAAATATTTTTAGATGTTGTTCTTCTGATTTTTTTTGAGATCATAGGTGTATTTTATAGGAAATAATAGATAATGTTTCATGTATAAGTAGATGTAAGTGAGTGAAACAGAAATAATTGACATGTTTAATACACACACATATTTCAATAATTTAATTTAAACATAGTATAATTATAATACATTTTGAGAACGATTTTCAAATTGGTAATTTAATTTGTTCAATGTAAATAAATAATAAAACTAAAATAGTGGTAATTTTATTTGCTTCAATTAATATTGAAATTTTCAAATAATGTAGTGTCATAGACAATAGATACATAACAAGTGGAATCATGAATGAATTTAAGGAATGGGAATCTATGAAGCATGTGTTGGAGGTGTAAAAAGTACATAAAAGTTCTAAATGATATATGTATATTGTGGTAGAGGAATTATATGAATTTTTTTGAGATTAAACTATGTAAATCCATGTTCTTTGGATAAGTGGTGATAAAGTTGGTGGTTAAATGTTCACTAGTACTCCATTAAAGGTTGATTTGAATTGATATATTTTAATAGTCAATGGATGTTATATAGACTCAATAGAGAAGAATTCTATAAAAAATATTGTTTTGGTACTTCGTTATCAATTGGGGGAAATCTATAGAATACTCCTTTACTATTTTATTGTCAATCACCGATAAAACATTACACTCTATAACCAATCATTTCTTTAGTTTTTGTATTTAGAGATAATGGGAGAGATAAATCTCTTACACAATATATACAATTATTTAGATTATAGATATGAATTTGTGAATGAATTATAGGAATTGGATTATATAGATGTATATATGAATGAATTCACAAAACAATATAATGGGGAATATGTTTATAAATTTTTTTTATGGAATTTATTATTAATTGATGTTTTATTTGCGATTAATATTTGTTTTGAACTAAATAAAAATAACCGTTGTTAATATCGGAATGAAATCAAAAAAGATGAGTTAGTGAAAACCATGGAGATGTTGAAATATATGGATATAAAGAGTTACGGTGGATGATGATAATCAACATCATATAAAGAATTTATATTTTATAAAGGATACAAAAAATGGATTATATTTTAATTTAATGTGTTTTCAATAATTACAGAGACTATTCCAGGACATCCATATCATATTATATAATCAATTCTTCTAGAATTTTAATTTATGCAATAAATGACATGATAAAGTATAATGAGATGTATTTTATTGAAACGCATTTTCAGTTATGTTTGGATCATGAAATAATGGATGTCACAATTCAGCCCAGGTCGAACCTGAACCGGCCACCCGAGCCGGCCCGAGACATGGCACAAAGGAAATTCCTGATCCCCATAGGCTATAAACTAGTGCTGAGAATAAAAAATAAATAGGTGGGAATGATTTGGCCTACAAATGAAATACAAATAAATAAATTAAAATCAAACTGAATAATAAAAAAAAGCACTCACAGAGGGAATAAATAACCAGTTACACGTACCTTTGTGTGACATCATGGGTAACCACCAATCATCGAATGAAGCCCCCTTTGTGAACAATGTAAAAATATTACAAACAAAAATTATAAAGATAAAGTATGCATGGGCACCAAAATTATTAGTTGGAAATCACTAAAGAATCCATGTATTTTCTTTCCCCAAAAATAGTCATTAACACATGTTTGAAAATTCAGTTGCAAAAACATTATTCTTGAAAATTTAATAAATATAAATCACCCCCCTTTCATTTAAAAACACTACACACTACACCATTATTTTCAAAACATGACAACCATTTCAATAAAAAATCCAATCCCATGACCCAAGTAGTAGAAACCAGTCTATGTTGTAAATAAATAGAATAGGAAGAATAATAAAGGAAATATAATAAAACAAAGTTTAAATAATATAGTCACCCAGGGATTTATAAACATACATATACGACCACTAGACATTCACAGTTTGGAACAAACTATCGGTGTATGATTAAGCCCCTAAGTCTATAACCAACTTTTTGCCCTCAACCATCCAATATAGTGAAACATTCCACCTAGACTATATAAAATCATGGGGGTACCAACCCATCTAATCAAGGTTTATTAATAACCATCACCCAATCGTTTAAAAGATTCCTAGGATATCATGGTAATACTAATATTGTGTAATTAGAAGGCCCTTGTACACGTGACTCGCCTTACCTTTTTCCACCACACATGCTTACCCCAAACATAGACACCATATATGATAACCCATAACATGATATGCCTCTTATAATGGTTCTATATATACATATATATCAAATAAGTTAAAATTCCCACCAGCAGTTTATGTCATCTAAACATCCATACCATTTCATAATTCACTTTGAGTTACGAACAGGGTGCTCACATTTCATACACCACAATAAATACAAAGTTACCTAGTGCCAACTTGGCCTTATAATTTTTAACCCTACAATAATTTTCAAAATCACTTCCATATATTTTTCCAAGGTAAACACAAAAAACCAATTTAAATTGAGAAATTCAAAGTGCGCTACATTATTTTAAATTCAAATTTATTTCAAAAAAATAAGAAAACATGTAACACACTTAAAGATTTCAAACGAGCTTCCCTTTCATTAAAAAAACCAATCATTATTTAGGTAGAACAAAGCCTTTTCGAAATGTGACTCGCCCCACTAACCTAATTTAACAATCTATTTAAAAATGTCTCTTAACAATATTTAAAAACACCACAAGGCTTTACACTAAAAACATAGTCACAATCCTCTCTTAAAATCAAACACACTCTAAAGCTATTCTATTTGATGCTTTTAATCACACATATAATTTAATAAAACATTTAAAAAATTTATAAATAACTCAAAATTAACACAAATAAGGTTTAATCAAAAAAATGCACCCAATTTCATTGAGAGATTCCATTTAAAAATAAATTGCATATTAAAACCTTTTAAAAACCACTTTCTCACCACACATAATAATCAGAGAACTTGATAAATTACAGAAAACAAATTCACCCGATAATGTTTATACACAAAATGGAATCCAAAATCACGCAATTTTAATAACTCTAAATGGGAAAAAATTAATAAAATGACCCAATTTTCCAAAAAAACACACTTGGCACATTATCTCAGCTATTTCATATTAATTCACATAGACATAAATAAATAATCACTAGAAGACATTTTATTAACAATTTTTAAAAATTTAAAAATTCCACAATAGACTAATTATTTATATGAAGATACGAATCAAGTTTAAAAAATAATTTGAAAAAAGCAAGTTTCAACTCGATGCTTTAAAAAGGAAAAACATGGATACAAGTACCATATTACCATTGGAATGAAACAAATATTTTATGGGAGTTTGAGTAAATTCCCACGGGCCAAACTACCCACCCTAAGTCCAAAGAAAATTGAGATATGCATCAACCCAAAAATCGAGGGTTTGGCCATCAAGAAACCCCACATGTAAACCCTTGAAATGGAGGGAGAATGTAGAATAAACACACCACGGAGGGATTCTCCCATGAAGATGAGAGGGGAATTGGCTGCCAGGTGGATGGAGAGGTGGTGCTCTAGAGGCCCTTAGCTTGTGGGGGTTGCACATAATTAGGTTGTGCGAGGAAGTGGTCGCCACATAAAGGTGAACTAGAGGGAGGTACAACCACCAAATGGAGCACCGACCATAGGGATGTGTGGCTCGGGTGGGGAGAGTGGCTGGAGGATGTGCATGAGGGGGGGGGGGTAGTTGCGAAGACGGAGAGGGGATAATGGAGGGGACTACTACGGAAGGGAGGGGAACACCCTTATGGTTTCCCAAAAGAAAATAAAAAACTAAATATTATTAAATATAACAAAAAAATAATAATAATAACTTTCTTAATAATAATAATAACTATAATAATAATAATAATAATAATAATATAAATATTATTATTTTTAAACATTATTTTAATTATATTTTATTTCTTTTCCATTTTATTTTCATTAAATGTATTTATTTTAAACACCAAGAAACCATGCAGTTTCCTCACACAGCACAAGAGACAGTGAGATAATCATATTTTAGCTTCTTACCCATACTAGAAGCAACCACATAGGTACCTGGGATGAATGCACTATTTCCGCTAATCGTGTGGTGCCCAGGCATCGGCCCAAAACACAACAAAAACTCTTAATCCTCAGGAATTTAAACCAGGACCAAGAACTGATATTCAACTAAAATATCCAAAATTAAGAAAATATTAAAATAAAAAGGATCTGAGGTTGGGGTGGCAAAATTCTCCACACCAATGACACTTTATTCCTACATCTTGTCACCAAGCCCAAAGATATCCAAAAATAGAATTCATGCCTAGTCCAAACTGAGAGGAATCGAGAACCTCGGGGTGATATGTCCCTCCAAAAGTCATACCCAATTGAACAAGATGAAACCATACCATAAGAATGAGGGGGGGGGGATAGAGGGGGTTATCCCCACCATAATAAACCAACTAGCATGAGATCTTGAAACTCAAACACTCCACCCCGCTGAGGGGCCAACATGGGAACTCCCAACCGATCCTATCCAACATCTATAGCATGAGAGAAACAAATCCAACACTAGAACTAGAATCTTATCACCAACCAACCAGACCCCTAATAATATGGGAAAACTCAAGAAAATAATCACTTCTTAAAAAATAAATAGAAACACCATTCACATATCCCAAAATTTCAAAATATATCCAAATGAGTACCACTAAACAAAAAAACCCCCTAAAATACCCTAACACACTTTAAAAAAACGAACGATTTAGAAAACTATATTAAGAATATATGAAATATCTAGGGTTGAGATTGAGTGAGTTCATAACACTATTACAAAAAGAGATGAACTTAAAATAGCAGAAGAACAATATTAATAAAACCATAAATTTTTATGTTCCAAAATGAATGATAATGAACTGTGATAGGGTCTCACATACCCCTGGCCACCCAGAATATGTACGAGACACACCATGAGACCTGTGGATTGGGATATAATGGATGAAGAATCATCTACCTCATAGTTAGGCATGAGCATCCCTCAGTCATAACATTTTCTTTGAGCAACACTTCCTGTAGAACTTCTCATAGTGACCCAAACGACCACAAGGATGACATGACTTCGGAAGGATGTGACAAAATTGCTTCATATTCCCATACTGGCCACACTAGTGGCACAAAACCAAATTTTTTGACAAACTAGAATCGAGAAACACTGGATATGAATTCATATAGAAAGGTTCCTCCAGCATGCACTCTTCAATAAATGGGAAACATTCACGAAAGACGACCACCACAAAATACACCCCAAGAACCAACTCCCCAAAAAATTTACCATTCACCATCATACCAAAAATGATTTCACTAGATAAGAGAATAATTCCCAAAATCTCAAGGTGAAGACCCCAAAAAAATTGTGGAACTAGGCCTTTAAAGAGGTCAATGTAATTTTTTACTAACCGTTGTCCCTACCAAATATCCTACCACACTTCCACCTTCCTCAACATCACCTCCTCAGTTATGAATCCTTGAGTGAATTTGGCCTTCAACATTTCCCATATCATCCCAAATTACCATAATGATGGGACAACGAACTCTCACTGGTCTAAAGATGGACTTTTAGACAACCTCAAAATAGCATAAACTCTAGAAGCATCAAGAGATCCTAATGATCTCAAGACACAATCTACCTCTTTATGACAGTCCCTCAAACTAAAATTGATCACCATGAAGAACATTAAACCTTAAAGAATAAAAATAATTTGTCATGACATATCAAAAACTTTTGGGATATTTATGGATAATATTTTCTTGAAAAACACAGAAAAAATGAACTGATACTACCATCAGACCAAAATACAACTGAAAGATATAACTTGATCCAAACTACTAGCTCAGAAGTCAAACACACATACGAATTACTAAAGAAATTATTTAAAAGACACTATTTTCAATTAAATTTTAAAAACAACTTTCTTCTAGGTCCATTCTCCAATTGTAGAAACCCTTATTTTAAACCAAATTCAATTTCCAAAAATAATTTTATATTTCAAAATCATCTTTAAATAAACAAGTCCATGACTTTGGTTTTAAATAACCACCCATGGAATCCCTTGGAACAATAGACATGTGTTATTAAATTTCCATCCATACATGCCAACACACTATTTTCACACACATACCCTCACATGTGAAAACGTCTATAAGGAATACCGAGGGTCTCACCCAATACATTTTCATAGAAAATATAAATAGTTTCCAAATTCTAAATCCAAAAAAAATTAAATTTTTGAATCAATTTTACAAATTTAATTCCATTTAAATGAAGAAATCCCCAGGTGAATGCCATTTTCATTTTTCCAAATCACCCTTACACCCACCAAAGCGATGAAGAAAAACTACTTGCACTGAACCACTGAAATGAGGATATATCAGTGATTCATAACAAGATGAAATGGTAGTGTTCCATTCCTAATGTAAACATCAATAACTAGGAAAATATTAAACCACATACTCGAACTCTACTTTGGTTACTACTCCATGTGAAATCAAGAAATAACAGTAGATTACCTTCATTTTCATATTTCGATCAAAAAAGAAGAAATACTCGAACCCTAGACTGACCCTAGTAACTCAAGGATTAGAATGAGTAAGAGTTCAAAATTCTATTCCCACACTTACCTCCCATGTCCCGATATTCCTAATCTCTAAATACCAGACAATCCATATAAAATATACCTCCATTGATACCATTTTTTACAAACAAGCCTATGTAGACCCTGAACGGGTCACCCAAGTCGGACCGCGACATGGATCGATAGACATTGTCAATCCCCATTGGCTGAAAACTAGTGCCTGACATCAAAAATAAATATGTGGAAATTATTTTTACAAGAAATGAATAAATAATAAATAAATGAAAACCAAACTGAACAACCAAAATAATCCCTCACAGAGGCAATGCATAATAATCAACACATAACTCGAAGTGACATCATGGTTCACCACCAGTCCCCAAACAAAGCTTGCTCCAAAAGAGATATAAAACTGGGAAAAATAAAAATGAAAATATAATGTTGGAATGAGAACTGAAATACTAATCACGAAATCATGAATGAATCCATTTCTTTTCATTTCCCGAAAACATTCCACTAACACAAGTTTTAAAATAATGTTATAGAAATCAGGGTTTTCAAATTTAAAAAAATAAATAAACATTACTCTTTCTTCCAAAAACACTACATGTGAAACATTTATTTTCAAAATAAGACTACCATTTCAAAATCAAATCCCATCCCATATCCCAAGTAGTCAAAAATAGGTTTCCTTATAAATAAATAAACAGATCAGTCTAAAAATGAATTCAACAAGAAGTAAAAAACCCTAAACAATAGAGTTACCAATTTAATTCCTGAAAATACCTAGATGACCCCAGGATATACTCGGTCCAGAACCACCTATCAGCTTATGGTGATGCCCCTAAGTCAATAACTAACTGGCCACCCTCAACCAACCAATCCAATCGGGCATCCCACCTGGCCTATCTAAAATCCATGGGGAACCAACCCATCCAATTGGGGTTAATCAGAAACCATACTTTATCATATAAAACAATCCCAATAACCCATGGTAATAGTAATACTATGTAAGTAGGAGTACCTCACCTGCATGACTCCCCTTACTTGAAACCACCGCACTTGCCTACCAAAAAGACAGACACCCTATACGATAACCCATAAAGATATATCTCTATTATAGAAGATATTTATATATATATATATCAAATCATTGAAGGTTCCAATTTGAATTTTTTGGCATATAAACATCCAACCATTTCATAAAAAACGTTGAGTTACCAACTAGGAACTCACATTTGTTAAACCAAATTCAATCCAAAGTTACAATGTTCAAATTGAGACTTATACTTCTGAAACCAAAACACATTTACAAGATCACTTACACATAATTTTTCTAGTTTAACAAAAAACACCAGTTTAGAATGAGAAATTTCAAATGGACCACTTTTTGTTAAATCTAATTATTTTTAAAAACTAGAAAAAAACACACAACACATATAAAGATGCCAAAAATGGTTCCATGTCATTAAAACAAATAAATCATTTTTTGGAAGCAAAAAACATTTCACAAACATAACATAGACCTCTTACATATTTGGAATAATCATTTTTAAAAAATCTTTCTCCAACAATTTCAAAAAAAACTCCACATGGCTTTATACCCAAAAACACACTAAAAATATCCTCTTAAAATCAAATTCACACCAAATATATTATATATCATGCTTCAAATCACATGGATAATTTAATAAAACATTTTAATAGTTTATAAACAACATAAAATTATCAAAACAATGGTTTACACAAAAAATGCACCCAATTTCACAGACTAAATCCATTTAAAAATAAAAAGCATATTATTCCGTTTTAAAAACTATAATTGCACCACACATAATAATCATGGATCATTATAAATTACTATAGAAAATGAAATAAATTCACCAAATAATGTCATTACACATAATCATAAAACCCCAATATAACCAATTTTTTAAAACTTACCAATGGGAAGACATCAATAAAATTTGCCAATATTTCCAACAAAACACAGTTGGAACTTTATCGCACCCATTTCGTATAAGTTCACAAAGAAATAAACAAAGAATCTCTTGGAAAACTATTATGAACAGGTTCTAAAAATTTAAGAACACTATAATAGAATAATTTCATATATTATAAACCTTCAAATCATGTTTAAAAAATAATTGGAAGAATTCGTGTATCAAAGGGATGCCTCCAAAAGTAAAAACAAGGAGACACCTACCTCGTTGGTGTGTGAATGTAACAAAACTTTAGGGGTAGGAAGAAATACACTTGATGGACTAAATGAACACCTGAGATAAAATGAAAACTGAGATACAAATCAACACAAATATCTATGGTTCAACCCAACAAGAAACCCTATAAATAAACTCAAGAAATCGAGAGAAACGGGAGAAGAAAATCACCACAGAGGGATTCACACCAATGAACCTTGGATGGAGGGGGTCTCACATGAGTAGGACATTCTAGGGAGGGGGAGCCTCATGAGGTTGAACAAGATAGTGGTGTATCCATCATATGGAGCCCCAAATATATGGAAGGCTGGCACATATGGGGAGAGTGGATGGAGGATGGAGCGCTGGACTGAGGGAAGGGTGGCGCCATTATAGAGAGTGGTTAGAGGAGGTGTGGTGGGGAGGTCTAGTCGCTAAAAGAGAAAGGGGAAAAGGGAGGGGATCCGATACAAGAGAGGGAGAACACCCTTAGGGTTTCCCAAAAGAAAAAAAAAGAAAAAATAAATATTACTAAATATTACTAAGTATAGTAATAATAGTAATAATAATAATCTTAATAATAATAAAAATATTGTTATTATTATTAAACATCTATTTATTTTATTTTATTTTGATTATATATTTTTCATTTAATTTCATTTTAATTTATTTATTTTAAACACCGGGACTCTGCACAACTACCCCCACATGGATCAAGAGAACATGCATGAACGTGCGTTAGATTCATACCTTTCCATAACAAAAAACATAAGAAATTAAGATGACATCATGGTACCCGCTAACCATTCAGTGACCACACACTGAACTAAAACCCGCAAAAATCTCTCAATCATCAAAAAATTAAATTGAAATCCAAACCTGAGCTTTGACCAAAATATTAATCATTGAAAAAAGAGTTACATAAAAAGGATATGAGATCATGGTGTAAAAATTGAATGTGACATAAGTTTGATGTTTTTCTGGAATATTTTTTTTACAATGTGCTCGGATAAGTCTCACCATAATATGGTATATGTCAATACTAATTCTGTGGATCCTGATGATATTTTTAATGATTAAGAAGAATATTTTATCTATAATTTATATATATGATTTTTACTTGGGATTAAACAATAATTATATCAGTAACACTATAATGTATTATTTTGGAAGGACCATTACACCAAAATATAGATCATTTTGTCATAATAGAAAAAATATATACCATGAATATATATTTATATTTAAAAAATATGAATATATTGATTAATATACATGTGATTAAATCAGTTTAATTAAAACAATTTTACAAAATTAAATCATTATGAATAAATTGAATGATCGTGAAAGATATAGAAAATATAGATTTATCTTTTCCATTAATTGAATGATAAATCATTTTAATAATTTATAAAATCTTATACAGATGAATTGGAGAAAATAAGAAGATATAGAGTATCATTTCTTTATTTTGTTCTAAGTAAAGTCACAAATGAGAGTGCATATCAATACTTGATTCATCATTATATATAGTTTATTGAATAATTGATCACGATTCTTAGAACTTCAATGATTATATAAAGATTTTTAGAGAATATTATTAATTTTATATAAGGAAATACTTTTAATGAAATTATTAAAATCTTCTGGAAGAGTTATGGTTTCCCTGAATTTTGAATAGTTTTAAAATTTTAAACTTTATAATCATGGTGATAATCATTAAAATTTTTATATTTAAGGATCTTTAGGTGGATATACTATTTATTTTAAATCACATGTTATATGGTTAATTGAAGATTAGTTTAAAAATTCTAATTAAATATTCCTTCATGTGTATTAACTACAGAAAAATTTCATTAACCAATGAAAATATGAGGTAGAATAAGCATTGAAAAATTGAAGGTAGTTTAGAATCCCTTAATCACTTATAAGCGTAAGTCACCCTGACATAGAAATTCCATTTTCTAAATTTTTTAAACATAAAAAATGTGTGATAATATTGGATTTTGGTATTGAATTACATTCGATATTTATCATTATAGGTAAACCATGTAAAATCCTTAAGTTATCCTGTAATTTAATTTTAGAAAAACTATTTGAAATTAAGTAAAAATTAAATCAATGGAGATATATATTGAATATTATTCCTAATAAATTATGAAAATGATTTGATAATTATTTAGAGTTAATCATTTAGAGTGGAAGTGTTTTAATCTGTTGACACCCTAATTGAAACTCATTTATAGGGTTCATGGGTCTCAAATCATAAAATAATGTGCTAATAAACAACATGGATGGAAATTATTGGATTATAATTATGAGGAGTCCACTGTAAAAGGATGTTTATATATACTGATTTATGATGGAGAAACATATAGTGATGTACCTAGATATGATGGATAAGTGAGACTCAAATTAAAAAAGTGTAATTTTAGAATGGGTAGTAATGATCAAATATTTTAATCAAATACATTAAATATATAATTTCAATGTACTAAGTATAATATTATTTTTGGGGTTTTTAGTGGTTTCCAATATTATTTAATAAGTTTAATTTTGTATTTTTTACACAAATCCATTAGCGGTATATAAAATTCCAAAATATGAATCAAGTTCTCAAGTAAAAAAATTATGTTCTGGGTGCGAAGAATAATTTCATCAATTTCATTACCAAAATGTATCACTTATTATCCATTAATTCTTAGACATTATGTTACATGTAATTTGAAATAACTATAGAGAATTCTATAAAATATGTGGGATGATATATCCATTGAGTTCATGACTAGATGTTCATATTTTATGTAGGGATAAAATATTGTTTGGGTGATTATTTTTTTGTTAAATAACTAAATATTTATATTTCATATGATATAGAGGATTCATGTTAAGAACATGGAATGTGTGTACATAGTTAGGATTATTTTATTTCATGCTGTTCAATCAGTGATCATTTATAATTAATATTCTAATTTAAAATCTCAATTGATGATGTTTTTTGGATATTTTTGGAACTTATGAATGTTTGAGTATGGAATTATATTGATATAGATATTAGAAAATGAAAAAATATATAAAAATACTTGAGAATATTCCATCATATTACTAGCTATATTTTTTAGATGTTTTGAAAAAGTACTTACCTTTAGTAGAATTTACATAAAAAAAACACCGACAAAACTATGATAGGATTGATACTATATGTTTTTTATAGTTGATCAATTGTTTTTCCTCGTTATTACAGATGGATTATAGTGGGTAAACAATATCCAAGATAATGTAGTTGTGGATGATTATAAAGAAGGTTCATACAATCCATGATTGTGTTATATGACCCATAATAAATTCACTGGAAAAAGGTGGTTAGACTTTAGTGTTTGAATTGGGGGATCACAGGTTCATAATGTCATCTTAACAATTTTGATTGATAATATGTTTTTATTGAATTAACATTTCATTGAAAATAATTATGTAAATATAGCTATGAAGTTAATCATGGGATGGGGCCTATATTTTAGAACCACTATCATAGATGGAGGGACTACATGTTATATTCAATGTTTTATAAAAAATCAAGTATGAGTATGCCATGACCCACATTACTGATTGAATGAATAAGAACATATTGAAGGATATGGATTTTATTGGGAAATTAGTAGTGATAAAGGATTGATAAAATTAGGTTCTTCATGGGCGGTTGATCCTCTTAAAATGGTCCATTATATGCATTGTATCACTTAAGAGAGAACTTGGAAACAAAAGAACCAAATGTGAGCTTAATACACTAATCATTTTGATTGCGTATTTATTTTTTTAGTTGAAATTTTATGAAGGTAGGTGGGATGTAGTGTATATATTTTTTTGAAAATAATTTTATATTATATTATATTATTTTATGATTATATCACTATGATGGTAGGATTTCTCATTAACACTTGATAAATACCTTAAGAGGTGATGTTAAGAAATATCATACAAGAAAATTAAATTTATAGAATATAAATCTTATAAGTAACCTAATATAAAAATATTAGTATCTCCGAAAGGTTACCTTGAATGAATAAATCATCAATGAAATATTTCCCATAGAACTATGATTTATATCAGAATTCAATTACTAATTTTGAGTTTTAGGTACCATTAATGATATGAACCATGGCATCTTAACTAATACATACATCGGTTTACCACAAATCCTGAGGAAAATTCTTGAATTCCATGGGATGGAAACAATTTATAGTGGAAACAGATTTAAGAATTAGAATTGATTTCACCCTTAATAAATGACATTGATAATGACAAAAAATAATAAACCAATTTAAAAGTTAAAAATAATAACATTTTTCTCAAAATATGTAAATAATTGAGAGACCACTCTTATAATTGAAAAATATCATCTTGTTATTATTTTTATTTATTATTTTAATGATTTTATTCCAACCATATTTATGTTTTTAGGATAATTATTATATATATTATATACATAAATAAGTTGTTCTTAATAATAAAAATCGATTAATTTATTATTAATTAATTATTTCTATTCAATTCAAGTGTTTTTTTGGAAATTAAATACAGTAGATTTATATTATATATATTTCTATGGTCTAGAAGAGTAAAATTATAATTAGGAAGAGTAAAATAAATTTGGACAAGAGATATAGAAATTGGTACTCTAGAGAGTTCACATGACTTTTTTTTAACAAAGGATTGTGTTATATAGGAATTAATTCATGGATGGATAGGGATGAATTCACACCTATGAAATCATGTATTTATATATATATAAGTGAATTTCAAAAAAAATAGTTGTTTTTTATCAATAAGTGTTAGTATGAATATCAAAGTAGTTATGAGTGATATACTGAAGTGTCTTCATAATTCATTAAGAAGGAAAAACCGATAAATTATAGGTAATGGAGATAAATGGATGTTTCAATACCTTGGAATACATGGTTGGAGATATTTTATTTATTCTATGAAATTTGATGATTGGTTGAGCCAGTTTTAATGTCCATAGTTATTTCTATGTGGGATTGAACCAATGTCTACAATAGAACCTTCTAAAGTTGATCAGCTGATAAGCGCTAGGTACTAGACCTATAAAAGTAATCATTTGTGACTAAATAATAGATAAATATCATAGAGAAAATATTTAATGAAAATAAATTCCCATGAAATTTTAGTTTTATAGTTTTAAAGAATTAGGAAAAAAATTACCTAATAATAAACATGGTTTTTTCCAATAAATGGGAATGTTTTCCTCTACACAAGAAACATCACTATGGGTAATTTTTCATCAACTCCCTTTACATTTTCAAAATCCTTTGATTATTCATTATCTAGGAAACCCGGTGGGCCGATATCTATTCCTAGACGGTGGAATGAATGTAGTTTTCCATCCAATTTCCCAATATATATGTGTTGAAGTTGATGTATTTATTCTTCTAGTGGAGTGAGTTGATATCCCAATTTGGGAATTGTTTTTTTACAAAAATTAAGTGGTATTTATATCCTCCATGGACTTATGTTCAACTTTTCAACATACTATATACCTCCCATTAAATTTCTAATGAGGCTGTAATGACTTCCTTGGGATTCCAAAGTTGATGATCACATACATTATTATTATAGAGTCATTAATTGGCCTAAAAAAGAACCATGCATGTGATGGTGGTCTTGCTTTGTATGCTATTATCTAGAAAAAGGAAAGTAATATAAATTTTAATATGATTTTTACTGATATATAGATATATGAAATCTTGTTTAGATGATCATAATCCAATTATATTCGATCATTTGGGTCCAATGATAATTGGGGGAGTTGGTGCTATAGTTTCCTTAGAACCATCCATCATCAATTCGATGTTGGTCTCACACACAAGGTTGCACAATATTGCATGGAAAATATTTATAAAATATATAGACCGGTGAAATGTGTGAGTGGATCTATAGGGAATCTGATGGTCCATTCTTAGAAGGCAGAAAGTCAGGTTTATGATTATCCAATTGATATGAAGGCCTATAGAATGAGGATTCACTCTTGAATAATATGAACAAGATTAAATCATCAAAAATGTCATAGAACAAATGGAGAAGCATCAAATGGTGAGGTCAATAATAAATTTTATGGAGAAAACATGGAAGTTGGATAGGGTATAGGGCCTTACAAATTTGGGAGAAAAGAGAGAGAAAAGGAATCTGGGATATAGAGTGTTGTAATCTTAATAAGGTGAATAAATCCAACTTGAGAAAGTTTTATTATCTCCTAACCAATCAAATGGAAACATAATCAGTCACGATGTCGATGTAAAAGGATCCAGGCTATGTTTTCACTTATAAATAACAAAAAATAAGAAGTGGGTACCCTAACATGGTGTAGGATGTCCCTATTGTGGAATATAATAGTATCGTTGAGGGTACCAATGTATTAGACGACTACATAAAGGTATGGAGGATCGATCAGTGATGGGAGGCATGTAAAGAAGTTGTTAAAGGGGGAAAGTATGGGAGATTATGACCCATTTTAAGGAAGATATATTAGAGAAGGCCTTCCAAATTAAGTTGTCCATAGAGTACGAAGACAGGATGGACAATATACTAATTCTAGTGGATTCCAATAAATATTAGTGCATATGGATCAACAAGAAAGGCCTCATCATGGCATGTGGAATCAATGAAAGGATGAAAAATGTGGTGTAATTAATTTATATGTGGTATAATATGGATTACAGTTTTAAAGCCCAGACCATGGAAAACATAGAAACATAGTTATGTGGGTTGTGATGTAAATTATATAGGTACATTGAATCTACTATTCATAAACATCATTTCGAAGGTTCAGTGATTTCTTATACAGCGTGATTCTTGATTGAAGTTTTTTCTAGGTTTCTCAATTTTAATTAAAATCTTGTGAAGTTAATGAAAAATCAATTTCAATTCATTCAAGACAATATAATCTTTGAGACACGTCATACATAGTACTTTTATTTATAAACCAATAAAATAAGAACAATAGAAAGTGGTGAGATCAGATTCTTAGTGAGGGTAATCATAACAGATAATAAAAAAAGATTATACGTGAGCATATAATGGTTATATAGGAATAATCAGGATACATAATATAGTTATACCCAACAATTAATAGATCATAAATCATAGAATAAACAAGGAATACATTATAGAATTATTGTATATAATATATTCATAAAAATAATAATCATTCTTAAAATCATTAAAAAATGATCCTAAATCACGAGATCCTAAAAAAAGTGAATAATTTATTTGGAAAGGGGGAAAAATATAAAATATATAAAAAGAAAAAAGATAGATGTGTAATACTCATAAGAATAGAAATCCAAATTACTAAAAACATTTTCTCCCATGAATTTGTAAACAAACTCATTATATACAAATATCGAAATGTAAGCAAACTCATTATGCCCATACCATTGTGAAGAAAATAATTTTTCCATGCCTTACTATATCATGATATATAAAAAAAACCAATTCATTATAAGGTGATATTAGACACTTCCCTTCATCATCCATACATATGTGTTACACTCGAAATCAATCATTAACCCCATCACAGAAAACCTTTTTGAAGAAAATGGGTTTTACATTCCTTTATAAAGGAATCATATTAGGAAAAAAATAAATTCCAAAATTAAAAACAAGAATAGTATGGAATATAAATGGGTATCCAATGGTAATAAATAACATTCAAGGTTGATATCATTTAATAAATTATAGTATTTACACCATATAGATAAAGGTTATATATTTAATTCAATAATTTCAACAATTATTCAATATATGAAATATGTGTGTACACCCTTCTACCAATGAATTAAAGTAAAGTGTGTTCATGTAAGAATCAAATTGAAATGAAAATCATAAAAATTCTTTGACAACGCAATTAAATGGTTTTCATGTATTAACATGAGTGTAAACACAGAAAATATAATTTGTTAATTCCGATTATAATTCATGAAATAAATTTTCAAATAAAATAAATTTTTATGGGATAAGATGGAAAGTGGAATAAAACAATAAAATATTTCTTATATTTTTTTAATATTTTCAAAAATATAATCTTATAAATAACAATCAAAATATATATATATATATTTTAAGAATTGTATTTGTATTTTATTTAAATAATTTACACATAAAATTAAAACTCGATAATGGTTCCCTGAATAGATATAAGGGTTATATCAACAAAATTTGGAGCGGAAACTTAAAAAAATAATCATGGAACGAAAACCAATTTAAAAATATTTTTTTTGATATTCCCATATTAAAAAATGCAAAAAAGATTTATTTCAAAATTAGTAAAAGAGAAATGTGAAGGTCATATGGAATAACAAACAATTGGTGTTATAAATATAATGGATAATAGTATCAAGAAGAAAATAATGGACAATAGGGGAAAACTATTATTAATGTGTATGTGAATTATTCTCAATAATGACATAATTTTTTAGAAGGAAAGTTATTCACGTTAATAGAATTGAATTGAAAGGAATCGTTCAAAAATATTTGGGGATAAAATACCATGAAATAAAATCTTAGAATTTTTCAAAAATATGATTAAAGAAATAAATTCTTGTATAAGTATTATAACTCAATAATGGGAGTAAAGTTTAAAAAACCCTTACAATTTTGGTATCTTTTAAATATAAATAAATTTAAAGAGAGGACATTGAATTTTTGTTTTCAAAACAAAATTAAAAATTTATTTTTTTAAAATATAATAATTAGTTTTTAGTAAGACTATATAAAATATGTAATTATCCACAATAAGTAATATTCTCTAAGACCTAAAATTTGATATAGAGAAACCCTTACCATAATTCCCTGTTTCCCCCAAAGACCATGAGTCTACTGTATAAATAAATAACTATATTAATGATGTATTTAATAACCTCATTAATATATATAATAATTTATATTATTTATTTATAATTATTCTCTACATGTATATTAATTACTATTTATCTATTTTCGATATCAAGTGTGTGTAATCTTGAACATTTTGAACTACATAATTAATAACAACATCATTTTTATTTATTCTCCCAATTTTTATCATTACAAAATTGTATAATGTATTTGAATTGATGATTTATATTTTATATAATTCTATAATTTCATTGTAATCTCTTTTTTGTTGTGATCTTTAAATTTAAAATCTATGATGATCTTATTTCTGTTATTTTCAATGAATGGATGTTGGTTTCTCAATTCATGGGTTTATCATTAATGTTACTATTGGAGAAATGAAATGAAATAAATATTGACTTATTTATATCATATATTATAATTAATTATGTTATTTAGTTCCTCCATGATATTATTTTATAGAATTGTTCAAGTATATGGTTAGATTGACCAAAAAACATATAATATTTAATGGATGATAATGATGTGATTTAGTTGAAATATACTTATTTAAAATGAATGAAGATATTTTTTATGTTTTATTACATTTTTATATAATAATTTCATATAATTATATTAAGAGGTAATGGATATGAAACTATTATATAGTATTACTAAATTGTTTTTCATCTCAGTAAACTTGTGTTATATGGTTGAATTTACAACGGTCATTTTTTTCTCATATTATTAGTAGGTTGTCCAAATTTTCTCTCAATATTATTATAAATTAAATAAAAATAATATTGATCAATTAAGTAAATTTTCATTACCATCTATGAGAAGTGGTATTGAAAAATAGAACACATGTTTCAATGGAGGTGGTAGTCTGCATATACACTTGGATGATGATTTCCATTTCCATAAAATAAGATAAATATATAAAATGGTTTGTTATTTTAGAATATAATTTCTTTATAAATTTAATACATATTTATTAAATTCCTCATTATGAATATCTATGTATGGTTAGGATATAAAATGAAATATGGCGCTTTATGAATGTGTAAATCCACACATTCACACAAATAATGTTTTCATTTTCATTAAGCTAAATGGGAAAATGTGGTTAATGGTATACCATAATATGAATTAATTAGTTATGCAATAAATAATAAATTAATTATATTGTATTTGGAAAAAAATATTTCAAGGGGAATTATATAAATGAAACAATTTTGGGGAAATGTTAGTGCTTGTATTAAGGACTTTCTGCTTATATAAGAGGATTCCTTGAAAGGAGAGAAATTAGGACAAAATATTTTATCAAAATGGTTAAAGAAATAAAATAAAATTCTATAATATAGAATTTTTTTATATCTTTAGGAGGAAAATGAATTTCTATGTTGTCTTTAAGGGGTGTTGAGATTCCCTTTCATAAGTGGTGACAATGAAATTTTTTGTAATGATTAATTTTAATATAAAGGGAGAAACTCTTTTACTTATAAAAAAGAATCATAACTAAACAATAATGGATTGAAGATATGAACTTTCTGATAGAAAAATTAAACTCTCAATTAATTTTTTTAAATTTTAGTCATCTTGCCTCTTTGGTTATCCCAAATTTCATTTTTTTAATTTTTCTATGGTAACTAATTCTCACCATTGTAAGTCATTTCATATGCCAAAAAAATGATCCCTAATAAATAATATAGATATTATATTTTAAAAATTTATTCTATTTTATTAGACTAATATTTTAAATGTTGTAAAAATTAATTTTAAAATAGTAATTGTAAAATGTATTGAAAAAATTTATACAGAATAGCGTGACTTCAGTTCTAAAAGATAAAATATATCCTTTTAATCTCAAATAAATTTATTTAAATTTAATATTACTCTAATAAAATAAATATATATTTTCGTAAAATCAGTTTCAAAAATTTATACATCATACTTATGTGAAAATAACATAATAAATGTCATAATATTTATAGAGAAAGTCTTTCGAATTATTCACGAAAAAATAAATATGTTCTGGTACACATAAAAAAATTTATCCTAAAGTAATATTGTTTTTACAAACAAACAAATGTTGTTATTTTTTAAAAATTGAAACTCTAAAATTTAAAATTTATCTTTTAAATAGAAATATTATTATTTTTTTGTATCTTAAATAAAATATAATGTATATAAAAATGAATATTTTATTAAAATTTATTTTTTTTAAAAAGGAACTACATAAATTTGTTTAAAAATAAATTTTTTGTTTATTTGTTTTATAATTTGGTCACTCATATTCATACCCTCTAATATTATCGCTAGGTTTTAATGGTCGTATATTTATAAAAATAAAATAAATATTGGTTTTGTTTTAGTTTGGTGTTTTTGTAGAAAATATATTAACATAAATTTTATTTCATTAAAATACATAGTGAAATTTATGGTCATTAAATTCTTCCCACATAAATAAATTTCACCCTGATATTTTTAATTTTTTTCTAACTAAATAAATAGTTATGGGAATCCATAAGGTCTAAAAAACTCAAAATTTAATTTCTAATGAGGTTTTATCATCAGTATCCATGTTATGACTACTGAACACTTCAGTTCCTTCATAATATGAACAAATCTAATATTAAGTTTTTCATTAACACGTTTTTCTAAAAATAACTGTCATTATGAGGGTATTATTTTTCTTTGGTGTTTATAACAATCCTAATTAGGTGGTGGTTGGTTTATTTTATTACGTGATTTACAAATATTGGCCATTATCATGTACATTATATCAATAGACATATTTCATGCCCAATATCTCATCAAATTTGAATATATTAAAGAAAATAGTGTATTATCATAAGCACAGTCCTAAGAAAAACTATTAGAGAAGATTAATATACCATGGATAGAATAATAATACCACTATAGGTTATTATTAACAATTTAATATATAGTAATTATATAGATTATTTTATATATTTTGTAACCCTTCGAAGTACAAAGGAGAACGTATAACAAGATACAATTACAACACTCGTAGTTCTTGAGTTTTTCATTGGTGTGCCTCATTCTATATCATTTTTATGCCCACTTCTATAGTTTTTATTTCATAGGATTTCTCATTTATTAGATATTTTTCAATTCATATCATCTTTGTAATCCCTTATATTATAGAAATGAATTTGATAATTCCCATGTTTTTGATATTTAAAACATGGAACTATTAGTTATAACACTAAAAAACTCTATTTATTTTCATATTGTTCACTGAGATCATTACTTACTATCTATAATTAGTTTATTTATTCACTAATTATCTACACTTATAATATATATCAGTTCCTTTAACTCAAATTTATTGGTTCTTATTCATTCATTTTTTACATATGGGAAACTATAAATTCTTTCCATCATCATATTTTTCACATGAACATCCATGAAATTATAAAATTCTCTTTTTTGGTTGTTTTGGGAATTAAACTTTGTTCTTGTTTTTAATAATGATTCATGGTAGCTAGTTTAGAATAATCATAAGGTTTTTCACATTATTTCTTACCTTTTCTGGCCACTCTTTGGGAAAATATCAACATATTACATGGCTTACATTGTTATCAAGATTTATATTTGTTTTTTAACTATAAATTAAAAAAACAGATTAAATTCGAGTGGTGAAACCCTTAAGATAATTATTATAAAATAATTAAATGAAAAATTCATTCTCAAAATTCATTACTTATTAAAATTATTATATTATATTTCAGTTCAACCTATGTAAATCCTAGTTCAATATAGGTTTCATTATGCTGAGATATCTCATATTCCTTAGCATAATTCCTTATCAAAATAAATCCTTTATACTGGATTTCAAATAGAATGTTATTAACCAAATAATATCCCTTGGTAGGTTCTAGAAATTTTTATAGTCTTAGGATCACTCATCATGCACTAGAGTGACGACTGATTTAATAATAAATTAGTATTTTCTAGGGTGAATACCCATAAGTTCATTTGTTAAGCAATAATATACACATTATAACATCTAGAGAGGGATGTAATTTCTTGTGGAACCACATAATCTATACCTTAACAAAACACTGAGATTTAATATTTTACTTATACACACCACCTACACCTATAACTTAGACATATCCCAAGAATTTCATAAATGATCTCTTATCATAGAAACTAAAATATTTAATTCCATGTGTATTATCATAAATAGTTATCCATAACATTGAAATTGTTAACAAACATAACTTATCAACCCTCAAATAACCCATAATGATCATCCTTATCTCTAAAGGTATCTAAAAATTACTCTCACACCAACAATGATAGCCCCCAATCATGAAAAAATCATAATTACATAAGTAAAAGAACATATTGAATTAGAATAAATTTCACAGATCTTATAGATTTATCATTTTAGAGAATTAGGATAATATTTTAAAATATAGAAACCGTGAATCTTTGAAAAAAAATATTTTCCACTATAGAAGCAATTTATTAATCCATAACAAGTCTCCTATATCTCTGATTTTTTAACATTGGATACTCTTATAAATAAATAAAATGTATGAATTGTTTAATAAATTGTGGAAATTGATCCATAAGAAAGGGGTAAGTTTAGATGGTGAGTAAGGTTATTCATAAGTTATAACAATGAAAAATCATATTTAAGCATAAGAAGTCTATATAGTTATAATCCGGATTTCTAAGAGATTTATTCAAAAAAAATCAAAGATAATGAATCATTTTATAAGGGATGTCATGACATAAATACTTTTCATTGAATTATCGAATATCAAAGTGGAAAAAGAATAATTTACTTATATATAACTATAAAATAATTAACTTGAGTAATTGTATCATAACATAAAAGTTCATAACATCATAAAGAAGAGAATAAACATGGATGTATCATTACATGAAAAAAATAGTAATATATAAAGGAAGAGTAATCTCAAGAATATTATACATTATGAGAAAACTCATTATGCCACACCTTTTTGAATGATCTCATAATTATCACACATTAAATGTGAAAAAAATCATTAGGTCTATTCTTATGTGAAAAAACACATTATTTCCACCCTTTGCTATCTCATGAAATTCTGAAACTAACCAATGTACTGGAGGTCAATATAGGACCCCACCAATCATCATCCATACATTATTTTTTCACTTAGAAAGAATTATTCATCATATTGTAAATAACCCATGTAATGAAAATTTGTTTCATATCCCTTTTAGATGGAATCGTATAAGGAAAAAATTAATATTTCATCAATTAAAATGATAACACCAATGAATATAAATGTGCAACCAGAGGTACTAAATAAATTTCTAAGATGATAATAATGAATTATATATATGGTATTTACACAATATAAATAAATGGAAAGAAATTGAGTTACAAATTTCCATAATCAATTTATATATGATATATATATATATGAACACCCTTCATTAAATAGATGGAAATATAGAGTGTTCATAGATGAAATATAATGGAATAAATATCATAGACATTTAATAATTAGTAAAGATAAGGATGAAATATATTTCAATGTGATTAATCACACAAAAGAGTATTATATAATTTAGTTGTAAATTAATGAAATCTAGTTTGCAACTAAATAAGTATTTTTTAGATAAATTGGAAAATATAAGTGAAACCATAAAAGATTTTTTAGAATTTTTTTAACTTTTTCAAAAAATAATATTCTATGGTCCACAGTCAAAAGATATATATAATATATGATGTATAAATTTTTTAAAACATTTAACATTAAAAATAATCATCAATAATAAATCCTTAAAAATACATAATGTTTTTTAAGGAAATATGGTGTGGAAAACAAAATAAACTACCATGGAAGAAAGAGAAATTAAAATATCATTTTTGAAACCCACAACATAATAATGTATAATAAAAAATCCCTTTGAAAATGTAAAAATATAAATGTGAAGGAATGAAAAAATAAAAAAAATCTAACATTACAAATATAAATGATAACATTGGAATAAAGAAACTACTAATAAGTAGGGAAAACATCGTTAAATAGGATGGAAATTATTTTAAAAAAATGATATACTTTTTTAGAAAGATATTTTGTTATGGTAGATTATTTGAATTAAAACGTCATTTTTTACCATTGAGAAATATAAAGGAACATAAAATAAAATAAAATGATATAATAAACCTAGATTAAAATAAAATAGTTTAAAAATAAAAATTATAAATCAATTAATGAAGTAGAGTTAACAAAACACATTCAATATTAGTGTCATTTGAATTGAAAAAAAATAACATATAGAACATGATAACGATTTTAAGACCATATGGATTAAATTAAAATTGTAAAAACTATGGTATGAATAAAAAAATTAAGGATATAATAATGCACTATAAGAAATATTTCTCATGAAATTAAATTTGACATACAAAAAAACTTAACATAATTCGTGAAATCTTATAAAGCACTACGATTTCCTTCATACAGAAAATGAATATCTTAATAAAATATTTCATAACCATATTCATATGTATAATATTTTATAAACATCATTTATAATTATTCATTATATGTATATTAGTTAGTTAATATCTATTTAAAATAACGATTGTGCGTAATCATGATCATTTTGAACAAGTTTTGTGATAATTGTGTTTTTATTTATTCTTCTTAAAACATTCATCATTCTCAGATTATATAAAGTATCGAGAATTGAATATTTATAATTATTTATAATGTAATAATTTCATTAAATTATAGTTTTATTTTTATCCTTTAATGATGAAATTAGGGATGTATAAGTTTTAGTTATTTTTAACAAACATATAACGGTATCTTAATTACAATTTTTAATATTAATGTTAGGATTATATAAAAAAAATTGAATCATTATTCTATTATTAATGTCATATATTATCATTAATTTTATTATCATATTCGTCTAGGATATTATTTTATATAATTATTGAATTACATGGTTGGAATGACCAAAATATGAACATACCATAATTAATGGATGATTACAATATGATTTAGTTGTAATATCACTATTTTAGAGGCATAATAATATTTTTTATTAAAGTCATATATCTATATTTAATTTATTTATTACATGATTATAATTGATATGAAACTATTATAGAGTATGAATAAATCTTATTCCATTTTCGTATGCTTGTTTTAAATGAATGAATTTACAAAAATTGTTTATTTCCCTTACTATTAATTAATTATTCAATTTATCATAATATATTAATAATAAATTAATAGTAATGATTTTTATTCAATGAAAAAATATCCATGACTATCCATGAATGCTAGTGATGAAAAACATAATACTTCATTCCATTGAGGCAGTAGTTCGCATGTATAAGTTGATGATGATTTCATTTTTCATAGAATGATAGTGATTTATATTAGGGATTATAATTTACGAATATAAATAATGTTATAAATATGATATTTATTTATTAAATTCCACATTATTATAATACATTTATGGTGGTAAAATAGAATGAAACATGACTCTTTATAGAGGCAGTAGTCCACACAGACGCATACATGTAGTTTTTCATTTCTTTAAGTGAAAGGGGAAATATGGTTAATGGTTAGTATACTATAAATATTAAATCAATCGTATAATATTAGTTATAATATATTTTAATGGGAATTATGGAAAATAGAATATATTATGGAAAATCTTTATCTTTTGTTGATAACTTTGATCATCCAAAAGAGGATTCATTAGAAAGAAGGTTTTAGACCAAAATATTACATCATTAAACATATAGATGTAAAATAAGATTATAAGGGATAGAATGAGGGATTATTTTTAATTACGAACAAAAATTTTGGAGTGATATTTATGGGGTGGTGAGATGACCCTTATATAAGTTGTAAGAGGGGCATTTTTATAATTATTTCTTACTAATATAATGAGTCCAACTATTTCACATGTTAACAAGATATTAAAAAGTGGAAATAATGTATTAAAAAAAATATTTTGTTAGGAAAAACCTTAACTAATCAATTATGAATATGTTTTTATCATTTTATTCATTTACTCCTTTGTTAAACCAATTTTACCCTTTTGAGTCTTACAATTGTAACTATTTTTAACTTAAGTAATTCATTTTTATGGTAAAAAATAAAAAGGCCCTTATTACAGAATATAGAACTAATAATTTAAAATTATAAATTTATAATATTTGATCAATTATCGAAAATATTTAAAAAATAATATTAAAATAATAAATTTAAAATGTATTAAAAACTATTTTTGAGAATAATGGATCATAATTTCTAAAATATGATTCATAAGTTCGTAAAATATAATAAATACTTCTAAATTTACAATTCTTATTTTAAAATACTAGTTTTTTAGGAAAAGTGATTCATAAATGTTCAATTCATTCTTATAAACTAATAATGTCATAATGTTTTTTAATATTTGTAAAAACTAATATTTTCAATATTCAACTATAAAATAATATATTTTTAGAAAAAACAAATTTCCCCTATTCTAATACTGTTATTATAAATAAAAAATAAAGTTAATTTGGTCAAATTGAAACTCTAAGATTTTATATTTTTACTTTATATGAGAAATATAATTAATTTTTTTATAAGGAAATATATTTTTAAAATACTAGATATATAAATTCATAATTTCTATAATACCTTAATAAAAATAGAATTAATCATTAACTATTTTATTTTAATAAAATAATTTTTTAAAAATATACCTATTTTAATTTAATAAAATATATATCACATAGAAAAGAAAACCTATTTTAAAATATAATTTTTAAGACGAAATGGACCATTATAAATTTGTGTGCAATGAAATTTATATATTTTTATCTCATATTTTAGGTATTCTAATCCATATCCTCTAATTTTATGGTTATATTTTTATAGTCATATTTTTATTTAAATAATATATATATCAAGTTTTTTAGTGTTTCATTATGAAAAATCTATTCATATAATATTTATTTATGGAAAACATAGAGCTATGTTTAATGTTGTTTTTGGAACTATGACTGGATAACATATAAATTTGAACTTAATTAGTGTAAAATACATTTAATGTGTTATAATTGTCGATCCCACACCACAGAGGATCCTTAAATGGTGTAACACATGTTATGGTTGCAACAAATAGTGTTTCTACACTCATAAATTATGGTTGGAGAATGCCTAGGAAGATTCATTAGTCCCTATTATTTGGTTTCAAATAATCTATAGTTTTAGAATAGAAGTAATGAAATTGACTAACCCTTGATTATAAAGTATGTGTAAATTTTGTTACTACATATGTGTGCTTTATTCACATTGTTAGTTTTATCTCATATGTAGGTTTCATTTTCACTCAGTATATGTGTTAAATTTATACTGCATTTTTTGTATTTTACTTTGGGTATATAAAAAATACATACATATCTGTGACTGATGGTTTGTGTATGTTGGATTACTAGTAGATCTAGAAATTTTTTAATATAATTTCAATATAAATGTGATTATTTTTTAGTGTGGGTATGAATTAGATAAATTTTAGTGAAATATTCCCCTGTTTATATATGATCATTCATAAAAGTAAGTGTTAGTTGACAATTACATAAAAATATTAAAATGATGCAAATTCAAGGAGATTTTTCCAAATTTTATAATCTATAGAGTAAAATAATTTGAGTTGATTTATGTATATTTTTGTATGGATATAAAAATCAAAAACACATGGAATATTGTGTGATCTAAGAACTCAATTGGGGAGAAGATTATCTTCAACCATAGAAAGGAATTATCAAAAGAAGTTGAGAAATAATGTTTAATAGAAATGTAATGGGAACCAGATACATTAGTACATGTGGCATAAAAAATCTAACGGATACATAATGGTCATATGTTATATCCATTACCATCACAAGGGTTCCACAGAAACTCAGGGAGCCATGTGAAGGTTATTTAGGACCTATATAATGGTCACACTAAAACAAGGAACGACATAAGAGTTATTTAGACCCATGTAAGGGTAATCATGCAGTTACATAAAGGTAACCTTAAAAATTATTACATACATAAATTTATGTTGTATTACTATATTTAAATTCTCATGATGAAGTGAATTAAATTTTACTATTATTTTGATATTCTTAATTCCTCTATACATCATGATTTTTTGAATCCACAAATCATACTTCTTTTGAGAAGGGAAAAATTAGATGAAGTTGATCCAAACTGTTCATTATGATGTTAATTAATTTTCATGAATAATTTTGATTAAAATCCATCCAAGCATGATCTATTCTTCATATTTTATGTTATTCATGAAGAGAACCACTTGAGAAAGAAGAATAAATGTAGAATTTTAGTTTTGAGATTATTTTCAACACAAGATATGTTCCACAGCATAGAATAAATTTTGTGATATATATTTTTATACAACTATGGAAAATGAATTGTAGATTTATTTGATATATTTTTATATAAAGGGGGAAGATGAAGCCATGGATGATCTAAAATTTTAAGAAAATGTTTTTTTCCACACGATGTTCAATTAGTAAGGGTATTGTCAAAATATGCATTGAGTTAAAAAAATGGTGCATGAAATATCATGGGAATACCATATAGTTATACTATGATGGTTACATTGTCTGGCCATGAAGATGTCACCTAAATACTACATTTATGGAAACTGGTTATGTTGGGGGTAATTTAATTATCTTAAATTAATCCATATGGTAATGCTATTATTGAGGTGGTGGGTTTAAAATAGAAATAATATGTTGATGATGGATTTCATACTTTAACCGAGACCTTGCGTTGTAGTCTAGAATATTGAAGAAATATAAAAGAAAATGAATATCATGGATCAATTTTAAGATGAAGAAAAAGATCATTGTGTATCAAATATAAATGTTTTTTTATAGAATCAAACTATTAATATGAGTTTAGATATGTGTTCTAATGTATTTATAAGAATAAAATGTTTAGGGGAGACTAAAATGATTTTAATGTTTTAATATTTGGTGTTGATCCTTTCATGGGTTGATAAATTCAGGGACAAGACCAAAGAAAATGATATCTTTGAAGCCTATGAATGTTGTCTTTTAAAAGTGACCTTATTGTAGAAATTCATGAATATATATTAACATTTGAAGTATCTTATATTTAAAATAAATAGATCTATATTACTGATACAAAATAATCTTATATAGACCTAGTTTTTGACTTACAATGTTATGTTGAGAGGAACCATTTGCATTAACATGATGTAAATTCATTAAAGTGTTGGGACTTGTGATATGAATGTAAATCATGCCTTGAATCTATTAATATAGTGTGAATATATTGGAATAATTCCCATGAGAATCAGTTACTTATATGTCCAATGAGAAAAAATATTTCTAGGTATACGAAACAAGAAACACATTATAGTAAGTTATTGATTTTAGTGGATAATAACTTGTTATGGTGTATAAAAAATCAAGCAAAGGATTATCTATTTAAACTAAATCCTTCAAAAATACTGATTTTTTACATACTTTACATTCATTTATGCAGTTGATGGGTTCTTGGTAAAAAATTAAAGAGATCCAAATGAACTAATGGAAAAATAAGTTAAATTCTAAAGTGGGTAAAAATATTTTTAGAAAAGCTGATACATGATACAAATATTATAAATTTTATTCACACCCTACTCAAGTGCCTATACTAATCCTATTTGTAAATTTAGTAAGAATGTTTTTCCAGGCTATATTAATATAATAATAATCTTTATAATGTTATTGAAACTTCATAATATTTCCATTATCCCTATTCTATACATTATAAGTTTGTAACCCCACATAGATGGGTTGGATGTCCTGGTGTGGTTCATTCCATTGTTTAACAAAAACTGGGGCTCAACCAGAATGAATATCACATGAGATCACGCCAACCTCAAAAGGAAATAGGCCAGCAAATAACTATGATGCCTAGGATTTTCGAGCATATAGAAAGGCCCCAAAGGGTTAGTTATAGCTTGAATAGAGCACACTTTGCATGGGTAGGTGCTAAGAAATGGAAATATCTACCATGTAGAGAGAAAATGTAAACTCATGGAGAAATGAAACCATAATTTATTTTCTTATAACCTCTACGAGGTGGTGAGAAAAATTAATAAGGTCCCTCCTAAACTCAACAACGATGTATGAATAATACTAGATTGTACAATTCATCTTTAAAATTATATTTATGAATTGTCTGAACACAATATTTAGACATTTTTTCATAATGTTCAAGGGTTTCTCACTTTTATGCTATATCTTCCTAAACCTATATTTTAAAATATATTAAAATTTATGAACAAAGGAACTCAAATTCACCACCTTACTTCTTGAACCTCAATTGGAGGAACATTGGAGGAATATCTATTCCACAGTGAAGACCCTAGATTTCTATAAGGATGCTTCCAGACACAGATAGATCCTAACAAGTGACCTATTTCTCTATAAAAAATGACTAGAGAGGATGATCTAGTTCTGTTTTGTATGCATGCATGAGGATCTTCTTTGGTGGTGATGATGAAACCAACACTTCAGCTATGATGATATGGTATACAAGATCTCGAGGACACTAGGGAAGGATTTACAAGGGGATCAAAACTATATCTATTTGCAACATATGTGTGATTATATTGTTCAAAAAATAAGGGATGAATTACTACATAAGAAACCATGATTAATAATTTGAAATATTTATTTTTGTGATAACATATCATTAGTCAACATGAAATTAAAATTCCAATTCCATTGTACTTTTAGGAGGAAAAATGAATGTTTTCCACCATGATATCCCCATGAGACTTGTGATACATTAATTGGATAAAGAACCATTAAGAAGAGTATTTTATTTATATGAAAAGTGAGGTAGGTTGTTTCATAAAAGAGGAGTTTACATCGAGATGATGGGGTTTCCCTATAATTTGTTGTTGATTGAAAATTGTAATATTTTTACTGAAATATTTTCATTCATTGTAATAACATTATATAATTTATTCAATAAATGTTATTTTATATTTCCCTTTTACTCCATCTATCTACCCTTAACTTCATTATTATCTCTCACACTCATGATGGTGAGTGATAGAATTGAGGCGTAGACTTGGGAGAGGGTTTCTCAATATTTTTTTTAATTATTTTTATTAAATTATTTAGGTTTATTTTCTATTTATAATTTGGTAGTGGGTATACTATAGTGTTATCTAGATATTTACCAATATTTGCACAATATAATTAACTAATTTACTATATTCCCTATCAAAAATTCATTTCATCACACATGTTAGGAATTTTCTCTGTATGATGGAGATGTGTGTGTTTAAGGGATTAAGTTAAATATGATTAAGCTGGGAATTAAATAGTGTAACACATTATATTAATATGTGTCAATCATTCATGAAAACTAGGGGAGTTATGGTTTGGTGTTCCTAAAAGTTCTGCTACGTATTTTATGAGTCACATGTAATGTATAGGATAACAGTCGATGTATAATGTGATATAATATCATATGAAAATTATAAAATATAAATGGTTAATGAAGGAACCAAAGTATCTGACCATAAAAGAAATTTACTTATTTACAATATCCTTCATTCCATCTAAAATTTGTATTTTCATGTTTATTTAATTTATTTAATATGTTCCCTAACCCCATGATTTCAGTTCTTTTCATGAATTATAAAAATATAAAAATATGAAAATATAATATAAATAGTGAGATGTTGACAGTAAATTCTCTTCAAGAGAGAAATCCAAGGAAAACTGCTATATTAAAACACTAAAAATAGAAATAATTTCTTGAAACAAACCATGATAGGTATGTAAAATTTATATATTACAAGTCTCCCTAGATTAATTTTTTTAATATATCCTAAATTTGACCATAAATTTTAAAACAATTAGTGTTATATCATTCATATAACTATGTTTTATTTATGAATGAATTTTATTATTTTGTATTTTTTTTTCAATATAATAATCCAAACTATGATATTTTTTCTTGATACCTAAGATGGACTAAGATAAGGTACAATTCCCATTCATAATCACTATGGACTGGAAATAAGTAACAGTGGAATCAAACATATTCCTGGGGAATGATTTCACACTTATAAAATGAAATAGATGTTGAGATAAAATAATAAAATAATTTATAAATTACAAATAATATTATTATTATTATCAAAATATGGAAATAATGTATACAAGACTCATATAATAATCATAGGATTGAGTAAAAAAATAACACATGGATAACATATAGGACGTATAAACCCCTCATATGAGGCCACCTCCAGTACTCTATAACTATGCTAGTAGTCCCATCCCTATTAATAAAAGATCTTTTACTTTCACATGGAATGTAGATCAAGATATGAAAATCTACATACTCTCCAAGGTGTGAATGTGGGTTTCTACAGTGTGAGTGAACACGCCCAGTCGGATTCCTACAAATTCTCTAACATTAAATATTATAAAATAAACCATTCCATTATAATTTAAAATACATATATGAAAATATAATTTGTTTACTTTATGAAACATGTATCATTTGTTATAATTTATATACTGTAAATATGGTGAACAAACAAGTGAAATGAAATTCCTTTGGTGAAATAGAATGATGAAAAGGAGAGCTATTTATAGTAGTGTCCCAAAACATCCATTATGGGTAAGAACCTATAGAACCAATGTAACTATACTAAAATACCTTTTGGAGAAACAAGTCCTTAGGGTGTATTCCCATGGGAACACCATGTTCATATTCTTTAATAATTTAATGAGATCAATTGCGAAAATTTTATATTTCTAAGGGAACACCATGTCCTTATGATCAAGATTCTAGGGGAGTTTTATGACCCAATGACCAACCAAGATGAAGGAAATCCAAACCACAACTACCCCAATCCCACTTCTATAGATCAAGTTATGGAAACAAACACGAAAAGAAGTACATAATAGGGGGGGTAATTTTTCTAATGTACTAGTATGCACAATCCTAACCGCCTCCATGAGGAAGTGAAGATGAATAATAAAAAAAATACTATTACATATCGAGTGAAAACCATTCATGTAATAACCTTTAGGGTGTATAAAAGAGTACAGTTGTTCAATCTGAATTATAAATGAAAATGTACATTCCCAACAACAAAAGAAATCCAAACCTAAAAATAAATGGAAAAGAAATAAATTTTATGGAGTCTAGATCTTTATCTCCAAACCAACACAGTCATTTTTTTTAAAATATTTATAATTATACTTAATCCCTACTAAATCCACCACCAATATATCTTTGTTCTACATAATAAACTATATGTGAAGTCAAAACCAAGACATGGGCGAGTATATACAAACCTAGTCGGATTCCTTGAAATTTTTATAGGGAGCAATAGAACACATGATTGATTTTTTAGCTAATCACAATTATTTCATGTCAATAAAAATAATACAAAGAAACTAGATTGAAAAACCAAGATATTCTCAATAAGAAATTAAAACTATAGAGAATTGGGGTCTCTATCTCCAAATATTAGATAATAATAATGAGTATGTTTGCTGATATAAAAAGGTACCATCTATAATTCCCAGAATCTCACTTTTTTATCCAAATAATTAACCATATAAAGGACCCACACCTCAATACAATGAGGCACAGTCGAGGGGGAATATTTTATAAGTTATGGAGGACTCTACACCCTTGCGTAATAGGGGAGCATCATCTCAATAGATAGTGGACCAACACATTTTCATGACAGGGGAGTACATTTTATACATATTTATTGAGTATGGAGGACCCATGCACTGGTCAGACGGGTGAGTATCATATTCGAGGATAGAGGAACCACACCCTAAAGAAAAAATGTATTTCTATATTTATTTTCATAATATTTATGGAAGAACCACGTTCTAATGTAATTTGTTAGTACTGTATCCCTGGATATAGGACATATGCCCTAGTGTGATAGGGGAGTAATATAGAGACCCATAATTATATGAAAAAAGTAATATTCTTATAATTATTTCTTATAATATAAATCACCTAAAATAATAGAGAGAACAAAATTTAAACTTTATAATTGAATAATAAATGGAAAATATGTATTTCTAGAAATTAAGGAATCTATAAAAATGTAATATTCACTTCACCTTTAGAATAGTAATATTTCATATATGAAAAGTAAACCCGCCAATAGAATCGTAACCTCACCTATGAAATTGTAAAAAAAAAATTTAGGTTTCTCATAAATGAATATATGATATATGTATATTTAGCCATCTTATAAATGAATATATGATATATGTATATCATGTAATATGTAATTAAATGTTCTTAATATGACAAATTATGTATTGACATTTTTATGAAACATAAATGATTATTTATATTTTTATAATTAATATAATAATTTAAAATAAATTTTATTTTCATAAAATAGATTCATTAATAAATATTTTTCTCTCTTACGATTAGAAGATAATTTTTTTGGGCATTAATTATTTTTTAGTGTGTTTTAAAATCATTTATAATTATAAAAATTTAATTTTAAAATAAATTATTATTTTCATTAAAAATTTAATATCTTATATTTAGAACATTATTTTCCAAAAACTTATTGTTTTTTGAATTATTCACATTGAAAAATGGTTACTGTAAATTTTTGGTATTTTTCCAAAATTATTTGAATTTTTTCGAATATTTAAATACAATAATTTTTGGTATAAGATAAATACATGAATTATTGAGTAAGGGATGATGTTGGAATGATGTAATTACTAGTGATTAGAACTCAAATCTTCTAGTTACTTTACATAGTCAAAATAATCCACACTATTCATAGTATAGAGAAAAATAATAAATAAATGTATAAAATAAAAAAGACCCCTCTCCTCCACTATAAATACCACCCATCACCACCTCTTCTCCTCAATCCTCTTAATATATAAACCTCATAATCATTCTACCCAATAATCCCACCACATATCTTCCCTTGTTCTTATAGGTTCTTTTATCAAAAAAAGGGCCCAACCAATTTCTCTAAGGAGGTTCTCAAAGAGAACAATTCCAGAGCTAAACCCTCTTTTTATTCTATTTTTTAACTTTATATTATTTTCTAATACTCTCCTCACATACTCTATTAAAAAATTCATGATAACTCTATTAACTTATATCTATTTAAATGTTATTATTTTAATGTATAATCCAAAGTCATACCTCTTCTTCTCTTCCTTTTATTATAAAAATGAAAATATCATCTGTGAGTGTTGATTTATCACCTTATAGGATGAAATTTTTTCATTTTTTCATAATGCATTCATGGATTTACATAAAACCATGGAAATTATTGGTAGATATTTTATAATTTATATTATAAACCTTTTATGTTATTAAACTTATTGTTATATAAATTAATGTATAATGAAACAAAACTTGTTTGTGATTATCAAAAAACTGAAAAAACAATATAAAAGATTATCACTGACATCTTATATAATGATTCATCCTCACACCAAATAACCTAATAACTTTTATAAACCTTAAATCTTATATACATTTATAAATAACATGTAACGTAAATTCTATATATTTATTTCCATTTAAATGATTTTTCAAACATTTCCACAAGTGATCTAATCATGAAACCCATGGAAAAAGACACTCATTAAGGGAGCGAGATGGTTGTTGAAGATTGGCCTCAGAATACGGTATCACCATCTTTTAGTAAGAGATGATTACATCTCAAAGATTAATTTCAGATGTATCTACACCCACTGTGATTATTTAGTGATTCCATTTGCTGTGACGAATTCCCTAGTAGTTTTCTTGGGACTCCTGAACAAGATCATCAAAACGTACATAGACCAGTTTATAGTGGTCATCATTGATGACATATTAGTGTATTTAGTGTCTGAGGAGGATCATGTGATACACCTAAGGATGGTAATGTACCAACTCCATAAGAACTAGATTTAGGAAATTCTCTAGAACTGTGAGTTTTTGATAAGAATGTTTCATTTCATGGGACATGTCATCTTAGAGGGTGGAGATTCGGTGGATCCAGCAAAGATCGATGTGGTGCTTGCTAGGGAGGCACCCAAGAGATTTACCAAGGATAGGGGTTTCTTTGGGTTGGCTGGGTACTATCATAGGTCTCCGCCTAACTTCTCCAATGTAGCTTCCCCCTGACAGTATTGATGAAAAAGGGAAAAATCTTCGTGCAGATAGACGGATGCTGGAAAACCTTTCAGTAACTGAGGAAAATCTTGATGTGTACTCCGATCTTGAGGCTACCAGAGGAGGGCACCAACTATGTGGTGTACTATGATGTATCTAAAACATTTATTGGTATTGTCCTGATGTAATGGAAAGCAGTTATTTCTCATAGATAATGATAGTTGATACCTCATTAGTAGGACTATGCGACACATGACCTTGATTGGGAAGCGGTAGTCCTAACACTGAAGAAGTGGAGACACTACCTTATGGGATTATGATTTATCATCAACTCTAACCACAAGAGTATCAATTATATATTTTCTTAGAAGGATATAAACCCAAGACAATGGTGTTGTCTAGATTTCCTCATGGAATATGAGTTTAAGATAGTCTATAATCCTGGGAAATGAGACATTGTGGTAGATTTTATCAACAAGATATTGAGTTCACTACTACTAAAAAAGTCCTCAGAGTAGTTGGCATAACATCATATATCTTTTGTGGATATAGATGTGGTTGATTTTCTTTAGTTGATGATTGTTACCCTCTACTTTTACATCAAGTCTAGGAGTCACAACTTGGAGATTCTAGTTGCGAGACCCCACATTCCCAGATTTTAAAACAGCATCCCTGTGATGGATATTATTAATATGGGGATCCCATTATCATTTTTAGAGGACAAATTGTTGTACTAGTGGCGTTACAGTAGAAAGTGTTGATGGAGTTCGATATATCTCCTTTGGTAGTACATCCAGGTGTGGCGAAGATGTACTAGGACCTTCAACATAAATATAGGTGGTTGGGGATGAAGAAGAAAGTATCAGAGTTTCTCTTGAGATGCCTCACTTGTCAACAAGTAACGGATGAGCACCAGGTTCCATTAGATTTGACACAACACCTAGAGGTACCGGAGTGTAAGTGGTATGAGATATTGAAGTAAATTGTTACAGGATTACCACTGATGTCTAGGGGGCACGATACCATCTGGGTGAGCATAGAACGAATCACCAGGTCCACCCACTACCTACCGATTCAAGAACAGGGACCATGTAGATCTTGGGATGCCTCTACATGCATGAGATAGCTCGAATCTATGGATTCCCATATTAGATAGTCTTGAATCATGATGCATGCTTTGCATACCGATTGTGGTTGGGATTACTAGAGGCATTTGGGACTTAACTTGTCTTGAGCATGGCCTTTTACCCATTGATGGGTGGAATGATGGAGTGGACCATACAGATCATGGAAGACATGCGTTGTTCTTGAGTTTTTGATGTAGGTCATAGCTGTGAGAACCACCTACCATTGATGGAGTTAGTATACAACAACATATAACAATCCAAAATTTCTATGGCACAATATGAGGCACTATACATAGAACCAAACATGTCACCGTTATGTTGGAATGACCCTTTAAAGTTAGCACTCATAGGTCTAGAGATGGTACATGCTACCACTAAGAAGGTGCATGTCATCTGAGAGTGGATGAAGATTTCACAGAGCAGAAATAAGTCCTCTACTGATATGAAATCGAGACCAATGTATTTCAAAGATGGGGGAAACATATTTCTATGAGTCTCTCCTCAATTAGGGATATCGAGATTGGGAAGGTGTGGCATGTTATCTATGAGGTTCATCAGACATTTCCGAGTATTTCATAGAGTTGGAAGGGTGGAAACCTCTTGGATCTACCGCTGTAGTTAGAGAGGATGCACGACATCTTCCACGTATCCCATCTGAGGTGAAATCTGTATGACCCTTCTCACGTCATCGACCACTGGGAGCTAGAGATCGAAGATGGGGAGACATTCATGAAGTACCTTTTAGAGATAGATGATTTATAGGAGAGGATCCTTTATGTAAGGTCAATTTTTCTGGTCATGTTCATTGAAAACACATGAATCTCCAGAAAATCACAGGGTAGCGGGAGGCTCTAATTCATGTTTAGTACCCCCATTTTTTGTGATTTTCCATTGTTTTGGATAACAAGGATGCAAATCCCTAAATATGGGAGTAATTTAGTACCCTAAAAATTCCATGTAATTTTATTTGACAATTAATAGGGATTATTTCAAGACTAGGCTCTAAGACAACACATTATTCTGAGCCCCGAAGTAGTTGGAATGTATTTTTAACCATTATTAATATTTATTAATTGAACATGAGAGTGGGGTTTTATATATTTTAAACCAGTTCCCGAATAAAAAATATGTGGGCACCATTGAAATCAGAGCATCAGGATTGGCCTAGAAAGGGCCAAACATTGGCTGGCATGAGACAACAATGGAAATTAGATTTTGGACATAAATAAAATAATTGATTAATGATTATTTTATTTTAAAATATTTTTTATTTATAGATGGTAACTTGGATCAGAAATATGAGTGTACCATTAAGATCGTTACGGTGTTCTTCCCTTAGGTGGATTCTAACTTCAACCGGCATGGGTCAAGGGTGAAATTTATATTTTAAGATTTTTTGGATGAAAAATAAAAGAACATAAAAATTTATTTTATTTGTTTTCTTCATCCTTGAGAAGTGCCACATCAGCACTGTGGTGCAGTGACAAGGCAACGATGAATATAATTAATGAACCCCATTAATAAGTTAGTGTAATGACACTGCAAGTAAGCGTAACAAAAACATTGATTCATTTTTTGTTAATTAATAGACAAACAAGCAATGTAAGATTTTTGGAACAATCCTGGGATTTTTCTAAGGCTTTGGATGGTTGCAACGATGAATGAAGAAAAACAAAAACACATTCTTCCACATTTGGAGGAATCTCTTGGAAACTGAGATTTGCAGATCAAGAATGACTAATAGAGGAATGTGATCCCATCCCTCATTAACCAACAATTCTATCCTAGGTAGGGGTTTAAAATCATAGTGAATTGTTCTCCCCCATTAAAATTTTAAATGAATAACATGGAACAACTCTCTAAAACGTTGATCTGCAGAATTATTTTATTTATAGGGATCAGACAAAAATGTTGCGGGTTGATAATGGGATTAAAATCATAGTGATTTGTTTATATGCTATATGTTTCCGCTAAGGGTAAAAAATCAGAGTTGACACCAACAATGTCTGGTTTGTCCCATTTGGGCATTCATGATTTCATCGTGACTGAACCCCCAAAATGACGGTAAGGTTACCTCGAGGTAACAGTTGGGATGGAGGAGACCAGAGAAGTTTGAGGGCCTAGACAGTTAAAAAATCGGACACCTGAAGCGGATCTGGTGGCCCGAAGAAGACAACACCAGTGTAGTAGGGGCTGCGGGCGGGAGGCGGCACACCCCGATGGCATGCCGAGAAAAGAATTTCGTGGCCAGCTGGGGCCGCGACATTGCGATAGGGAAGTTCCACTCAGGTGATGCATTGGAGGAGTGGTCCGCGTCGGCAGGCTACGGTGAGAAGTTGTCATGTAGTCCCTACTAGACCATGTGTGGGTAGGAGGGGGTAGGCCATAGCCGACCATGATGTGGCACACCCCAAATTCCTTGAGCATCTAGTTTTGAAGCATGATAGAATGCCTTTGTGGGCTAGTTTGACAATGTGGATTAGGCCAATGGGCGGCCAAGGTTGTGGAAAGAACTATCCCTCCAGTACGAGATGGGTCCAGCCTGGACTAGTGGCCATACTGGCCTAGGTCGGACAAAACCCAACCTCGTTAGGTCAGGTTGGATAAACCGGATCTGGACATGTAGGACCCTCGTGCTGGGTGGGTCAGGTTGGTCCAACAAAGTCAGACTGGGCCCCGGACATGACTGAAAACTATTTACTAAAATTCTAATATCTTTCTGACTAGGCATCTAAATGAAACACTGTCTATGGAATTGGGACCCTTGAGATAATATGTTTCTTTGGTAATACTCTATGTGAGGTTCTGTGGCAGTCATGATATAACCGATGTCTTGAGATGTATATTATTACGGAATCAAGCCCACTTGAAAGAGGAAATCGTATAGCTGGTTATGACACGGATGCTAGGATGAGTGAACCTTAGTGGTTCAGTAGATGAGAATACCTTAGTGGTTGAGTAGATGAGCATACCATAGTTGTTCTGCAGAAAAGAATACCTGAGTCATCCATATGATGAGCATATCTGAGTGGTTCAGTCGATTTGCGTACCTCTGTGGTTCAGCACACGAGTGTACCTTAGTGGGTCAGTCGATGAGCACACCTCAGTGGTTCAGAAGACGAGCATATCTTAGTGGTTAATCCAACAAGCATACCTCAGTGTTTTAGTAGACGACCATACCTCATCAGTTCAATAGATGATTAGACCTCAGTGATCTGGTATCCAAGAAAATCTTAGTGGCTAATTAGAGATGGTTCACTTAACAGTACAAGATAAATCATCTCAATGAATGATAATCTTACTTTCTTTACATGGAGTTATACTTGGTGTGAGCTATCTTTTCTATGTGAGTTTTTTGTGAGATCTTGTGGTGTGGTCCTATTTTGTAGTCTTTCCATTGTGGTTTGGGGTCCACACAAAATATTGTGTTTCTCACCCCTACACATGCTTTGCCCACACGTGTCAAGTCTTGGGTAGGTGATAGACACTTCGACGATGACCTTGGTGATCCAGGACCAGGTGGTGATCAGTGAGATGGGACAAACAAGCACACTTTTAGGGATAAAGGAAGCTACCTTCACATAACCTTCAAGAAGGTACTATAGTAGATAAAATGTGGTTGTTGTATGTTCTTTTGTGGTTTTGGGCTTGTATTGTGGACCCTTTGTAATTTTAGTTTTACTTTACTCTTCGTAGTTGTCTCATTGACAAATGTTCTTTACTTTGTGTTTACCTTCCACAGTTTGAGCATTGTGCATATGTACATGTTGAAAAGAAAATTCAATCCCTTTTTTGGATATGTCTTTTTAGTGCTAGTCGCCAGCCCCTAGCCTATGGATGGTGGTCTTAGGGTAGTCATGACACAAGCCCTGGGGGATAGGTCGTAACATAATTCATGTAATGGGATGTCCTCCGAGTTCAAATTGGATGAGGAAGGAGTCATTAGATTTGGGACAATATTATAAGTACTATCCAATCTAGAGCTAAAGAAATAGATCTTGAGTGAAACACATATATCAACCTTATCTATTCAAATGGGGAGAACAAATATGTATTATTATCTCAGATAGAACTATTGGTGGGAAAATATGGAGATGGAGATTGCTTAATATACATCAATGTACCTAGTATATCTATAAGTGAAGGATGGAAAGGAAAATTTATAAGGGGATATTGCGACCATTACCTATAATAACATGGAAAAGTGAAAACATAACCATTGACTTTGTCACTACACTTCTGAAGACACATAGAGGAAACAATTTTATATGGGTCATTTTGCATCTTCTCACAAAGGAAACTCACTTTATCTCAATTCAAGATGAATTCTCATTGGATCAAATTGCACATATATACATCAGAGAAGTTGTGAGTATGCATGGAGTATCACTATCAATTGTATCTGATCAAGATAAAATATTAACCTCCATGTTCTGGAAAGGCCTCCAACATGCTCTAAACATAGAGAGAAACTTAAATGAGGCTTATCATCCTCAAACCAATGTCCAATTGTAACAGACTATTCTTAAAGTGGATAATATTTTTGAAAGCATAATATATGGACTTAAAAGGAGAATTGAACCAACATCTACCACTGGACAAGTTCTTTTACAACAACAATTTCCACTCAAGCATCAAAATGGATCTATATGAAGGCCTTTATTGTAAAATATTCAGAACATCAACATGCTGTAATCAAGTCATTGAGTGTATGATTCTAGGACTTGAATAGTTGATGGAATGGTCGAAAAGGTGAAAACCATTCAACAACCCATCAAAGTATCCCAATGAATAAAAAATAAATGTGCAGATAATCATCAATGAGATATTTCCTTTAAGGTTTGAGACATTACATTCCTCCATATATATTCATGGGACAGGATCATGTGATTTGGAAATAAATGAATGATGAGTCCCACGTAAATCAGCCCCATCAATATTCTTGATCATGTTGGAGCTGTGACCCATCAACTGGCAGTTTCACCCGTCGTGTCTCAAATATATGATGTATTTTATATATACCTCTTTAGGATGTACATACTAGATTCCTCACATGTACTGAATTCAGATGATGTATAATTAGGGAATGATTAGTCTTATGTGTAGCATCCAGTGAAGATGTTAAATCAAAGACATATTGTTCTATGAAACAAGACCACTAATATAGTATAAGTACTTCAGTAGAATCGTAATTACGAATAGTAATCCTGGGAACTAGGGATGCAATGAAAGGGAAATACCCTAACCTATTTCTCCCTTAGTTTGTAAAACAAATTTTTTAGGGTGAAATTTCATTGGGGAAAAAATAAAAGGCTCCATAATTATAGAAATAAAAATTTCCGTTGTTATAATTATTTTTTATGATTTATATCACAAACAATAACACAAATAACACAATAAAAACATTATAAATGAAGAATTAATGAAATAAGAGGTATTTCTCATCATTAAGAACCTATACTGATTGAATAATAACTTGATGTTTTGAAAAGTAATATGACCATTAGAAATATTAACCTAGCCAATATAATAGCAACCTCACATGTGAAATTATAATTAAAATTTATGTATCTTATAAATTAAAAGATAATATATTAATATCATGGAGTATGTAAATAATTTTTTTAAAAATGATAAATTATTTAATGATATTTTTGTGAAATATTAATTTTTATCTTAGTAATTTTAATAATATAGTCATTTAAAATAATATTTATTTTCATAATATATATTCATAAATTAATACATTGTATTCTTATGATTAAAATATAATTTTATGAGATCTTAACTAATTTTTCAATGTCTTATAAAATCATTTATAATTATAGAATTTGTATTTTTTTAATAAACAATGACTGTAAATAAAAATAACATTTCATATATTTAGAAAATTATTTTTAGGAAATAGAATTCATTTTTGAATTGTAAATGATGAAAAATTGTTAGTTTGAATTGTTGGTGAATAGTGAAATATGGAAATTTAGAGTATAAACCAAATACATGAATTACTGATTCATGGATGATGTTTGGATGATGTAATAACCATTGGTTTATACTCAAATTCAGTATTTTAATTTATATAGTCACATGATTCCATAGTATTCATAAATTAACTAAATTAATAAATAAATGTATAAAATAATCAAAAAACCCCAATCTAGTCTACTATAAATACCACCCATAATCACCTCTTATCCTAACACCTCTTAATCCTCAAATCTTGTTCAATTTCAACCCAATACTATTCCAAATTATCTTCTCCTCATATAATAATTTTTTTCCTTAAAAAAAGGCCAAAACCAATTTCCCTTAGGAGGTTTTCAAGGAGAAAAATTTGAGATATAAAATTCTCGTTCCCTTTCTTTATTTTTGGATTGATATTGTTTTATTATCTTATACGCCTCTCACCACATATGTCTAAAAATGAATGATATCTCTAGTATCATATATATACTATAATATTATTATTTTAAAGGTAATAAAACATAAAATATCTTATCCCCATTATTTTATTATAGAAATAAAAATGTCATTCGAGAGGTTTTTATTTATCACCTTTATGGATGACAAGTTTTCATTTTCAATTACCACCTTATAGGCTCGACATAAAATCATTATATGGATTGGTGAAAATTTTAAAATATATTTTATAAATTTTTTTATGTTTTAATATATATTTTATACACAATAATGGAGAATGAAATAAAAAAAGTTGTAGATGATGAAAAAACTGCCCAAATAAACTTAACGATTATCACTATAGTCTTATCTAAAAATACATCCTCACAAAAAAAACCAAAATATTTGTATAACTATTTAATCTTATGTATGTTCAGAAATAACTTATAGAATAATTTTTTATATCCATTCCCAATTTACATTATCATTCATTAAATTATAAAAGTGAACTAATCATGAAAACAGTGGAAAAAACATTATCGAAAGATAAATTGTATCTTATAACTATCAAAAGTGAAATAAATGAACTTAATAAAATAATATTAAATAAAATACATCAGAAAAGGTTCTTAATTATTAATTAATATATATTTTTATTTTTGTCTAGGATATTAAAACCATGTAAAGAACACTTACTAACATAAGGTAAATGATTCTTTTCGAACCTCCATTTTCTCCATTGGGTTACACATTCTCTCTCTTTATCCCAAATTAAATCATAATTATTCTAATGAAATCCTCATAATTTTTTAATGTTCTAAACATATGTTCCTTTCATTATTCATCTTTCATTGATTGGTAAATAAATTTTTTATAAGGTTCCCTTCTAAATTCCTCTTGGTAAGTAGACCTAATTAAATGGAACTTCTCAAATTCATACTCATTTTCAAGTACCTTCCATAATCTATTTCAATAAAAAAACTACTTTTATAAAATCAATCATTTTAGCAAGAAATATAATACTGGTTCTATTTTTGTCTTATTCAAAAAATTCCAATTTATAGACTCTTTACAGTTTCCCTTAAACCGTACTAAATTGGCCCATTTCTAAAATTTCATAAAAACTATTTTAAATATTTTCACATAATTTGTACAAAATTTAACATTATTTATGCCTATTTTACTTTATTAATATCCATTTAGGATTTAAATTCATTATTTCATGAAGCCTTTTATGATACTCCCGTTGGTTATTCCTTATGACCTATTTATGATACCCAATTATTTTCATGGGTAGCCCTTATGTTCATACCACATATTTAATTATTCTTATGGAACAATTATGCATTACCATGTTATAATGGGTGAAGAAATATAGATCTATAATTCATTGGTTAATGTTTTGTGTAATTAGATTCCCTGTTGGGATAAAGAGTGTATCAGATTACATTATGGGACATTGTCATCCATGTGCAATGGTCTATGTAGTTATCATTGACTCATGATTACGTCATGATGTGTGTTGTTTATAAATTCAAATGATTCCATGATTACATGTCTCTATGACCTAATTTATATGTGTTCTTATGTTTACTCACGGTACATACATTTTTATGTATTTGTGTTATATCTTATAAACGATGTACATTTTGTTATTCATTTTTATACCATTAATGGGATTTTTAGATCATCCCTGTTGTTTATGTATTCCCCAAGTTTTCCTAACCAATTGTAGGATCTCAATAGAAGTTAGAAGTTTCTTATGGATGATTAAAATAAATATTTTTATTACATTTTCATGTATTCATTTTTATGTACCTAATAATCAAAAGAAACTAGACTTTACAATCCTTAACATGTAATTTCATGGTTAATTATGCTTAAAATCATGTAATAATATATGTAAAAAGAAAGGGTATCTATATGTATAGTCTATTTCTAACCAATTAGAATGGAGGTCCCACTCACTAGTGTGACATGGGTGAACTATATCTAAATATGATGGGCTCACACACTTGTGTGGCAGGGGAGTACCTTCTATATCTTCTCAACGAGTATGGAGGACTTGTTTCCTTATGCAATAGGGGAGTACCATCTCCTTGGATAGTGGAACCATGTCCTCGTGTGACAATGTAGTATTGTCTTTATCTACATAATGAGTACGCATGATCTAAAACCTAGTGCAACATGGGTGTATAATATGCATTGATAGATGACCCATAACATAGTTTGATAGGGGAGTTCAATATCAATCATCATAATGAGTATGGAGGACCCTCACCCTGGTGAGAGAGGAGAGTACCATATACACATATAAGGGACCATCAACCATATGTGGTAGGAGAGTAAAACTCTATAGAAAGAGGGCCAATGTCCTAGTCTATCGTGGGGTATTTGTAGGTAGAGGACTGACACCCTAGTCCACTGCGGGGTACCTCCCTCTAATGATGCTTCTAAATTGACTTTTTCTACATGATCCACCTAAAGATGTGTCATTCTTGGAACATATTTTATTGTATATTAGCATCCACTTGGAAGTCCACCATAATGATTTTTTTTGTTGAGAAGTATTCAGAATTTGCTACTCACATGCCAAAATCTAAGTCAAAATGATGGAGATATGGGAGATAAAAGAATAATAAATAAGTACAAGGAATGTATGAAGTACAAATAGTGTGTGACCTTTCCTTGTCTCCTAGTCATGTACCTAGACATTCTTGGGTACCGAGTCATGCATGGGTACCCCTGGGTGCCCTTTTGTACTCCCAGATTAGAATACTTGTCCGGAAAAAAGCATAATGAATTAAAAAGGTTCACCATCAGTACATTGGGATAATGATTCAAACCGCTGATATTTCACTATAAATTCCCTTGAATGGCCTATCATATTAACTAATTGTGACATTCCACAAAAAAACATCAGATATTCTTTTCACATTCCCAAATCAGACACTCGATAAAAAATTATATCACTGCACTACACACAAACAATGTTTTGTGGGCCTAATAAATGATTTTGAATTGCTGACCAGTTATTTTTCAAGAAGCATACACCTCAATATTAGAGTCATGATGCCTCAAACGAGCCACAATTTCGACAAAATAAGGAAATATATGTCAGATAAAATATTCTCTAATAATAATATTAAAAATGATGATTATGATGATAATGATGATGATAGTGATTTTGATGATGATGATGATAAGAATAAAACTAACACAATTATTATTGTTATTATTTACCACTTCATGTAATAAAGACATGAGCCTGAAGATGCATCCAACATTGGTCGTGAAATTACCATCTCAATGCCATGATTTTGATTCAATTAATGGTTCGTCAATTCATCTCCCTCAGAGGAGTTACAAAGGAATTTTGTTTTTTGAAAAAAATAAAAATAATTACATTATTCATATTACCATTTTCAATATTATAATATATAATATATTGATATGGGTTAGAAATCATCCCAATTCATTCCATGCACATGAGGCCTTTATCCCTTTACATATAGGAAGATAAAAATCCTCTCTTTGTGGGTGTTTTTTATTAATATCATTATCTTATATGATAATAATGATGATATAAATAAGAGATGGGAGATCTCACAATAGAATCCTCTTTCATGTTGTAATCATATTATGTGGACTATGTATTTTATCTCTCTAGTTTTTAAATTTATTTGATTAAATAGGTTAGATGAATTCAATCGGTTTGTCATGACTACAATGCGCCCATGTGATTCCCTTTGTAATTTTAATTAAATTCCTCATATTATTATTGTAAATATTAATAATAATAGCATCATTAAGAATAATAATAATAACACAATATTATTTTTATTAAAATAATATTATGACAACTCTAATAATAATAATAATAATAATAATAATAGAACTCAGATTATTTATTGTTGGATTTATCATTGATTGTGATCCACACCATGAAGCAGCCCTTGAACCTTCAATCCACTACCACTTACATGTTGAGAAGAATCCAGCATGATAACATGTGCGTGGCCTCTACTCATAATCAATGTCGAAGCACCGAATGTTAACCAAGAAATTGAGGATCATCAATCAGATCCCAAACCACCTATGATAACCTTCCATTCCAATCATACCTCCATCACATCATCGATCATTGGCCTGCGCCTAGGGTACCAATTTGATCAATTCACAAATCACTATCTCACTCTTTTTTAACAAATCATCACGATTCTAGTAAATATATCATGCTCAAACCAACCCCTGAAAAGGTCGAATAGTCACCCATGGGACAATAGTAATGAACAATAAGAACTGTGTTGGATAATAAAAAAAGTGATATTCATTATTGACTGATGAAATCATTAACAATGATCGGTAGGTGTAGAATCTTAGGTGATTAAATTCCATAAAAAAGAATAACTATAATGGATAAATATAATCAATAAATTATGGGGCTCATGGGAAGAACAATTACAAAAAAAAGAAGATAAAATCCATTCCTAATATTTTAATCAAATGAGTGAAAACAAATAATGATGATTCCTACCTTAATAATGGATTGATTATTGGTCAATAACTCATCCCCTATAAAATATGGTGATGATCCCACTATGTTCACCATTCATTTCATGATTATCCTTGATCTAATCATATGTCATTCTGGGATCATGATATATAATCAAACAATTCTATCATAATCATATTATATCTAAATATGATTATGAGGCTAACCCTTGGAAAACCATCATAATAGGTTATTTATAAAGAATTTAATAAGTTCATTTAACAAAAAAATAATTTATTTTCTTATTATAATTAAACATACCTGCCAACGACTACCTCTGTCGGATGTCTTGTGCCGACCAACCTCAGGTCACGCCTTGGGTAAACCTTATGATCTAGCTTCAACCATGGTCTCATATTTGTAATATGAAACGCCATTTTTTATTTTTTCGAAATTTTTAGGTAAACTACACGTGTTTATAAAAAATATATTAATACATCTTTAAAATTAATTATGGGAACTCTATAGCTCGAGATCACACATTGTCTTAGAATCTAGCTCCAAAAATATTCCTAGAAATATTACAAACTCATATAAGGAAAACGATTCTCTAAATTATTTCATTATTAAAATCATTTGGTCCCCAAAAATTGAAACTAAGGAAAAAGGTGGGTATACTAAGCCTACAAACAACTCTCCTGCACCAATGATCTCCCTAGATGGTTTCCTGTGTTGTCAACACTACCACAGTTCATCCCTTTAACAATGTGAAAAATTGATTTAATAGTGCAAAAAAATCATTTTCTTCCTCATATATATTATATATTGGACCCCTTTATCAGCGCAAAAGATAACACTGATAAATGACGTATTGTTCCCTTTCTATTTGAATAACGACACACTATAAGAAATACACATGTATACACCTATAAAAAATACATAAATTAATTGAAATTGTTTTTATAATGAAAATAAAAAACACTATCTTATACATTCTAATTTTATTTTGTTTAAATGCATTTTAAATTACTATTCACAGACATTTAAAAACACCAATGATTAATAGTATGCCACCTGTAACCCCTCTCATTATATCCCGACCATGGTTTCAGTTACCAAAAAAACACCCCAACCTATGAAAATGAATCCACTTGTATTAGAAAAAATATTATGCGGGTAATAATATAAATAAATTAATTATACATAAATATTAATTAATATATAAATTAATTTTAAATTTTAAATAAAAGGGAATACTTAGAGTCATAACGGTCACACCTTGGATCAGATTGAGGTGGATCTGAGTCATACACATCACTAAAGAGTTATGGATCATTTTACTAAAGTATAAAAACAACATAATTACGTTTTCTTAGTTTTGAGTATGTCACTTTAATTATTTAACTAAAATTTCATTTGAATCTGTAAACACACAATTTGAGTAATACTAGACGAATCGTGTTTTGGTTTGACATGATATTAATTTTTACATATTAAAAATGAATTCTGAATCATTTTCTTATGCATAAAGAAAATATGAGTGAATTTGGGATTTGTTTTCACGGAGTGACACGCATTTTGAACTAAAATACCAATTTTAGACTAATAATAGACACTTTGAGTCATACTGGTAACACCATATTTCTGATTTAGGCATGGACATTTCCAACACATCAAAAATTTCTTAATGCTCATTTTATTAAATTATCAAAACAATATGAATTTGATTTTTTTTGTTTTAAGTATATCACATTTATTTTATAATATAATTTCAATTTTAAATAAAATGACCCATTTTATGTAATACCTATCACACTTTACATCATATTATGGTGCAGTTGATCCATATAAAAAAAATAAGTTATATATTTTTTCCTAATGTATCAAAATAGAAGAATTATTTTTCTTGGTCCTGAGTATGTCACTTGTTTTTTTATTAAAATGTCATTTTTCATTGAAGACACACACATTAGGTTATACTAAACACATCATGAGTCCTTTTTATGTGATAATGATCCTTATACATAAAATATGACATATCTTTTGTTTTATTATATCATCTAGACAACTAGATAAATGTTTCTTGGGTTTTAGTGAGTGAAACACATTTTACCTAAAATGTATATTTAAAACCCATAACAGACACTTTGTGTAATACATGGAACCCAGTGTACCCAATTGTGGTGAAAATTATTCCTACAAATAAAAAATTTCTGACTGATCATCTTCCTAATGTATCAAAACAATATGAATGTGATTGATCAATCATGAGTTTGTCACTTTTTCTTTCTACTAAAACTAGTTAAAATTTTAAATAAAAATACACACTTGGAGTCATACCATTCATACCGTGAATCAGATAGAGGTTTAGTTGATTCCTACACTTAAAAAATAACTTATGGATCACTATAAGAACGAAAAAAACATTAAAAATGTTTTTTTATATATTTTTAGTTTGAAATTAATTAATTTTTATAAATTTAATGTAAATTTCAAATAAAAATGAACACATGGATTCATACCAGTCACATCATGCATCATATTGTGGTATGTCTAATTAATACACATCATTAATGACATATGGATCAATTTAATAATGAATCCAAATAACCAGAATGTCATTTACCGATTATGAGTATGTCACTTGTGTTTTTACTTAAATGTCATTTTAAATAAGATACTCATAATTTGAGTCATACTGGTCACATCGGGTATCAATTTTATGTTAGACTGATTCCTAAATATAAAAAATTTAATTGTGAATCCTTTTCTAAAAATTATCAAGTGAATTGGATTTATTATTGGTTTTTTGTTAGTGAAACTCTTTTTGAACAAATTTTAATATTGAACTCATAATGCATACTTTGGTTCATACCGGTCACAACATGTATTATCTTGAGGTCAGGTTGATTCCTTCATGTCAAAATGACATATGGATTGTTTTTTAATGATTCAAAATATTACGAATGGGTTTTCATATTTTGAATATGTCACCAGTTATTTTTTAAAAAAATGATATCAATTTAAAAAAAAGACCGATTAGGAGTCATACTAGTCATGCCTTGTGTCAGAGTGAGGTCCGAATGATTCCTACACAATAAAAATAATATATGAGTAATTATTATAAAGTATCAAAATAATCCGAATGTGTTTTCTTGGTTTCGAAGATGTCACTTGTTTTTTCAATAAAATTTCATTTCAACTTGGGAACATGCACTTTGAGTCATACTAGTCCCATCATGTGTCATATTGATGGGATATCTATTCCTATACATCATAAATGAATTTTAAGTTTTTTCCTAAATCATCAAGACAATTATAGTGTTTTTATCCATTTTCAGTGAGTAAAAAACTATTTGAACTAAAATGTTAAATTTCAAACTGATAACATTTTCTCTAAGTTATAAACACCACATCATGCATCTGATTTATGACTTGATTATTTATACACATATAAAATAAAAAAAAGATGTTTTTTAATGTATTAATACAATATGAATGTGTTTTTCTAGTCTATAGTATGTCACTTGTACTTTTTTCTAACATTAATTTCAATTTTAAATATAAAAATACATAGGGTCATTCTAGTCACACCATTCATCAGATTGATATTAGGGTGATCCATACATGTCAAAAATTAATTATGGATCATTTTAATAAATTATAAATATAATCAAAACTCCTTTTATCGGTTTGGAGTATATAACTTGTTCTTTGTATTAACGTTTTATATGGAACTGGAAACATACACTTTGACTCATACCAATCACATCATATGATGGTGTCCTATGAGACTAATTTCAACAGGTCCAAAATTACTTATTAAGAATTCTAATATATTATCAAGTCAAATTGAGGAATCATTCTAGGTTTTTAGTAAATGAAACACTTTTTGAAAACAGAATAAATTTTAAACTCATAACATACACTTTGAGTCATACCAGTCACACTATGCATCATATTGATATGTGGTTGATAGAATCATGTCATAAATGACTTATGGATCATTTTAATAAGGTATCAAAAAATAGGAATGTGTATTATTGGTTTTGAGATTGTCAATCGTTATTTAGATTTCAAATATTTCCAATATTAAATAAAAAGAAACACATAGAGTCATACCGATCACACTGGGCATAAGATTGAGGTGTGGCTAATTCTGAAATGTCAAAAATGAAATATGGACAATTTTTATAATGTTTTAAAACAATCCGAATGTGTTTCCTCATTTTTTGATTATTTTAGTTGTGTTTTATAATAAAATGTAAAATATAATTGGAAACACGTACATTGATTCAAATCGATCACATCGTGTGTCAGTTTGACATGAGACTGGTTGCTACACATCAAAAATAAATTTTGAATCATTTTCCTAAATTATCAAGAAAATAAGCGCATGTTTTATTGGTTTTAGTGAGTGACACTCTTTATGAACTAAAATGTCAAATTTTAACTAATAACGGAATCATTGATTCATACTGGTCACATAATAAGTCGGATTGAGGTGCAGTTAATTCCTTCACCTAAAAATGACTTATAGATCAATTTTTTTAATGAATGAAAAATGTATGAATTCATTTTATCGATTTGGAGTGTTCCACTAGTTTCATTTTATCGATTTGGAGTGTTCCACTAGTTCCTTTTACTAGGATTAATGTAAATATTAAATAGAAAGTAACAATTTGATTCATACTAGTCATTCCACATATCTGATTGAGGCATTGATAGTTAATACATGTCAAAAACGTCTTATGGATTGTTGAACCAATGTATCAATACAATATGAATGTATTTGATTCATTTTGAGTATGTGAAGTGTGTTTTTAATTATAATTAAAACTATAAATTAAAATCATACTGTTTGAGTACTACAAATAAGAGTGGGTATCAAATTGAGGTGCATATAATAGGAAAATTTTCTTATTTCCATTGTCTTTGTTACAGCCTTCATGTCCCATATATATCGACCATGAGTATCTTCTAAAAAACCACACCAACTACATAAAAATAAACTAGTTTAATAAGAAAAAACATATTGTTTTATTAATACTCTATAGAAATATATTAAACCATAATATGAAATAATATATTAATAAAATATCAATTATAATCTGAAACCCCACAATTTTAGTCATATTAGGTATGTTGTCTATCAGTTTGTGTTGTGTTAACTCCACCACATCTTTCGATCTTGAAATGAATTCTAAATTTTGTTTATCTAACATTATTGTAGTTTTATAACTTGAAATTTGGAATTCATATTATAATAATAAGAATATTTTATCATCTGAAGTGTATAAAACTTGTTGAGTGCATGATTGTAGAACAAGAGTGAATAATCATTGGTGAAGAAGTCATTTGTTCATGATATCTGTGAAAATTAACAAAATAAGTATCAAATTAAATTTATGTGGAAATTGACTAAAAATGTACATAAAATTACAAGAAATTTAACTAAATAAGTTATAGGAAGTCAGGTTTTTATGATATATGTATTCATTCTAACATGAGGCATGATTCCCAGTCATTTCTATAAAAATACATTTCTTCATTTAGATACAAGTACTTTATATTTTCTTGGTTTTATTAAAAATATATAAATATACAAAAGATTAACAAAGATTATAAATGATATAATAGTCATCATAAAAAATTCCTCTTCAGGGATGATATGATGTTCATGGTATAAGATATCTCTCATAAATATTCAAACACAATAACCATAATGTTTTCCATTGGTTTTTTACACACACTAGATAAACACTAAGAATAGTTTTTTAATTTATTTTTTATATGTGTTTTGGTAGTGAAATATTTTAATATATACTCTATTACTTATGAACATGTAGTAGTGGAAAATATCCTTATAAACATGGACTATCCTGATGCCATGATTTTCATGATATTTAAATACCTCCATATAATAACTTTTATTTATAAAATACCTAACATAAAATATATAACTTGAAGTTTAGTTATAATACTTCAGTTTTACTATTTTAAAAATTGACAAATATTCTCATGAGTGGTCAGTTTTTTTTGGGAATCATTGTATTGAATCCATAAATAAATCATTGATGTATCCAAATTTACTGCAATGAGTAACCAATGATTCAAATAAAAATGAATATCTATTTAATTTAATGAAACTATTTTCTATATGATTAAATTATATATTTTTACCCCTACTTCATTTGTAATAATATTCATATATTTTCTATAAATTTTTGTTCAAATATTGTGGCTATTCCATCCACTCAATCATCAATTTGAATAGAATCCAACAGTATTAGATCTACAGATGTTATGTGAGGACTACTGATAATATATTTGTAACATCCCAACCCATTTTTCTATAAAACTAGAAGGCATACCAGTTACCACATATCCTAAAGATCCCCTCCCAATATGTCAGAGGATTCTTACTAGCAACGAGGTTCTATAGAGGTGATAGTGGGGAGACTATAACCTCATGGTTAAATTAGAATAATATTATATCTGATAAAAAATAACAGGAAACAATGAATGAAGTAATAAAATAAATATAGATATGTGGAGTTATAATATAAACTAAATATAAATGTTGGACAATGCCAATCTACAACAATTCACGCATTTCCCGACAATGATACATAATTAAAATAGTATACATACAATATAAAACATGATACAGTTCAGAAAAAAAATATAGAAAATAAATTAAATCCCCAATATAGAACTCCACAAGTATCCTGAGCTTTAACTAAGTCATGTGATCCAAAATCCCAGGTATAATCACCCCAACACAATAAATAAATCATTGTCCAAGAATAAGAGATCTGGATGGGTACCCTAGTGAAATAGTCGACCAACCTAGGTGTGATTTAAAAACCCAGGTGGCCACTACCAATTATGTTTATAGATAAATATGGTCTATGAATATAATTTAAATTAGTTTCCGTGTATAATCATTAGTATAAAAAGGAGAATAAATAAATATTAGTCGACTATGGTTCAAATAGGACACCTAGCAGAGTCTACCTACATTAGAGAATGGCTTGAATGAGTGTCTGATTAGTAACTATATATTTTTATATAGTAATGATATATATCAATACAATATAGTTATATTTTTCATCCATTAATATGAACCTAGTATGTGTAGATGTAAGTTTCTATATACCTATAATATTATGTGATGTTAGGACCAGGGCAGAACCTTGACATCCATGTCCATTCTAAATGAGCCTATAAGCTCAAACCAATGGTACATGGCCTACATACAATAATTAGTGGGATAAGTCATCCTCATCACTCAATATGGTGAGTGTGAAATCATTTGAACTTTCTAATCAGGGGAGATTGTGGGTCACGCCAATTATCTAAATTGTGTCAATGGTGGGATACATCATACTCAAAACCCGATGTAAGGGACTATGAATTGTTAGGCCTTATAAAACCCTTACCACTATTTCATAGCCTATATCAATGGAATAGTCATATTTATAATAAAATCCATGAGGAATTACCTCTCAAGAATTTAACTTAATAATCTCAAATATAACCAATGGAATTTCAATTCATATTAAATTAAAGCCATAAAAGAGGTGTATCCTTTCCAATTTAGCCATTTAGTAAATTACATGTAAGACATGAATATTAAAATACAGAATGTGGAATGGTCATACCTCCCAATTCAATATTGTTTGAATTAGACCATTCAGATTGAACATTCCATTTAATTTATTTTGGACGATTTTCCTAGAATCATGTCATGCTAACCCACTTAGAAGCTTGTCAATCATTTAATCCATTAGTCACAAGGGAGGCCATACCATTTTATCAATAAATTTAAGATTTATCTTTTCATTCTATGTAATATGCATGCAGTATATCTAACACTAACAAATTAGAATAAGAAAACACAAAATCCATAAGAGAAATAAATATTATAAATAACTAATCATTACTTTTTAGTTTAGAAGAAAACATACCTCATATTGGAGGTTAATTTTCAAATATTACATTGTTGAAAAAACAAGACATTTTGTTGAACAATGGATCAATTTCATGAGGAAAAACTCAATTCACCAAAAATAATAATTTTATAAAACTAAAAAAATAGAAAAGTATATATAAAGGTAAAACTGGATCTTAGGAGGTTCTATCATCTAATGTGTAATTACCTATAAGGGTAATTCTATTTATAATCCAGGAAGAAGGATTATAAGGTATTACAATATTTTAATTAATTAATCATGAATGGAAGAGAAAGAAAAAACACGACAATGTTGTTCAAAGATGATGCTGGAATCCATAAATTATTAAACAATGATCAAAATGGGTATCTCATGATTCGTGTGATAATTTTAAAACATGAAATAAATTTTAAGAAGCTTCCTGACAAAGGAAAATTTGTACGAAAATGAAAAAATTTATCAATAAATGTAAACTTGGTTAAATATCTACAGATTGAATAAATCATTCTTAAAAAACTCTACTTGTATAATGGCATGGTTTGATTCGGTCTGGTTTAGAGAAAAATGAAGAAACAAACATCTACCTTGACAATAGAATGAATTATTTCTCATTAAAATGAATAACATTAATGGAATTGAAGCCTTGAAAGGATGAAATACTATTTTTGAACTTATATATGTAGTTCTAACATGACCAACAATACCTGATTATGACTTTGAATGAGAGATATATCAAGATACCTAGGTGAAGAGGATGAGGAACCCATGAATCTAGGGATAAACCATACGTGGTTGGAGAAAGAATAAGAAATAATAAAAATAGTATATGGCCCCATTAAATAAAAAATGGAAATTTAACCCTTGAAAATAGGGTTTCATATTTTTGTTTCATGGTATTCTAAACCATGTACCAATCGTGAAGCTCCCACTATTTAGGAACCCTTATCCCACACGGTTGCCCTACATGGTTTTACTTTAATCAGTCACCAACCATTTTTTGAATAATCAACACAGATTTATTAAGTTGAAAAAATAATTAGGGCTAGGAACATGGCTTGGGAATCAATTTTCATACCATGGGGATCACTTCCTCTAACTTAATGGCGTCGTATGGTTTCCACTAGTGTCCTGCAATGTTATAGACAATCTGTGCACCCTTTCTAGTCCATCTCATTCCGGAGTTTCTCAGGGACTGAAGCACCAAAAAACAAAATGAACCACCTAATAAAACTCTTTTTCTTCCAAAAAAGTTAATAATAAACTCATTTATGTGTTCTGACTATCTGAATTAGTTTTCTATGCTTAGCTTTGAGAATTTCTTGTCTATTGAATTCAAAAATTTGAATACCCTTGGAATTCTACCATAGCTCATAATACAAGTCATTAAAACCTCCCCAAAATAGAACTCCTCATCTCTGATATTCCTTAAAGTAAATAACCCTACATAAAAGGTTCATAAGGTCTTGTTCAAACATTCGCATTGTGTCTCAAAAGGCCTAATGCAACTAAAATCATTACCTACGTATAAAACACTTAATCAATTATAACATGATCACACACTCTGTTCTATATTTAAATAAGAAATAGTTCATACTCAATTCCGTTTAATTAGATTCACAATCACATCTTAGTCACTTTAAACATCTTGTTGATGGTCCATTGCACCATAGGTTTTAAACAGTAATAAGGGTCCAATTTTGAGGCACAATACCTCCACCATTGGAATAACCTAATAAGCACACACTTAGAATTATAGATATATCCCCAACATGAATTATCTAACTATGAGAACCCAATTACATCTGTGGTATTATCAAGGACCTCAAATTAAATAAATGGTCAATTCCTAATTGACGTACTGAAACAGGTAATGTATGATTCCCTTAGAGGATACTATGGACCTCTACACCACACCTTCCTTAACCTATTAATGGGATTCAAACTGATCCATTCAAAAATATACATCGAATAGGAAGGATTAATAATTGATCCACTATTTATAACTTATCTCGAAATTTCCCAGCTTATAAAACTAGTGTATTACAAACTGAACCACTTCATGTTCTTCCAAGGAATATTGTGTTTTCCGTGAGCATGTTCACTTAAGGGCATACCCTAATTTTGTTGACTTTCCCTAATTATAACATAACCTAACTATTTAATCTATCATGCCTCCTCATGAATAAAGGCGTACCCAAGATCTAGGATTCTAGAATCATCACCCTTTTACAAATCACCTCTGAGCCCGGTAACAAGTCCATGATAACCTCATATTCCTCAAACTAGAGTTCAAGGATATAACCCATGTTATAACATACTATATGTATAAAGGTAATATATAAATACAAGTCCATGAATTACAAATCATATCATTGACTGAGCTCAGATAGACATTCTCCTGGTGGTAAAGTTAGGGGAAAATGATTGGTGTCTAAGAATCCATCAAATGCATTATTATATGAGAACCCAAGTATCGCTAGGAGTAACCATGCCTTGATAAAATCCATGTTTCTAGCATGAAACTATTATAAATCATATTTATTGATACTGAAATCCATTTTAAAATATTATCAATACATATAGCCAATGCTGATTTAGTTCCTCAAGGACTATGTCAAGATAGGGGACACGCTCGTCACTACGTAAGAGTAATATAAGAGGATATCACCAATTTAAAAAAATGTCCCAAGAAACATTCACTAAAACAAAAATAATGTTCATTGTATCTCTTCCAACCAATCATAACCAAATATAAGAAAAGAATGTAGTTGAACCTCTACTAGTTGACTTCTTGGAAGAATCTCGACATCACTTTCTAACACATTTTCATCAACCAATCACAGTCCTTTACCACCTAAAGGTGTATTTTGATCTGTCAAACATATCCACCAAAATCCATCCCTAAACAACCATGTTTCCAAAGGATACATACCCATATGACCACCTCAACATACAACCATTCAAAAACTGACATGCTTGAAATGTTTTAATCTTTATTATTATTCAAGAATGTTTACCATTTAAAACGGCCCTCCTTGGTTTTGTTCCTTCCACCTAGAAGGGAATCCCTTACATAATTCACATGACACTCCCCAAATTAGAACATTTCTAACCATTGAAAGGAGATATGGACCTAGAAATCAATAGTTTGATAGATCATATTCACCGTAAATGCATGTGTGATGCTCCTCCAAGCCACACTCTTGTACATCATGAAATCATGATTAATTATGAAACAACATGACTAGTGTTACAAAAAACCTGATCCTCTTGGAATTCAATATCAAACATTGGGTTGAAATGATCATTTTAACACCCATGTCACTCTACTCCAAATATTACCAGATAATGTAATCATTTTCTCACAGATAAACAATTTCACCGAACACAACCGGTTCATTGTATCATTTAGAAACTCAATGGGTACCACTTATATGAATGCACACTACCAGTGATTCAGAATATAGATGGAACAGCCTCGATACTATCCATTGTCTATACACCCAATCCATTCAAGTATTAGGTTGTCTGAACAGTATAATTTACCCATAGGTGAAATACCCCATACGACGATTGTCCTAGATGAAGACATACCAAGTCATCTATTATTGATGATGAATATATGGCCACACGACCTATTAAATGGATAGTTAGGCCAAGTAATTTGTAACCTACTGAACCTAATAATTACCTAGTGCTCGCACCTCTAACATGGTTCAAAGACAATAATGGCCCCCGATCCAAACAAGGGATCCATTTAGAAACTAAGATTCATACAATGTAAAACTGCTCCCAAAAAGTACCGTAGATTAGAAATATCCTTGAATTTATCAAGGAATTAATGATCTAAGGGTTCTACCTACCTCATTCTATCCCCATACGAAAACATAAATATTGAACCAATCACTAGGTCATGCTAAATAGATTTAACTAGGCCACATGCCTATCATTTAATCCATAGCTGAAAATGAATAAGGCCAATAGTAATTGATCATGATTCCATTCTAAGGAAACTCAAAGACATACATGAACAACAACAACATCAGGGTTCAATCAACGGTCACCACATAAGGTTCATTTTTAAGTCCTTACATAGATTCACATTTAATCACTAAGAACATAAATGATTTAACTAAAAATATTAAGTAAAAATTATAAACAAAATAACATGGTAATAGATAATTAGACCTATAAGGGTGTTATTAAGCCAATATGTGTTCATCAGAATCCATCCCAATAGTATTTGTTTAGTTATTAATGTTTAAAAACACCCATAATGGGATATCATAAAAGAAACATGCCCTAATGGCCCTACTTAAGTGCATTTCTGCATTTTATAATCTTACCATATAGATCTTTATCATTCATTATTGAATCATAAGCCTTTATAGTGAAAACAAATTAATTCAAATAGAAGTTGAACATATTATACATTTTTAACCATTTCATATCATATCATTTTCAGATAAAAAAATTTTATTATGGAGGTTTATCTCTCCCTATCTATAATGAACCCATACACTTAATAGATTAGAATTTGGATCCCTTTAATTATGATACATTAAACTTAATATTTTAAAATTTAGTAGTATTTAAATTTTAAGAATGTTATATTGATGTATTCAAATATCTAAATATAGTTTGATTACATGGGTTACCCTTCCCTAATTTTAATTCACCCATACACCTTATAATCAAATATTTACTCATATTTAATCGAAACCAATATATTCCAAACCATGCAACCAATTATATATCAAAATAATAACTATGAATGTTATCCGAAGAATTAAACATATAGAAACATGATAATAAATATAGAAGCCTGATACACAAGCAAAAAATTCTAGATAACTAGGAATAATGGAATATAATCTCCCAATATTGGAATCAGATTAACAAAGTAAAAATTCACCAATGTATGTTATGTAAAAAGGAATGCGAAAGATATATGTAAACAAGTAAAAAACTAGAAATATCACCAAGATACCTAACATTATATATAACAACCATTATAACAAAAACATAAATAACACCATCATAATCAATAAGCACTCTATAAGATAAACTACATGGAATGGAATATTCATGAAATGTGAATCTGTATGTTCTTATAACGATTCTTGTAATGATACTTCGTTTCCATACTAAGAAAATAGAAAATACCATAATTTTAATAAATCAACAATAAGAGGAATGTACACAAATGAAACACAATGAAATCATAATCAACTATAATAGAAAAAAACATAAAAATTAATTTATAGCTATGGAGATATTGGATTTTTCACATGGGTGGGGTGATCAATCCTTGACATAACTATTTACCACGCACCAATGAATTCCTATTCTCCAGTTTACCAGCACCAAATAGTATGACAATGGAAGAAGATTATTCTCTAATACCACATTTTTGAATCCTGACCAGACATCCTATAAATCATGTAGTCATTCTAGTCACCACATGGCCTAAATCTTACCTCCTAGTATGATAGAGTATGCTGACAAGCATTGAAGGTCAATATAGGTGATAATAGGGAGACTATACCCAGATGATCATATTATCATTGTGGTATATCTGATAATATATAATATGAAATAGTGTAAGAATTAATAAATGAAAGACATAATAGCGAAAGTATAATATAAAATTAATATAAATGACAGATGATGCCAATCTACAATAATGCAAGTTTTACGTATGATGATACATAACTAAAAAAATTTAATATAGAAGGTTGCATGATACAATATAATAAATTAATAATGAATATAAATAAAATCCCCCAGGGATAAATCCATATGCATTCTGTGGTCCAGCTCAGTCCTATTCTTCGAATGTCCAGGTATAAGCCTTACAACAAAACCAACAAACAATGGTCCTGTGAACATGAGTTCTACTCAGATACCCCGGTGCAATGGTGGCCCAATCCACATGAGAGATAAAATCCTAGTAGGCCACCAAAAATGATGTATATAGATAAATACATACTATAAATACAAAATTAATGCAGTGTAGATGTATATTGAATAATAATCAAGGATGAATAAATAAAAACTGATCACATCAGGTTCCAAAAGGACTCCTGTCCAACCCCTCCTACTTCAGGTGATGGACAAAATGAGTTTCTGATCAGTAATTATATATATCGTAATATATATATATATATTACAGTTTTATATTACATCCACCTATATGAACTATTTACATGTGGATGTATATTTCTATATACCCTGAATACTAGGTGATAACTAAATAGGGGTGTAACTCAGACATCCTTGACCACTAAAAACTATACTATAAGATCTTTAGAAGGTACATGCACAAAATATCATAATTATTGGGTGACATCATTCTTGTCACTTGATAGGGTGTGTGTTTAATTTTAGAAACACTCCAAATAAATGATGTAGTGTGTCATGCCCACCGTCCAAATAGTGTCAATAGTGTGAGACATCAAACTCAACAACCAATGTAATGGAGTGTGAATATTCATGCCAACAAAACCCAATACATCATTCCAAACCATATATCAAATGTGTAATCATATTTGTAATAAAATAGATGAATCATTTCCTCTCATGCGTTATACTTCACAAGCCCAAATATAACCATGTCCATTTCAATTCATATTAAATTATAATCATATAAGAGGCATGTCCTTGACACTAACTCCATTTAGTAAGATTAATATATTGAATTCATATTGGAATAAAACATGTTTTATAGACATAACACCCAAATCAATCTCATTTAACTTAAACCATTCAATCAGAACACTTCATTTCATTTATCATGTTTGGAATTCCTAGATTCCAGTCATTCCAACCAACATAGATAATGGTTGGTCGTTAGAACCATTAGTCACATGGATGTCCATGACCTCTTTTAAATAAATCTGTGATTTATCATTTGATTCCATGTACTATGAATTAAATTTTTCTTAAACTAACACTACGACATAAGAAAACACAAAATCCACAAGGCCAAGGAAGATTATAAATCACTAATCTATAGTTTTTACTTTAGAAGATAGTGAAACTCATATGAGTGGAATTATTATTAAAAGTGAAATTGCCCACAAAAAATGAATTTATCTCAACCATGAATCACCATCATGTGGCATAACTCAATTCACATAAAAGATAAATTTTCGAAAACAACAAAAAATGGAAAACTAATTACAAAGTTCAACATGGAACATAAGTGCTGATATCATCAACAAAAATTATATACAATGGAAAATTCTATTTATAATCCATGATGAATTATTAATAGTAATTCTAGGATTTGAATTAAGTAATTATGAGAGGAATATTCATACAGGCACACACAAGTGGTGTTCGCATTCGAGGTTGGAATCATAAAATTACTAAAAAATAATCAACATGGTTATCTCTGGGTGTGTCTGGGAATTTTAAAAGGAGAAAACAATTTTAGAGCATTGCACAACAAAGGATGGTTCAAAGAACACTAATAATATTTATAAATCAGTGGATACTTTGGGAAATATCTATATACCACCAACCTCATGATAAAAAAAATATACTCATCCAATATCGAGGATTCATTGAATTTGGTTTGGAAGAAAACAAATAAATAGACATCTACCATAAAAATAGGGAAAATGAGATCATCCTAAAATTGAACAAAAAATTAAAAGAGACACCATGAATAGAATAAATATTATTAAATATATTATCTATGTATATCCAACATTACTGATGATGCTTAATTATGACATTGGATGGGAGAGATATCATGATCCCTAAGTGATCAGGAGGAACGAACAATGCATGGGAGGAGTATCACATGACTAAAGGAAGTAGAATAAAGAATATAAATATGAGTTAACCTCATTAAGAGAAAATTATAATTTCACCCTAAAAATTGGGACACACGGTTTGACCGCAAAATTAACTAAACAAATTTTCAACCATGTCGATCCCTCTAATTAGTAGCCAAAAACCCAGACAATTTTCTCTAACCATGTGCCAACTGTGTGCTGAATAGATCACACACACTTCCTATGTGCAAAAATGTGTTCATGATAAGTGCAAAAAATTAGAGACCCTGCACAACCTTTGAGAATCACTTATTCTCACCTGCAGGTTCCACACTTTTTCTACTTGTATACCACACAGTTTTTGAAAAAAAAGGGTTCCCTTACTATTCTATCTCAAACATGAATTATTTAATACCAGAGACACCCAAAAATATTTGAACCATCCAAGACTCATCTTAGTCTTCTGAAAAAGTGTAAAAACAAAATGTTGATTTTTTTCAAACACTCATATTTATGTTCTGAATCTTAGTTCAATGAAAAACCCATCCACTAAGGACATGAATAAAATTCTCATGGAATTCAATCATGGCTCAAAACATGGGTAATTATGATGTTGATTATCAAAGGGGTTTATCTTAAAATAGTTTTATATAGATTATGGAGAAAATATTAGTTTTATTTAGCCTGGATTAATAAATTAGATCAGTTATTGGAAAAGAATCCTGAAAACTATTTTGATGTAAAAATTTATAACACTAACTCCTAACCATTCATACATTAAGATTTCATTTCCATTATCAAGATAAATGCCAACTGTAATAGAATATCTGTACATATTATCCTCAAAATAAACTATATGATTAATAATAATATAGAAATTTGTATCCAAAAGAACCTTTAATGTTAGAAAAAATGAAGATTTAATAGTCATTGTAAGGGTGATTTGTAATGATATTTTTGATTGGTAAGTTTATCATTTAGATCATTTTTATTTAAACATTCATTTCACCCCTTCCCCATTTCAATTTTTAATAAAATAAATAGTTTCAAAAATAAATTTCATTAATTGATAATGATTTTTGATGAAAAAAATAATTGAAAATTTATAACTTACTATCATCATGTGTTATATAAGATTTGATAACTATTATATGAATGTTTTGATAGATTTATCGATAGTATGAATATATGAATCATGAAGTGGAACATGTATGCAATCAATCAACTCATGAGATATTTTAATCCCCACTCTCACAAGTCATTTTAGAATTTGTATGTCATGTAGGGTTTTCTCTTGGATATTTAACATGATAGCCCTCGTAACAAGGTAATTTATGGCTGAGGGTATATATAAATCACAATAGTTTTCACCCTTTATCATATCATTACATGAAAGGTATCAGTGTATTCCTGATTCACATTTCACAGAAACAATTATGAGAATACTCATTACCTCATCTAAAATATCTATTTGAGTGTAATGGATACATTCAACGATGGCGGGGGCTAGAGGATAACCTCATAGTGGTTGTTCATATATAGTTTATTCTCTTTTATTTCCCCCATAAAATTTAATTTAAACATATAATCAAAATGATATTTTTAAGGTGAATCTAATCATGCATTCATATCTCAAATTTGTTTGTACTTATTCCCCAATTCTTTGGATTTATAAAAATATGTTTGGAGTGTCACTATAAAACCCAATCTTCTAATGGGGACATGTTGTTCTAGAAGCTTCAAGGACATTGATAGTAGTTGTTTTTTCCATTACAACTGATGATGAATCTAATGTTTATTTTGGAAAAATAATATAGGGAAATAAGTAATCATTTTAATATAATAGTTATTTAAATCATTTTTTTAATAATTTATAACTTACACATGATTGCCACACATTTTAGTGTCTTCATTTATTAGTATCCCATCAATATTTACATGCCCCTCCATTAATAAAACCTGAATTAGGATGGAAGTGGTTTTTTATTTCGATTCATCAATATACATATAATTGTTGGAACATAATTATGTTGTTGTTTATTCCCACATAAATGTATTACAATAGATTTAAAATACCAACCATTTTTTTTCAAGTCAACCATACCCTATCCTTCCTGTACAGTAAGGGGACACTGGTTTTGTTGCACAATGATTATTTTCAGCACTCAGTTAGTGTTTCATAAATAAAAAACTATTAATGAAATCAATTTATACTTGTATTATCAAAAAATGTATTACCAGAAACAATGTACTTGAAAAGTTGTATCATCTGGACAATCATTAAACCCATCACACACTTCTTGTATTATCATGTGTGTATACGTATGTGGTGGGTGTGAGATTAATTTCTCTTCATCATCTTTGTGATGAAACATTGTTATAACAATGTGAAAGAATTTTTGATCCTTTCCTTTCATCTTTAATAAAAATTTCATGTTGGATTCATCTAATATAAATTCAGTATTCAAGGTACAATGAAGAGTAAATAAATTTTTTTTTATTAAAATATTGAAAGGATATCATAATTTTTCTCAAATAACATCCCATATAGGCATCTTAAGAATGAGAACAACATAATTCTATGAGTCTACATCAATCGTCACTCTCAGTGAAGTGGTGATCCTAATGAAACTATTAAACATCACATTGACGGGGTAAACATGTTGGTCATTATCATTCTGTGAATCAATAATTTTAAGATATTTTATCACCTTAATAATTTTTATTTACACCATCACACTACAAAACATCTGTTTTTTCTATCACATCAGTTATTCACCACATACCATTTACTCATGTTAAAAATACACATTATGTTGTTCCTCTAGGTTGGTAGCATCAGTATGTGTAGAATATTATTGTTACACTACACTATATGAACGATTAGGTTGAGAGACATGTTTTTCCTTAGGATTGGGAGAATCGACATGTGAAAAAGTCACTATCTATAAAAGTGACTGAACAGTAAATTTATATTACATAAATGTAGAAGTTAAAATATTATAATATTTTGTAACAAAAGATATATTACCAAAAATATAACCTCATTACTAAAATCTATTTTTTAAAAGTTAAATGGCTTTGACCTCTCAATAATTTATCCAGATCCAATAATTTTGATCTCCAGTGAAAGAAAAGACCCCATACACAATTGGATATCTATCAAATGATTTTGATATCCTAATTAAATGGTCAAAGTCCATTGAATTTTCATCTAACCCTTCAGTAGTTTTTCTCATTAACGGAATAATTGGCTAGTTTTTGTTAACAGAATATGGATTATAAAATAATTTTTCTTCCGGTTATTCCATTATAAACTATTCATCTTTGTACCCATCCTTACTGAAATACAATTTAAAATTTCCCAATTAATATAGTTAATAAATGGTACTTTTATTAACCCACATTCATTAAAAATTATTCACATGTAATGTCTTATAATTAAACTCCAATATTTGGTTGATAATGCCAAATTATAATATATTTACATAAATCAGATTTCTATCCATGGTACTAGATACTATAATCGCTTTAGGCATAACTGTAACACCAATATTTTTCAAGGCACTTCTTGCATCAAGGTCATTTTTATAGAATTAATAAGAATTAATTACATAACCATTATAAGATAACACACATACACTTGGCCATATATATATCTTTCTATGTCATTCGGTAATTGAATCACAATTTTCATCTGGCTCTTTATATGTATTGTCTCTAAAAATATCATAACCAATTTATTATATTTATATGATAACCATATTTTATCCTTTGATGGATTAAAGTTTCTAAAAATTTCATTGTGGGTTTCAACATATGGGGAAACCATTAAACTATCATGTAAAATGTAAATGTGGTCTTATTTCTGACGAGTAATAGTGATTTTCACAACATATATTAAAGAAATTAGTTCTCCCACAAGATGCCTAGTGTGATGAGATTTTTATAGACGAATTATTTCTACACCGGACATGTAGTCAATATATAATTCAATGTACTCATAAACAATATATCATTTTACTATATAACCCAATGACCAACTTTGATTTTTGACATACCGTTTCAAAATTTGAAAATTTATATTTAATGAGTTATATACAAAAATAATTTTAAGGACCACATAGTCGAATATATCTTACTATATGAAAAATTAATTGAACAATCATATCAAAAATTATCGAATGGATGAAAATTTATGATTCACCTAATATTAATGAAATTTCCCTTTCAATAGTTCAAAATATCCCTGGTTCTATAATTTTTTTGCATATAACTTTTAAAAAGAAACAAAGAATAGTAAATATATGATTGAAATTATTTGAAAAATTGAAACATAAAGCTAAAAAAATTATATCATTCATCAAATCATGACAATCATGGTATTTTAGACCCTTTTACTTTAAATAATACATTTTCACAATATTATTCATATTTGATGAGTACAATGATGGAAAATATACTTCACTTAAGAAGCTTCAAAACTGATGTCTCTTTTTTATGGAAAGAGAGTAAGATGATAGTGGAAGGAAATTCCATTTTGAACCTCCACTTGTGCTAGATATTACCATATTCCCATGTTAATCATTTCCAACTAGTCCATAATTTCATAAAATATTTTTAAGGTTAATTTAGTAATTTACCAACGAAACTATAAAATTCATAATTTTCCACATTTAAGACATCATGAAAATTCCAACATATATAAAATTCTTGTATATTAATTAGAAAAAAATATATTTGTTTTTCAAATGGTTTTAAATTTTTTTTTTAAAAGGTTAACCAATATCAGTGTCAAAATCTTTTAATTTCTCAAATAGTTAATCATCTAATAGTAGCGATAGATTTTAGATTATTATAAACTCCCATTTAATTAAATTTTCCAATATTGGTACTTACGTCAGTATGGTAAAAATTTGTGACATCATAGAAATATAGTCTTAGTTGAATTTATCATCCCAATTGATAGTGTACATTGTTCAAAAATGGGATACCCATGAGTTTCGTTAATTCTATTTGCTGAAAAATTTATATTAGAATGAAATTCTGTTTTTGTCTAAAAAATCATGGATCTAAATATTTAATATTAATTTCTATAAGAATTATATAGCATGAAACATAAAACACACAATAAAACAAAATCATTGATCAATGGAGATAAATCAACATAAATATCATTACCCTATTTTTTGTTCATCATATAAGCGTAGATGACATAATGTATTTTTGTTTCATTAATAACCACAGTGGAAGTGTTTAATTTTAATATATAACCGCTATACACTATGAGGGTAGCCTTGAAAACTAAAATGAATCACAACATCTATAGATCACGCAATACAAAGGTTTCTCAAGTCATTTCCAAATTTTGGATACACATGTTCAAATCTCTTTCATTAAGGACAGTCTATTAGGTAACGATGTTTCCCATCTTTATTTCATGTATCTTCTTGCCAAATAAATTTTCATAAATTCTCCTAACTTCTCTATAGGCTTATAAAAACTGTATTTACATGAAAGTACCATACAATTTTCTTAGGCCCTGGATAATCATTCTTTTATTTATAGGCACCAATTTGTTTTAATATTTAAGTGTTTTTGGTCCTCTAAAAATAGTATACAGTCATTTAGAAGTCATATATTCTTTTAAATATCATACCCATTGAACAAGAAATTATTTTACAATCATATGTTTAGCAAGTAACCACGTTATATTCTGGGATAAAATCATTCAAGAGAGAAAGTAGTTTAGAAAAACTAGTTTCACTCCATATTTTTCAAGATTTTAAATTATAAAACATCTTTACTGTTGAAAATACTACATATTTAATACAACTACCATATAATTCCATATTATTCACAACTTTTTAACTTCTCAAACAATTTTGGACAATAATTAAGATTATCTTTAGCAATCATTTTCATTTCCAAAATATTATCTTCATCATATGTAACACATATAGTCACATCCTTGATACCAATTTTCTCATTTCTCACACTTGTAATCATATCATCTAATCTATAAATCACATTGTTTTCCCAGTCACTAACTACATTAACTTTTCCCCTTTTTTATTTATAAATTAATATATTTGATCTATTTCATGATAGATCATGTGTTCTTCTAACTCTATTGGACAAATTATTCTTGAATTACTATAGCGTAAAAAGAGAAAAAAGATTTTTGAAGGGTTATGTTCATGATATTTTTCAAACATGATGTACTCATTCACTCTATCTCCATAATCTTTCATCATATGATTGGTATCCATCCATTTTTTATTCATATTCATCATATTTGATTTGGTAATATAAATATTTTAATGAATAAATTAATACACTGAAATGTGAATTTCAAATAAGGGAAGCCCAATATTTTAGTCATTCATATAATTGTAAAATTCATCAAAGGGGAGGGAAAATTGTATTCAATTAATGTATTACTCAATTGGTGGTTTGTGTAATCCTCATAATTCATCAACAATGATCACTGATACCTGGTATAGGAATATTACTAGTCATGTTTGTTAAAAATAATAGTTTCATTTTCAAAATAGATGGTAGATGAGCCTCACAAAACAATTTGAAATAATAAATCTCTAATAGGTGAAGATTATGAGGATGAAAGTGGTCTTTATTAATATAAATATTCCCAGGCTAGGGAGTCTTCCAAGCACCAGGAAATATTTTTTCGTTTTCTGTCTATTGTTTAAAAATAATGTTGTAGTAGTCTGATCCTCACATGGGTCTCCATGATTGGTGCAACCAAGAGAAGGTTCAATTTGATGGTATTATACACAATCATGATAACATAGTCATTTTATATTACAAATTCAAATAAAACAATAAATTTTCCTTATGTTTTGATGAAGTGGATGGTTTTTTGGAATGGTACCAAGGTAATAAATTGATTCCCTTTTATAGTTTCATACATCAAATAAAAAACAAACCAATCACTAATTTTATGGATGTATTTTGAAATAAAGTCAGTGGCTAATGTGAAAATCTATTTCAAGTGGGTGATGTAATAATTTTAATAAACATATGTCTTAACGTAGGAATCCAAATATGGAAAAGTTATCCTGAAAAATGATCAGGGTAAATACCTTTACGGTGTGGTTTTAAACATCGGATATTGAAGGAATTAGTTTTATTTCCTACCTGTGTGGGTTTTGAAATAAATTATTAAATAAATAATGTTAAATATCACATTTTAGATCATTTATAAGTAAAAAATTATTTTAATTTTAGTTATACATATAATCGATCTAAAAAGTATTTTTTTAAGCACTCTATTTTTATTACTTACATAGAACCTTTTGTGGATGTTATTAATGTTTAATATAGAATAAGCAATGTGAAAAAGAGTTTTAACATTGGTTACTAGATAAATAGTGTTACAGTCCTTGGTTTAGATGTCAATTATATAAATAAATAATGTTAAATGTAGCATTTCATGTCACACACTTGTATTGTTTCAATTTATTAACAGCACACCGATTCGATTTATTTTATTTTCTATAAAATTTTAATGTCACGAGAACACTTTTTACAATAACTTATATAACAATACCTTCAACCATAGTCTATATTCCCAATTTACACCTCCTTCATCGTTTCAAGGCTTCATCATTCTAAATATTATTAATTCAATCACTTCACCATGGAATTTATAATATATTATAATTATTTGGTTTATTCTATGATTTTTTATCATTATATATATATATATATATTTATATAAGTATTTGATGATTTTTATTTTTAGAAGATCACTTATTTGGATTGATTATAAATGGTAAATATACAACATGATATTTATTAAAATTATAGTAAAATTTTTCATGAGTTATTTCATAAAAATATATTGATTACTAATAAATGACATTTAAATTCCAAAGACATCACCACTAGCAAGGAAAACAAACAACAACATTGAGTGTTTTTTTCTTGATTTCATTTGGGTTGTAAAATTTTCTTATTCTCTCATTAATTTTTATTGAAAGGGAATTATGATTATTGTAAAAAAATTAAAAAATTATAGCATTTGAATTTTTTTTGAAATACATCATCAATAGTCCCCAATAACATCAGTTATAATAATAACAAAAGTTATATACAATGTTTTGAAGACAGTTATCCAAATAAACCGTGCTAAAATAAGAATGATATTTTTGAAAAAAGTTTATAGGGGATCTAATGGAATTTGAGTTTTCTAATTATTTGAATATATTAAATAATATTAAACTATATTTTAGAATCAATAATAACATTTATTTCAAAAATATTTCTTCATCTTCCATTACTAGTCAAGTTTCTATGTAAAATCAATTAATTCCTTATCGAATTTTATAGTAAAAAATGTTTTCCAATCCTTTTACATTTAATTTGAAAGTAATATATATTATATTAGGGTTTGAAATACATTTCATGATTTAATGAAAATAAATATACACATTTGAATTAAACAAATAATGTTATAAAATATTTTCAAATTTATAATATAATTTCATTAAAAAACCATTAATATAACATTAATTTATATTTTATTTTGGTTAAAATGAATTGAATTTTATTCATATATCTAATATGATGAAAATAAATTCAATTAACTAATATAAGAAACTAAAAATAACCTTGATTTTTGAATTTCATAATGACATAAAAAATATTTTTCAAGAAAATTAAAGTAAAAAATTTAATCATACCTTATTAGAATCATAGTTAAAAATAAAAATAAAGATGGAAGAAGACATAAATTTTTTATGCCTTGATTATTTTTCTCATATAAATGTTTTATATTATAAGCATTCTTTTAGTTCAAACTAAATTTCACTTCACTTAACTTGTTTTGTTTCTTTAATAAATTATGAAATAGTAAATTTATGTTTATCTATAAATTAAATGTTTTGTTTGATATTGATATTTTTTAGAAAGTAGGGTAAACGGAATATATGAGCTGTTTTCTATGAATATCCAGATCATACATCCCTTTTTCATATATAGAGTAAGTCGTTAGATCCAATAGATCACTACATTTAGGAGGTATTAGGTTGGTAGAATCTCATCAATAAAAACACTTGATCATTACATTTGTAGTATTTCTATATAATAATAGAGAAAATATACAACTCAAGATTGGTATTAAGGATATAGGAAAAAATCTCTCTATTTTCACATATTTCATGAAATGTCAAATTATATTCCCACACAACAATTATAATGTGCAATAAAGAATTTGAACCATAATTTATATGAAAGAGATATTCCATATAAGTATCTAGCATGAATAAGATGTCGTTATGCATGACATTGATGGTTGGGTGAAACAAGAAGTAGATCAACCAATACCACGATGAATCATGATGTCTATCACCAAAAATAAAAATCAAGGACGACCAAATTGAGCTATGAAGACGTGGTGAAATAGCTGAAGAAATTAGTGTTGTTGAAGGAGCCAACCAAATAAATTGGCACATACCTTAGATTTGGAGAGGAATGAGACATTGAGAATGTCAAGTGAAAGTACTAGTAGGGTTCAGCGAGAGCGATGTTAGTGGTCATGTTCCATGAGATCTTGAAGGTGCAGATATGATTCCACACTGTTATAGTTCTTTTATAAGAATTTGTAATACTTTAATCAAGGCTTTCAAAAAAGCACGAACAAAGAGTAGTTTTATAAGTGCTAAAATAAAAGTCCTAAAAAAACTACACCTTATCTGTGCTTTTGTAGCTCGGATAATGATACGCTGTTATCATCACTAAATAGAAATGGTATAACGATCCTTTATCAATGATAAAATTCTAGTGATGATAAAGAGTCATTTTATCAGTACTTTTTTTAGTACTCATAATAATTTATAATTATCCACACTAAAAAATGCTGATAATGTTCTAATCCTAATAATATAATTATTTGATTATAATATATATATATATATTTAAAAAAATTTATATATTTAAAAAAATTTATCTATATTTGTAAATATATTTATATAATTATATATATTTAAATTATTATATATGTTTTTAAATATTATAAATATAATAAATATAATTATTATAATTTTATAAATATTATTATGTTATTATAAATAAAGATATAAATATAAATATAAATATTCAATTATAATAATTATATAGATACATTTAATTACATAAATAAATTTTATAATTATTTATATAATTATATATTTAAATATTTTTAATAATTATAAAATATTTTTAAAATAATAAAAAGTATAATAATTATTTGACAATATTTATTATAATTATTTAATTATTTAAATACATATTTAGTTGTTTAGAGTTTCATAAATACCTTTTCGAAAAATATTTATATTTTTATATTTTTATAATTAAATAGTTTAATTAATTTTTTTTAAAATATCATTCAAATTGATATATTTTATAAATTCAAACATATTTTAAATATTAAAATACAATAAATAAAAATGAATAAATATTATTCACATAAATTATAATCATAATGAAATTATTAATTTTATTATAAATTAATATTACCGAATAATGATGTATATTTTTAACATTACAAAAAATATATAATAATTAATTAATAAATTGAAAGAAATAAATTAGAAAAATATTATAAAGTGCTGTCGTAAAATTTAAATGAATTACAAACGAATATATTTACACAAACACATCGAAACACACACAAACACACATGAATATACAGACATACATGTACAAGAATGAAGCCATACAGGTACATATATTATAAATTATTTAATATCAATATAAATTTATATCTTAATATATATATTAATTTACATATTATATGTTTGTTTAAATATAATATTAATATATTCTATTTATTTTTAATATACAATCATTTTGTAAAAAATATTATAAATAAACAAATAAACATTTTGACTAATATAAATGTGATAATTTTATATATATAAAATTATGAAAATAATTTTTTATTAAAAGTTATATAATTTATATTTATATTTTACTTAATATATATATATACTTATTGTAATATAAATCATATTAAAAATATATAAAAAATAATTATTTATTTATAATAATAATTATCAATAAATATGTTTATATGTAATTGTATATAATTATAAATGTATATATACAATTTATTGTATTTACATATATATATATATATATTAATATATAAGTACATATAATAATAAATACACCATATATATAATTTTTAAATATATTTATTATAACTTTATAATTATTTAAATATATATGTTTATAATTATAATTAAATATAGGTATAAATAATTGCATATACATATAAATATATTTATATAAATATATTTATTGATATATTTAGATATATATATATATATATATATATATATAAAATAAAATTATTTATTATTTAGTTAAATTTACTATAATTTCATATTTATTTATATATATATCTATTTATTTATAATTATCTAAATATTTTTTTGTTATATATATATATATTCATTATTAAAAATTTAATCTTAAAATATCATATTTATATTAGTTATATACATGCATTTTATAATAAATAAATATAAATTACATTATTTTTTGAATATAATTAAGATAATATATAGATATTAATAATACTTGTTAGTAAATGGTTTTATTATTGCTATGAATAGCACAAATAACGATCGACCATCATCAGTACTAAAAAGACACTAATAATGGGTACAATGATATCAACACTTTTTTAGCACTAATAAACGTTATATTTATGAGCACTTTTATCTAGCCCTAATAAAGGTACCCCTTTTATTAGCGCTTTTTGTTTAGCCTTGATAAAAGAAGGTTCTTTATATGTTGTGATTTTGGGAGTGCAATAAACACACAACAATGGAAAAAACATTCCCATGAATAATCTTCCTCTATCTTTTCTCTATTCAAAATCCTCCTTAAAAATGGAACCTCTACTCTCACAACCTAGCTTTCCTAGGTCTGTATCGTACAAGGATTAAAGAACATACTTTCTCAGTAGTGGGATGTGGAGAACATGAAGAACACTGTCTAACTGCAAAGAGGTCAACTTCTCCATAACCTCGCTTGACAATAAGGGATGAAAAAATTTGTTGTTGGTATTTTCTTGCATGATGACTCCCTAGGTGGCCCTCCAGCTCATGTCACCTCAACCTTTGTAGGGTCCAAATTTATAAGATCCATTATTTTTATTGAATAAATTTTCATAATGTCACGACCCCCTCCCCACAAATCGTACCCCTCCTGGACCGACAATGTGAAAAGGGAGATAATGACCCCCGACTCCCGCCTCCAGTAGGCCCCGGGTTGGCGACTAGAACCGAGGGTATAATAACATACAAATGTGAGGCATTACCCTCTAAGAGAACACACACAGAAGAGAGAGATAGAATAGACTCCAATCAACTCCAACTTAGAACTGAGATATAAAAGGAAACCAAGTACATATATGAAATGCCATGCAAAAGTACTACAACAGAAGGGGAAAACTAAAAGTACCCAAAAAAAGTTAAACGACAGCGACCACAAGCCCGAACAGCTCCTCCTCCAACCACAAGCTAGTAGTAACCCGCTTGATCTCCAACCTACTCCAGGTGACCTGAAAAACAGTTTATATATACATAGGGTGAGTATAACAGTATACTCACTAGGATCCTCCCCAAGCCTCTCGTGAAAAAGTAAAGAAAGCATGCTAAAGCCCAGTGAACAACAAGTGAAACTAACTCGTCACCTAAACATGTATACTATGTTCCCAACCTCACCATGGCTACTCTCACCAAGTAACGCATACAAGAAAATATCATATAGTAAATAATATCATGGGTACCCCGCTATTACTTCCCCACTGGTTTGCCGCTTTGCCCCACTGACATACATCCTGTGCATCTCTCTCCAAAGGCTTGCCTGCAGACACCTGGGCTAAGCTCCACAATCTGCACCCCGTGCACCACAAAGGCTTGCACGCAGACACCTGGGCGAAGCACCACACCGTCCTCACAACCAAAAGTAACCAGGTAATTTCTGGGAGCCACCACATCTCGCATAACGTGTATCATACGTCGGGTATAATACCACAAGACATTACAGCCCATACGCCGAGTAAGGATCCTCAATCCATCACAGCCTATACACGTTACACATATAGTAGTCCATAGGATAATATATCCAGAATATATGTGTGTGAAATAACCACAAGCCATTACAGCCTTCTACACACATATATGGGGAAAACTAACCACTGTGTATCTACCAAGAGAAGAGAGTGGGGCTAAAGGGGGTAGTCAGCCATTCAACCCCCCATCAGAATGTTGGGGAAAACACCCCCCCAGGGCTCAAAATACCTGGGGTGTCAGTTTCCCTTACCGACTGGGTGGAGTAGCATATAGAAACCCAAAAACGTATAGAATATATATGTAACTCACATCCACACTATGGGCATTACTTAGTCTTAGATATAACTGTAGCTAACATCTCTCAGACTCCAGGCTGCTACTTCAAAGACTAGGTATCCTATAAGCACACAAACATTTGAAGAGCTTTATTAGATTACTCCATTCTCATTTTATTAGTTCCACTGTACATTAATTAATTCATTAAACATTAATTAAGAATGAACAATTCCACATTAAACTGAATTGGCATCTCATTCAACAACAACTGCTCCTTTTTAAGATTCACATCACCTTTAAATTCCAGCATCTCTATCCCCGTGGATTTTCACCATTTAATCAAACATTCATTACAGAATTACTTTTCCACATTCCCAGGCATTCTAGAAAAAGCATCCTATGCTTCTAAACACAAAGGAGTCTCAACACGGTGAGTAGATATACTACCCATCGAGTCTTTTCCTCCTATAGAAAGTGCATATACCCATTCCACCTCGAGAGGCTAAACACGGAAAGCATGTGGCATTCCCCACGTGTCTTCGCCTCCTTTGGAAGAAGGGTAGCAAGACCAGCTGCCTTGAGTAGTGGGGAAAAGCAAGGCATATTAACATTCAAGAAAACCGCAAGCAACCAGCAACCACATCCCTCACATTCCATCACCCCTGGTGTCCTCCCCGACACCCACATGCATAACTGATGCATATCGCCACTCTAGGCATCATCTATTGTCGTATCCATAAGGCCTCCACGCCTCCACATATCACAACATCCATACAGGCTCACATCACAGCACAAGCAGCAGAAAAACAACAATCAGAACCATGGGCCCTTGACCCTTTAGCAAAGAAGAGGGTAACTCAGAACCCCTTTAGAAATTCCCACATAATCTGTTCTTTAATCCATATTTAATTGGAAGATTTGTTATTCGTAGGTTCCAATCACGGATACCTAATCAGAAAGCTATCACAATTAAATAACCATGCTTACTTCCCTAATTTGATTATCCTCAAATTAGAACAACTACAACAACGACAATAACCAGATTAATTTACATGCCTCTTTATCTTTAGCCAATTAATTAACAATTAATTCCAGCTTTACGTTCATTATCAATTTCTATCATGAACGAATAACAAATCAAAGAAAACATAGATAACACTCTATTTAGCAAAACATGAGGCAACCGTTATCACGGTATAAAGAAACAACATGTGATCAACCAATTCTCTTAATCCGGTTCAAGTATTTAATTAGGACAATTTCATTGTGATCCAAAGGGATAAATCATGCCAATTCTACGATTGCACATATAAACTTAGAGAAGCCATGAATCCCTTACCTCGAAGAGTTCTTGACGTCCTTTATCCACACAACGGGTCACAATCCTCATCTCATGACAACTTATTGGGAAGATTGACCGACAGAGTTCGGTTGCATCCAAAACAGATCAGAATTAATCCTAGGAGTAATGATTGATTTTGAAAATCCTATGGGAAGTATTGAAAGGTTCTAGTGCCTCCTAGTTGAGAACAATGGGAAAGAACAAGGGAGAATGATATCTTGTCCCTTTCTAAAGATTAAATGGTGCAACAGTTTAAGATCCGGTTAATTCTCTATTAAAAACGGATCGCATTAACCCACGCGGTTTGACCAAGTAAAACATTCCAAGCCTTAGGAATAATTAATATAGGATTTATGTATTTTTAAACGGCCTTAAGAGCCCTTAAAATAAGGCATTAAATGTATTTTACGTCAAAGGAAACATCAAAAGGGGCAAAACTGTAGGAGTCTGGAAACACTGTTCACCCACTGTTACTGTATATGAAACTGATCTGTGAAACCGATCTGTGAAACCGATTTGTGACACCGATATGTGAAACTGATCTGTCAGACCGATCTGTGAAACCGATCTGTCACACTGATCTGTGAAACTGATCTGTCACACCGATCTGTGAAACCGATCTGTGAAACTGATCTGTCACACCGATCTCTGAAACCGATCTGTCAGACCGATCTGTGAAACCGATCTGTCACACCAATCTGTGAAACCGATCTGTCAGACCGATCTGTGAAACCGATCTCTCAGACCGATCTGTGAAACCGATGTGTCGCACCGATCTGTGAAACTGATCTGTCACACCGATCTGTGAAACTGATCTTTCAGACCGATCTGTGAAACCGATCTGTCACACCGATCTGTGAAACGGATCTGTCACACTGATCTGTGAAACCGATCTGTCAGACCGATCTGTGAAACCGATCTGTCACACCGATCTGTGAAACCGATCTATCAGACCGATCTGTGACACCGATCTGTCAGACCGATCTGTGAAACCGATCTGTCACACCAATCTGTGAAACTGATCTGTGAGACCGATCTGTCAGACCGATCGGTGAGACCGATCTGTTACTGTTCATAAAACTGGAAACACTGTTCACAGAACTGGAAAATTGGAAAAGTGTTGGGGATAAGTCCCCTTGACCTCCCGGAACACCTCCAACACCTATATTCCACAATGTAATGGACCAGAGAGGTCTGGGTCATTACATTAGATACCTCTCAAAACATTCTCGTCCTCGAGAATTTAAAACCAACCCAGAAGAAAAGAGGGGTCTGAACAACCACCCCATAAGATACCTCTCAGGGGAAAAACCACCATGAGTTGTTTGAAATCTGGAACAAAACTACGACATCCGGGAGTATGGGAACAATCAATCCATACCCAAAAAATTCATTCATAACATCACATGAAAAGTACATAAATAAAACATGAAAGGTCTAACCAGAGAGGAAACATCATTACATGAAAGGAGTTAAACATTGAACAACTCTGGGTACTGAGCACGTATCTGTGACTCATGCTCCCAGGTACTCTCCTCCATGCCACCGTGTCGCCACAAGACACGAGCTAAGGGGATAGAACGCCCACACAACACCTTCTCCTTGTGGTCTTGGATCTCCAGAGGTCGCTCCTCGAAGGTGGCATCATCATCAATATAGATCTCTCCCCAATCGATAACATGAGATTCATCATGAAGATAACGACGGAGCTGTGATACATGGAAAACATCATGTATCCGACTCATATGAGGGGGAAGTGCTACTCGATACGCCACAGCTCCAACATGAGCTAACACCTCGAAAGGCCCAACAAACCGGGGAGAAAGCTTCATTCCACGACCAAACCTTCGCTGCCCATGACGGGGAGTCACCTTCAGAAACACATGGTCCCCAACATTAAACTCTAAGGGTATCCTTATTTGATCAACATATGATTTCTGAAGAACACGTGCTATCTTCATCCTCTCACGAATCACCTGTACCGTCTCTGTTGTATTCTGCACTAGTTCTGGTCCGAGAATTGCTGACTCTCCGACCCCAGTCCAGCACAACGGAGAACGGCAAGGCCGGCCATACAGGGCTTCAAATGGCGCCATACCAATGGTGGAGTGAAAACTATTATTGTAAGTGAACTGTACCAAGGGTAAGTTCTTTTTCCATGATCCTCCAAAATCAAGAACACAAGAGCGCAACATGTCTTCAAGAGTATGGATTGTTCGCTCTGTCTGCCCATCCGTTTGAGGATGAAAAGCAGTGCTAAGGCATAATTGAGAACCAAAAGCATGTTGGAGACCTCTCCACACCCTATAGGTAAAACGGGGATCTCGATCAGAAATTATCGTCCTAGGTACTCCATAAAGTCTCACCACCTCTTCTAGATACTTCCTCGACAAAACTTCCACTGAGCTCGACTCCTTGATCGCTATAAAGTGGGCCGACTTTGTTAAATGATCCACTACCACCCATATAGCATCATGTCCTCCCAGAGTTCGAGGTAAACCTGTAACAAAGTCAATTGAGATGTCCTCCCACTTCCACTGAGGAATCTCTAATTGCTGGAGAAGACCACCAGGAACACGGTGTTCAGCCTTCACCTTCTGGCAGACTAAACATCGAGACACACACTCTGCAACCATACGTTTCAGCCCCGGCCACCAGAACTGACTCTTTAAGGATTGGTACATCTTCGTCACACCATGATGTACTGCCAAGGGTGAACTATGGAACTCTCGGAGAACCGTCTCGCGCATCGCCAAGGGAACAAAAATCCTACCATGATACAACACTTGGTGTTGTTTATCCTCCGACCAACCATCAGGGGCCTCCCCACAAAAAACTCCATCTCTCCAAACTTCCACCTCTAGATAACCCAACTGAGACTCTTCCACCTTCTGCATCAGAGATGACTGCACCGTCATCTGGAAAAGACAACCTCTACCCCCAACTTCTCCCATATCAAGATGCAAAGCTGCTAGCTCTTCCATCACTCTCCAGGAATCACCAGATTCACGCACAACATCATTACATGACTTTCGGCTTAGTGCATCAGCTACAGCGTTCCCTTTTCTAGGTGTATACGATATTTAAAAGTCGTATTCCTGGAAGAACTCCATCCACTGACGCTGCCTCAAGTTCAAGTCACATTGGGAGAAAACATACATCAAACTCTTATGATCGGTGAAAACCACAAAGTGCTCACCAATGAGGTAATGTCTCCACAACATCAGAGCAAACACCACGGATGCCAACTCAAGATCATGGGTGTCGTAGTTGCATTCATGTGGACGCAACTGCCGAGACCCAGAAGAAACAACTGACCTCTGCTGCATGAGAACACATCCTAGCCCCAGATGTGAAGCATCACAGAAAACATTAAACTGGACTCCCTCCGCTGGAATACAAAGGACTGGAGCACTTACCAACTTCTCCTTTAGATATTCGAAAGCTGCCTGACACTGATCATTCCATATGAACGCTTGATCCTTCATGGTCAAAGCTGTCAGAGGAGTCCCAAATCAGGAGAAATTGGCTACAAACCTCCTATAATAGCCTGCAAGACCAAGGAAACTTCGCACCTCTGACACGGTCTTGGGGGCTGCCCATGGCACCACTGCTTCTATCTTCGAAGGATCCATAGATACTTCCTGTTGGGACACAACATGACCCAAGAAACGAACTTCTCGAGCCCAAAACTCACACTTGGACAACATACCAAACAACTGATGTTGGCGAAGAACTCCCAAAACGGCTCGTAGATGTTCTGCATGCTCCACTTCAGATGTGGAGTACACAAGGATTTCATCGATGAAAACCACAAAAAAATTGTCTAGGAATTCACGGAACACAGCATTTATCAACCCCATGAAAACAGCTGGAGCATTCGTCACGCCGAATGGCATTACAAAAAACTCATAATGCCAATGACGACAACGAAAAGCAGTTTTCGGGATATCCTCATCCTTTACACGCATCTGATGATATCCTGGCCGCAAGTCGATCTTTGAGAACCAACTTGCACCCTTCAGTTGATCGAATAGGTCATCAATCCGTGGAAGAGGATAGCGGTTCTTTATTGTCACTTTGTATAATCGAAGATAATCGACGCACAACCACAAACTGTCATCGGCCTTCTTCACGAACAAGACTGGTGCACCCCATAGAGAAACACTTGGCCGAACAAAACCGCACTTCAACATATCATCAAGCTGTATACGTAGCTCTTGTAACTCAGAAGGGGCCATTCTATACAGAGACATAGTGATAGGAGATGCTCCTGGCTGTAGCTCGATCCCAAAATCGATCTCTCGTTGAGGGGGTAATGCTACAACCTCTCCTGGAAAGACGTTAGGGTACTCCTCTACGACCTTGGAAACACCAACTGTTTAACCTCTGAAGAACTCAGCATAATCCAAGCCATCATGGATGATAAGGATGAAACTCGTCTATAACTCATCCGAGGATCTCTCTCACCAAAAAACACTACTTTCTCTCCCTCTACATCAAAGAAAACGACCTTCTTCCTGTAGTAATCCACAATAGCCTGCACCGAATACATCCAATCCATGTCGAGTATGACATCATATGGTTGAATTCGTAAACATAAGAAATCTCCCCAAGAGCGGTGTTTCCCCAACACTAGCTCACAGTCTCTACATACTTCAAACAAGTCAGCTCGACCTCCAACTGGCGTAGTCAACACCAAGGGCACTGGAAGCCTCTCTACCTCAAGTCCCAAAGCATGGAAAAGGGTAGGTGATATGAAGGAGTGTGTCGCTCCTGAATCAAACAAGGCATACACAAAGGTAGAAAACAATCAAAGGGTACCTCGGACGACATCTGGCTCACCTGGAGCTGGCAATGCTAGAGCATGAAGCTGACCACCACCACCTCCACGGCCTCTCTGACCCTGATGAAGACCACCACCACGACCGAGCTCTACTCTCTGAGGATGGGGAGCGTCATGGGGCTGTCCTCTGCCTACTCCATCTACCCTATTGTGATCTAAAGCTGGTGTAACCTTCTGCTGCTACCTCGGCTGGAACTGCCTCAACGGAGGAACCTGGAGTGGAGCGCCTGGTGCACGATGACTACTCTGAAAAGTCGGGCACTCCCGCTGCTGATGACCACGACCACCACATGAAAAAAAGCACCTGATCCCTTGGTATAGGCCTGAGAGTTGTTGCCTCTGGAGAAACGAGAAGGGAAGAGCTGGGACCTACCCCCAGGTGAACGGAAACTCTTCTGTCCTAAAAATCGGGAACCCCGGACCACAGCTCTGCTTCGTGACGAATCATGACGATTCCCCTCTCGTGATGATCTAGTCCTGGCCAAAGTCCTCTCAACAACCTCTGCCCTCTCCATCACCTCAAGATATGTCTTCAGCATAAATGGGGTGACCTGGCGCTGGTTCTCTGGACGCAAAGCCTCCTCTAAATGCCTCGTCCTGGCCTCATCATCTAGTAACAGGTCTGAAGCATATCGTAGAAGGTTCCTGAAACGGATTCCAAACTCTGGAACACTGGAGCTCCCCTGTCAAAGGGTGAGAAGCTCCTGGAGACTGGACGCCTTCACAGTCGATGAAAGAAACTCGACTCTAAACCTGTCTCGAAAATCCTCCCATGAGATTGCTGACTCCTCACGATCACCGAGGAACAAGAACCACCACTGCCTCGCTGCTCCACATAGCATCGTAACAACCAAGGACACCCAGTGTTCCTTCCGAGCATGAATCGAACTGAAGCCTATCTCGATCTCGTCCAACCAGTTTTCTGTGACTGCATCTGAAATGGATCCCTCGTACTTCTGTAGACTCTGGCGCTGAAACTCTCGAAGTGTCTTCCTCCAAGTGTCATCGTCGTTGACCTCTACTCTGCGGTGATCTGCTGGAACAGCCTGTTGGGCATCTTCTGCGCAAACCTGATGAGGACGTCGACCTGGAGCCATACCTGTAAAATAACAACTGTTAGAGCTCCTAAGCTTGGCATATGGAAGACTCAACATTAATTAATTAATTTTTTTTGTTTTATTAATCTCAGGTTACCTATCCCAAGGTCCACCCATTCAAACAAAGGCACAAAGAGTAATGATGCATGATCCTTTCCTAGGTCTCTACCCTGCAACCAGTATCCCTTTGTTTAGTAGCCATCGTAAACTTAAAGGTCCGTACAACAGATCATAGGGGGCCCTGAACGCCTATGTCTCTGCCGGTCTCTAGTGTTTACCCCACTTGATAAACATGAATGACACTGTTGCCCTACCATCCCATGCATCCTCACCTATGCCTAACTCCGAACTCTATCCTATCCCTCATCCAGAGCTCTGATACCACTCTGTCACGACCCCCTCCCCACAAAGTGTACCCCTCCTGGGCCGGCAATGTGAAAAGGGAGATAATGACCCCCGAGTCCCGCCTCCAGTAGGCCCCGGGTTGGCGACTAGCACCGAGGGTATAATAACATACAAATGGGAGGCATTACCCTCTAAGAGAACACATGCAGAAGATAGAGATATAATAGACTCCAATCAACTCCAACTTAGAACTGAGATATAAAAGGAAACCAAGTACATATATGAAATTCCATGAAAAAGTACTAAAACTGAAGGGGAAAACTAAAAGTACCAATAAAAAGTTAAACGGCAGCGACCACGAGCCCGAACAGCTCCTCCTCCAACCACAAGCTAGTAGTAACCCGCTTGATCTCCAACCTTCTCCAAGTGACCTGAAAAACAGTTTATATATACATAGGGTGAGTATAACAGTCTACTCAGTAGGATCCTCCCCAAGCCTCTCGTGCAAAATTAAAGAAATCATGCTAAAGCCCAGTGAACAACAAGTGAAACTAACTCGTCACCTAAACAGGTATACTATGTTCCCAACCTCACCATGGCTACTCTCACCAAGTAATGCATACAAGAAAATAGCATATAGTAAAGAATATCGAGGGTACCCTGCTACTACTTCCCCACTGGTTTGCCGCTTTTCCCCGACGACATACGTCATGTGCATCTCTCTCCAAAGGCTTGCCCGCAGACACCTGGGCTAAGCTCCACAATCTGCACCCCATGCACCATAAAGTCTTTCCCGCAAACACCTGGGCGAAGCACCACACCATCCTCACAACCAAAAGTAACCAGGTAATTTCCGGGAGCCACCACAGCTCGCATAACGTGTATCATACGTTGGGTATAATACCTCAAGACATTACAGCCCATACGCCGAGTAAGGATCCTCAAGCCATCACAGCCTATACGCGTTACACCTATAGTAGTCCATAAGATACTATATCCAGAATATATATGTGTGAAATACCCACAAGCTATTACATCCTTCTACACACATATATGGGGAAAACTAACCACTGTGTATCTACCAAGAGAAGAGAGCATGGCTAAAGGTGGTAGTCAGCCATTCAACCTCCCATCAGAATGTTGTGGAAAACACCCCCCCAGGGCTCAAAATCCCTAGGGTGTCAGTTGCCCTTACGGACTGGGTGGAGTAGCGTATAGAAACACAAAAAGTACAGAATATATATGTAACTCACATCCACACTATGGGCTTTACTTAGTCTTAGATACAACTGCAGGTAACGTCTCTCAGACTCCAGGCTGCTACTTCAAAGACTAGGTATCTTATAAGCACACAACCATTTGAAGATCTTTATTAGATTACTCCATTCTCATTTTATCAGTTCCACTGTACATTAATTAATTCTTTAAACATTAATTAAGAATGAACAATTCCACATTAAACTAAATTGGCATCTCATTCAAAAACAACTGCTCCTTTTTAAGATTCACATCACCTTTAAATTCTAGCATCTCCATACCTGTGGATTTTCACCATTTAATCAAACATTCATTACAGAATTACTTTTCCACATTCCCAGGCATTCTAGAAAAAGCATCCTATGCTTCTAAACACAAAGGAGGCTCAACATGGTGAGTAGATATACTACCCGTCAAGTCTTTGCCGCCTATAGAAAGAGCATATACCCATTCCCCCTCAAGAAGCTAAACACGGAAAGCACGTGGCATACCCCGCGTGTCTTCGCCTCCTTTGGAAGAAGGGTAGCAAGACCAGCTTCCTTGAGCAGTGGGGAAAAGAAAAGCAGATTAACATTCAAGAAAACCGCAAGCAACCAACAACCACATCCATCCCATTCCATCACCCCTGGTGTCCTCCCCGACACCCACACGCATAACTGATGCATATCGCCACTCTAGGCTTCATCTACTATCATAACCACAAGGCCTCCATGCCTCCACATATCACAACATCCATCCAGGCTCACATCACAGAACAAGCAACAAAAAAACAACAATCAAAACCATAGGCCGTTGACCCTTTAGCAAACAAGAGGGTAAATCAGAACCCCTTTAGAAATTCCCACATGATCTGTTCTTTAATCCATATTGAATTGGCAGATTTGTTATTCGTAGGTTCCAATCCCGGATACCAAATCAGCAAGCTATCACAATTAAATAACCATGCTTACTTCCCTAATTTGATTATCCTCAAATTAGAACAACTACAACAATGGCAATAACCAGATTAATTTACATGCCTCTTTATCTTTATCCAATTAATTAACAATTAATTCCGGCTTTACGTTCATTATAAATTTCTTTCATGAACGAATAACAAATCAATGAAAACATAGATAAAACTCTATTTAGCAAAACATGAGGCAACCGTTATCACGGTATAAAGAAACAACAGGCGATCAACCAATTCTCTTAATCCGGTTCAAGTATTTTATTAGGTCAATTTCATTGTGATCCAAAGGGATAAATCATGCTAATTCTATGATTGCACATATACAATTAAAGAAGCCATGAATCCCCTACCTCGAAGAGTTCTTGACATCCTTTATCCACACAACGGGTCACAATCCTCCTCTCACGACAACTTATTGGGAAGATTGACCGACAGAGTTCAGTTGCATCCAAAACAGAGTAGAACCAATCCTTGGAGTAAAGATTGACTGTGAAACTCCTACGGGAAGGATTGAAAGTTTCTAGTGCCTCCTAGTTGAGAACAAAGGGAAAGAACAAGGGAGAATGATATCTCGTCCCTTTTTGAAGATTAAATGGGAAACAGTTTAAGATCCGGTTAATTCTCCATTAAAAACGGATCGCATTATCCCACGCAGTTTGACCAAGTAACATTCCAAGCCTTAGGAATAATTAATATAGGATTTATGGCTTTTTAAACGGCCTTAAGTGCCCTTAAAATAAAGCTTTAAATGTATTTTACGTCAAAGGAAACGTCAAAAGGGGAAAAACTGTAGGAGTCTGGAAACACTGTTCACCCACTGTTATTGTACATGAAACCGATCTGTGAAACCGATCTGTGAAACTAATTTGTCACACCGATCTGTGAAACTGATCTGTCAGACCGATCTGTGAAACCGATCCGTCACACTGATCTGTGAAACCGATCTGTCACACCGATCTGTTAAACCGATATGTCAGACCGATCTGCGAAACCGATCTGTCACACTGATCTGTTAAACTGATCTATCAGACCGATCTGTGAAACCGATCTATCACACCGATCTGTGAAACCGATCTGTAAGACCGATCTGTGAAACTGATCTGTCAGACCGATCTGTGAAACCGATCTGTCGCACCGATCTGTGAAACCGATCTGTCCCACCGATCTGTGAAACCGATTTGTCAGACCGATTTGTGAAACCGATCTGTCACACCGATCTGTGAAACTGATCTGTCACACCTATCTGTGAAACTCATCTGTCACACCGATCTGTGAAACCGATTTGTCAAACCGATCTGTGAAACCGATCTGTCAGACCGATCAGTAAAACCGATCTGTCACACCGATCTGTGAAACTGATCTGTGAGACCGATCTGTCAGACCGATCTGTTACTATTCATAAAACTAGAAACACTGTTCACAGAACTGGAAAATTGGAAACGTTTTGGGTATAAGTCCCCTTGACCTCCCGGAACACCTCCAACACCAAAATTCCACAAAGTAATGGATCGGAGAGGTCTGGGCCATTACACATAACATTTTACAAACAATGGATCTTATAATGTTTATTTCTTTGAAAAAAAATTCATAATACATGAAAACATAAAACAATCTTCTATTCCACTTCAAAGTCTTCCTCAAGGTTCATACTATGTAAATTTATACAATCTCATAAACTAGGGACATACACCCAATGAAACGGTGAGCATAAACCCCAATAAGAGAATAAAGCTTAATAATTTACATGTGATCATGAGAATTATCAATAAGAGCATAAGGAATATCATAAAGGCCTGAAAAATGGTTAAATAAAAGTATCATAATACAAATAACATGATTCATAACATATAAATGTGGATTTAACATTTAAGTCAGAAAGAGCAGGGAAAAGCCCTATTTATTAATAGAAAAAAAAGGTTCCCTTTTTAACTGGGAAAGGGAAACCCATTACATTCCCAAGGACCAGAGAAAAACACCCATAAAGATTCAAAAGACAAAATTCCAAAAACAAATAGTTCAAAAAATAAAATCCAAATGGCCATGGCCCGACAAAAAACCAACACCACAGTGAATCCCTAGCCACCATGACCACACCAAGGACCACCGTGAGCCATTGATCCCATCACAACCACCACCGACCCAATAGCTGAATGGAACCACATTGCTGATGCCGCTGTGTGCCAACGGAAAATCTCCCTTGTCACGTCACGCCACCAACTGGCCAGCCAACACCTCCACCACAAGGACCAACCACAATCGGCCACTGCTCGGGAGGTTCAACGCTGCCACCAGACCATTCCACACAGCTACCGCTTCCATCAAGACCATCGGGAAACCCTCCATCTTCTACCTCACGATGGGACCGATTCTGGCCAGATTGGGTTGTTCAAACCAGATCTGGCATTATGGAGGCGTGTCGTCGCACCACCAACGTCGAGGCTGTTGCACCACCAACGCAACCATCACCTGCCATCTGAGCCCCTACTATCACTGAACCTAAAACTGAGACACCGAAGGCAAGAGACAAAGGAAGGAAACATGTTGTTGTAAAACATAATTCCCAATGAATTTGATTGTTATCTGGTCACAACCTTCACATGTCTTAATTAATGTGAACCCCAATTATAAAAATAAAAAATTTCACAAATAACTTACGGAGAAGAAAACATATATTTCATTTCAAAATAATGGTGTTTTATAAAATGTTTAAAAACCTGATCCTTTTTTCATTTAAAACCCTTTTTCATTTCCAAATCATGGTGTGTTATAAAATTTTTAAAGACAAGATCCTTTTTTCATACTAAACAAATTGAAAAGGAAGGTAGGTTTTGTGTATGTTAATCCTATAATTAAATTGATTATTTTAAAAGATATGGGAATAAATCTAGAGAAGAAATAGGTTTGAGTATCTCAAAAGAAAAGAAAACAATTTCTTTATAAAAAGAGAGAAACTTTTAAATGAAAATCCAGCAGCATAAGGGGTACAAAACAAGGATTTAGAAAAAAAAATAAAAAGAGGGGGGAGGACTCCCATTCATAAAACACTCATATTATTGTAAAGGGATAAAATAAAATAGACATAAGTACATAGTATGGAAATTTAAAAGACATACCAAATAAAAATTAAACTAAAAGGAAAAGAGAGGTTGATATTTCCCTTACCTTGAAGTGTAACTCCTATAATATGATGATCAATATCTTAGGGGCTTGAGGAATCCTTGCGAGGACTAATTGGAAGGGAATTAAATCAATTATTTGTGGATGATTAATTTTTAAAGAATGGAAATGAATAAATTATTGGTTATTTATAGAAAAACCGAGGGAGGTTTTTATTAATTTCATTGGACACCTAAGTAGTGGTATTTACAAAACCATGGCCTTGCCCATGTTATTTTCCCATGGTATTGGCCACATAGAACACTTAATATTATATTTTAATTTAAAGGAGTATACTATTATTTTATATTAAATATTACATCATTATTATGTCATTAAACATATTGAATACTCAAAAATGTATTTTTACTATTCACCAGAAAACCATGTATTTCAAAAACATCTCATAAACTCACCCCAACATAGTATCATCATTTTTAATTTCAGAAATGAAATTTTCTACTTATTAATTCTCAAAATATTATAAATATTACCATTAACTATAATAATAAGAATTCATTAAAAATAATAGCAGACCGAAAATGTCTTGTAATATTTTCAACACTTGAAAAGAATAAAATTATTTTATCAATTATAATTATATAAGAGTGTTTTGATAATACTATTTAAATATAGTAATCATTAATAAAAAAATAATATTAATATAAAAATATATATCTCAAAAAAAATTCATTTTTTACTCAAAAAATCAATTTATCAAATTCCATCTGATTTTTTATGAAAAAAAATTTATTACGAAAAAAATGAAATATAAATATTATTAAAAAATGGATTACATTTTATATAACCAGGTCCTCGATTTTAAACCCATTATAACACCCACATAAAACCTAAGGATATGGGGTGTGGTGGTGATAGACTTTTGCAGTGGCTCAGATAACATCACCTAAGTGGTAATTTCCACTAACATGAACTTCTCCAATAGGATATTTTGATCAAGCTTCATATGTTGAGGTTCGGCATAGTCTTGGTCAAGAGAGAAGCCCAATGATGCTACATCCCTCTCACATTCCAAAAAATGGGATTCTAATGACATGAAACTATTATATGAGTCCATTGTCTCTTCTTTCTGAATTAATTAACCATTATCATCTATATTTATAAAAAATTATCATAATGATAAGAGTATAGTTTCAAACGGTCACATTGAACAATGGTAACATTTACTAATGATAATAATTGTCCAATGGTCACATAATAGAAGAATCCCAATGGTCACAATTCCATTAGACTCGCTCCATTTGTAAAGGGATATTTTTTTGTTGTGAAAAAAATAATCTAACATATATTTTCAGGAAAACATTATCTTTCCAAAAGATTGGTCATTAAATTCATTCCCACTAAAGAATTTTTTCCTCTAAATATCATCTCATTTCCTCAGTTGGAAAATTTGTGTGGTGACTTTTATCTTCTTGTCTCTTCTTGTTCCCATTAGTATTCTTCATATTTGTGGTATCTCTACAACAATTTAACAGGGAGGGAAGTCTTGTTGCCTAGAACCGTGTCTCTATGGTCTAAGTTCTATATAAGATGATCATCGTAAGAGAGGTCATGTTCTATTTGTAACACAACAGGATTTAGTACACATTTCTGGTTAGGTATGTACTTCCTCAATAGAGATATGTGCAAAACATCATGATCTTGAGCTAGGTCTAATAGAAGATCAATAAAATTAGACACTACTCCTATGAGACCAAGGATTTAATAGGGGACCATGAACATAGAGATGAGATTCCATTTCTTCCCAAACCAAATGAATCTCTTCCATGATGAAATTTGATGGAATATTTTTCCACAAAAATCAAACTACGTGTCATTTAAACAGTTGTCAACATAGATATTATTCCCACTCTGAGTAGCTTTTTTGAGTTGTTGGATGGCATGAAACTTTTCTATCATCTCTTGCACAAAATGAGCCCCAAGATGATTTATCCAACAAGCTGAATCCCTACATGATGGAGTTCTACATTGCTTCTGATATATGTCAAATATAGTACCATTTGAATGCACGAATGGAAGATATTATTGTAAAAGAACAAAAATAATGTGATATGTTGATCACATCAACCTTTAAATTCCATTAACCATGTTCCCAATATGTACTCAGGTGTATGAATAGTCATTTTAGACTAGGTTTCATTTTTTAGGTGATACGTCATATTGAAATTCAATTTATTATTCATATCATGTTGAAGCCTTCTCTAAAATTTTGATGTGAATCACATATCATGATATAAAATAATAAAATTTCGAACCCCATAGAACCTTACAACTTTAATTAATGTAAATACCTGATTGTTGATCAAGAGCTAAATCTTCTCGAATATAGGTAAAATGGGAAGTCTTGGTGAGAAGGTACACTATAAACCATATCACATTATTTTCTTTGGATATTTTCATTAGACCAGTGAAAAAAATACACAGTGATATTGTCCCACTTCTATACTGGTATAGGGAGTGGTAATAATACCTATTTCAGAATTGTTCTCTAGGCGTTCACTTTTTGACACACCAGGCATCGTGTAGTGTTGTAAGAAATCTCAATTTTCATGTTATCCCACCAATAATGATCCCAAAGGACCCTATATATTTTTATTGTGTCATGTATATATAGATAAAATAGAGCTAAGATATCCAACAATAAAATAATTATTTATTTATAGAATATATAGAACACATATACATGTATGAAAGGTCAAAACACCTTCATGATGAATATTGAAATCAAGAAATATCTCATTTTTAGCAGCCTATATCTTCTTATGTAACAATGGATCTTCTCTATGATATTTCATGATATGATCTACCAATGATGGTTGATAAATCATTTAGGATATGTTTTATGATGACTATTCTCTTATGATTCCCATGCCCTGTTTTAACTGGTCTTTGATCAAAGGATCTCCTTGAATCGTCTTCACTGTTTAAACAACAAGGTGTTTCCAACTTAACACATCAACTACATTATTTTCTCTTCCGTGATGATATTGAATTGAAAAATCATTGTCTTTAAGAATTTCCAATCATATCCTATATGTTATTTTCAATTCCTTTTGCATGAAAATATACTTCCATCTTTTTTTTCAGTGTATATATCACATTTCTCTCCATAAATATTGTGACTCCATATCATGTAAAAAAACCACATACAACTCCAAATCTTCATTGGGATTGTTGTACTCGTTATGCTTCAATTATCTAGATGAATAAGTGATCACTTTGTAATTTTTTAAAGACATACCCAAGCCCTTTCATGGATTCATTGATAAAAATAGCAAATCCTTCTTCGACCGATGGCAGAGTTTACATGGATTCAGTAACCAATCTATTCTACAGCTCCTAGAGACTTTCTTCCCACACATTTTTCGAGATGAACTTGACCCATTTTTTAGTTAACATGTTTAGTATATTCTAAATTCTTTAATGTTTTTTTCACAAACATCTTATAATATTTTGTTAATCCAAGGAAACAAAAAATATCAATTATTGTTGTAGGTTGAGGGAACTCCTCTAAAACCTTGGTCTTTGTAGGGTCAACTAAGATTATATTAATGGTAACAATGTTCTCCATGATAAAAACTTCATGTAACAAAATTCTAATTTTATGAACATTCTACGTAACCTATCCTTAGTTAGAGTGTTCAATATAACGCTTAGATGATCAACATGCTCCTTACAAATTTTGGAATCTATCAAAATATTATCAATAAAAACTACTAAAAAGTTATAAATGTAGTCGTTAGGGACTATATTATTCAAATACATAAAAATCGTAGGAGCATTAGTCCAGATGAAGGGAATAATAAAAAACTCATAATTACCAAATCATTATTTGAAGGCATTATTTGTAATATATTCTTTCTTAATCCTCAATTGATGATAACCATATTGATGATCAATCTTATAGAAGAATTGAGCCCCAAAATGATTGTCAAATAAATCATCAATTCTTGGAAGTGGGTACTTTTTCATTACTATGATCTCATTGTGTTCTCTATAATCAATTCATAACTACATTGATCCATCCTTTTTATCACAAGGAGAACATGTGCTACAAAAGGAGACAGACTATACTGGATAAACCCATTCTCCAAAAGATAATGAAGTTTATTCTTCAATTCCTCTATCAAAACATCTATCATTCTATATGGGTTTTTAATATCATCTTGGATCCATGAACATGTTCAATGGATAAATCTACCTATATTTATGGGGGAGGATAAGGGAAATCCTCATGAAATATGTCCAAATATTCTTGAATGATGTGGAAATTATCTATTTGTATACATTCATTTACTTCATCATATTAACTGATCATCTCCATATACAAGGAAATGGGAATTTTTTCTACAAAAATATCAGGTGGAGATATCTCTCCTTTGAAAAAAATATAAGGTTTTCCATTCAAGACATTGGATATTTCCTTACTTCTATAGTTGATCATACCATTATACATTGAGAGCCAATCCATCCCTAGTATATTTTCAAATTCCAACATTGCAATTATTACTATATTTGAAATGATATTAGGCTATCTAAAGTAAATAATAGATATTATATACACTTTTGATTCTTAGATTATTCTTCCAGGATTCTTGATAGATAACTCTACTTCTAGCATTTTAGATAAAAATTCTATATTCTACATAAAATTGGAGGAAATAAATGAATGAATAGGATGAGAATCTAATAATGAAATTGCAAGATTTGAGAGAAAAATTAGAGTACCTTCACCACATCATTTGGAGCTTAAACATTATCCTGAGTCATACCCAAATCCCAACCTTTCACCCTTTTCCTATGTTGAGGCTGATGGAGATTCTCCCCGACTAACCTGGGATTTGGAAATTGATTTGAAAAGGGGACATTATTTACACAATCGAAGCATTTAACTTGATGAAAATCATGGACTAACTTCCCTTTATCGTTTGTGTTAAGAATTTGAGGCTTCACTTCACTATGATAGTTCTGAGAAATATGGCCTTATCTTCCACAGTTGTAACACTTCCCCATCACAAGAGGATAGTTCCAAAAATTCTTCTTCCCACATGTGTTTCAGGTAGAAATTTTCAATTTCTTTCTTCCTATTCCTTTTACCAATCTCCTCCACACATTTGGATGTAAAGATCTATTTTTTATAATTTGATTTCTGAGACAACTAAATCTCAGCAAAGTCTAGTTCAAACTTCATATCACATCATACTATATCCTAATAGATCTCATAGTCTTTATAGGAATGATTCTTCCTTATATGGGGTCATAGTCCTTCGATGAAACTATGAACCTTCTATTATGATCCCTGAAAAGTATATAGGTGTAAATAAAATTATTTTGAATTTAATTTTATAGCTTCCCACGGATTCATTCTTCCTCTACATCTGCTCAATGAATTCATCCCCCATTTTTGTTATCATTGAATAGGGGAAATATATTTTGAAAAATATTCCCTAGAACTCATCCCATTAAATAGATTTAGTCTCCCCTCTTGGATTCATATTTTTTATCTATTCCCACCAATGATCATAATCTCCCTCTAAGAGGTAAACAACCAGGTTGACATTGTCTTGTTATGAACAATTTTTTTTAGAAAAGCTCTTTTTATAGATAATATCCAATATTTAGACATCAATGGGTTAGTAGATCCACTAAAATACAGTATTCATTAACCCATAAAGAAATCAACCGGTAATTTACCCCTTTGTGGTAAATTGAGCCTCTCAGATTGATTAAGGTTATTTACCATAACTCGAGGTAGTTGATTCATCATTCTCATGATTGTTTACATTCCATCTTCTATGAGAAGGTCATTAAAACCTGGTTTATTATGCTCACCATTATGTTGTTTCACTTATTTCCTTCCATTGTCCAAAAGAATAAAATATTAGTGAGAAATCTGTTTTATTTAATAATCATATAGTTCCAAGGTAACTATGTTGTCATATAACATCATTCTCAAATATGTTATTCCTTAGAAAAATTAAATTTTCTATAAATCCATCATAATGGTTCTCAAAAATCTTTTGATTAACAAAATATATCCCCTAGTAGTGTCAAATCATGAGTGGAATAAGGCATGTTTTCATGCACCATTTCCTATTTGACAGTAGCTCAATGTGTTGTTTTTTTTGTTTTACCTATAGACACATAAATACCATATCAACATCCACCTTTTCCTAACCAAATAATGATTTATTTTTTCAGAAACCACTTAATTTAAATTTCACCAAAATACCAAGAAGTTTCCTATATTTATACTTTTATATAGGGTTCATCCTAATGTTTTCACATCCAAATTTACAAAAATGACATACCTATCATTTCATAATGACTATTATATACCACTTTTTTATTACATACATATTCATTACATTTTACATGGACAGGATCTTTTAATGTTTAGTGTCTAGGGAAAAGCTACATAACCAAAGAAAACATAAAATATTATTCTATCCCAATTGAAATGATAAATAAATGTAAATACTATGTACATTTTTTATATCTCATAACATGGGGACATAAATCAAAGGAAATGGTGAGAATAAGGCCTAGTATAGGAAAGAATGGGACATGTGATCATTAGAATTATTGGCATGAACATATGGTAAATATTAAAGGAATGAGAACTGGTAAAAGAGGAATATCATAATAGAAATAAAATGATTCAAAAAATATAAATTCGTCTAAAATTTTAATTTATTCATTCATAACCATATCAAAAAGGTTTATTGGTGAGGTTTCATAAAAAGTACTAATGTTATTCAATAATGTATTGTTAAATATGTCATCTCTAGAAATTAAATTATTTACCCTAATGCATTAGATCACTATAAGGGTGAATCTTTCATATATTTTATTTAATTTGAGACATAAATATCATGAAAAAACATTTCATAAATAACCCATTTAGAATAAAAGATACAACTTTGATTTCAAAACAATGGTGTTTTAAAAAGTTCTTAAAAACAAGAACCTTCTATCATATTAAAAGCATAAAAAATAAAGCTGGGTATCATGTATGGTAATCCAAAAATTAAATATATAATTTTTAAATATATATTAATATCCCTAGGGAATAAATAGTTTTTCTTATTTTCAAAAGATGATAATATTTTTTTTTTGATAAAAGTGGAAAATTTTGAGATGAAAATCTGGCAGCATAACACGTATTAAACATAGTTTCAGAAAACACTAAAAAGAGAGGGGACAAGGGCATCCCATTAAAACAAGAATCTTAATATGGAAGAGGGGTATAAGAAAATGATATAATAACATTTTAGGTAAATATTAAAGATAGAACACAAAAAAAGATAATTGATAGGCAAAGAGAGGTAGATATTTCCTTTAACTTGAAGAGTAACTCCAAAAACTCGAGGATTAAGACCTTGGGTGCTTGAGGACACAATGGGGGACTCTTGGGGATGTAATAATATCCTAGACTTATGGAGGATGAATTTAGAATAAATGTAAATGACGAAATGGGTGGGTATTTATTGAATAAGTGAGGGAGTTTTTTATTAATTTCCTTAGACACCTCAGTAGTGGTATTTAAAAATGTGTGGGCTTTACCATGGTACATACCCATGGTATTGGCCACATGGGAAACCGATTAAATTATTTTAATCCACCAGATTCAAACTATTTTTCATATTAAAAATTACGTCATTATGATGTCATTAAGCATACCAAAAACTAAAAATTATATTTTTCTATTCATTGAAAAACACAATATTTAGAAAATTCTAAAAAATTCACACTAAGCTAATATAAATATTATGATTTTAATAATGAAATTTATTTTATCATAATAATTTTATAACGATTATAAATCAAAATTTTTACTATTAAAATATTTATTTGTTAAAAATAATAGCGGATAAAAAATGCATGATAAGATGCATAGTAAAATTTTTGACATGTGAAAAAATTATAATTATTTTATCATTTGTAATTAAATATGATTGATTTTATAAAAATATTTCATTATAATAAATATTACTAAAATCATAGTATAATTTAATAATATTTACCTCTCTAAAAATTACAATTTTTACCTGTAAAATCAAGTAAAGAAATTAAATCTCAATTTTTATGAAAAGCAATTCTTAAAACGAAAAGATAAAATAAAAATATTATTAAAAAAGTAATACATATTAAGTGACTAGGGACTCAATAAATAACCACATAAACACCATAATATGACTTATGGGTAAGGTGTGTGATAATAATAGAGTCTTTGGGTGGATCAGATTACATCTCTCATGTGGTAATTTCCACTATCATGAACTTCTATCATAAGAGATTTCGTTTAATCTTAACATGTTAATGCTCGACATGGGATTTGTCAAGATTGAAGCCCAAAGATGATACCTCCCTTACAAGGTATGAAAAATGGGCTTCATACGACATGAATCTACTAGATGTGTCCATCAACTCTTATTTTTCATTAATTAAGCATTATCATTCTATTGATATATAATAATAATAACATTATGAGTATAGTTTCCAACAGTCATATTGACCAATGATCATATACACCAATGATTATAATTGAGAAATGGTTGTATAATATTCAAAAATCAATGGCCACATTTCAATTATACTCACTCCATCGGTAAAGGGATATATATTTTTTGTATATACAACAATATAAAAAACATTTTTTAGGAAAAAATGTCATTAAAAATTTATAGGTGGTTACAATGTCACTCCCCATATATAAAAAGACATATCTTCAGAAGCAGACCATTGAATCTAGAACTAATTCCATGAAAGATTCCATATTACTAGAATTCTCAGAGCCTATCTAACACCATCATACCCTGTTTTGTGTGCTCCAACTCAAACACCGAAGATAGGAGGGTACCATCATAGAATACTACCATGAACATATCAATGAAATGTTAACGACCCAACTCATAAGTATTACCAAATTTTCTATGGAATTCAACACACTGAATGTATCAATAAGAACTTAAAATAATTTCATCTTCGCTATGAATCCATGATCAATACATCATCCTCTAGAACACGGAGCTTGTGATAAACCATTCTCAGGTTATACTCTATGAACAACATGGCCTCCATCCACTAGGTGAATTGCCTATAGATTCTATGGGGTTGATAATCATCCCAAATAGTCACTTAGAACGAGTGATGCCAATAAAAACCCAACCTAATGATATCACCTTACCCAAGGAGAACAACTCTTGGATTACCATGAAAACACATTGGGTCTTACAAAGACCCCACTCTACAGACTACTCCAACCACAATTTCATCTATCACAACTACATGATATCATCGAATATTGTAGCATAAATATTGTGTCATCCCTAGTGCAAGTCCACGTAGAAAAAAACATCTTTATGGGGAGGTAAAACTGGAACTTCCTCAACATGGAATCTCTTATACTCCTCCACCATTTAATAAAACTAAAATTCGAAAGATTATTATTCTCCAAGGGTGATACGAGTCAATTGATAAGGAAATGGTTTTATCCTCCTAGGAATTAGATCATCCTGCCCTAACTTGGGATAACTACTTATCATAGGTGGTAAGATCCATCCCATAAAACTAGAAACACTACTACAGTAATTGGTAGAAATTTTCTTTCTATTGATAGTAAAAAACCATACCAAATTCAAGAAAAAATCATAGGGTATCACTACCACTATAGAAATATTTCAGGTGAGGATCTCTCGTTTTCTCTCCTTGTAGAATTAGGTCACACCATCAGTTGAAACTTGAGATTACAGATCCTATATGAAGGATCCTCCACCAAAATTTTCAAGTAAAAAAATCCAATACAAGAATCATTAGGTCTTAAATAAGTGCTATGCTTTGGGAAATGTGGTTTCAGACTCAATGATATAACTCTAGCTAGAGTAATGGACAGTGATGCAGTACACCAAACCACTCTCAAATATACTAAGCAATATACTCCCCCCACCCGACACAATCTATTTCCATTCTCATATTCTCACCAAAACTAGGAATTTCATTGAAACATTAGGACTTCCAAAACAACATCGATCATACAAGTTGAAGGAACTTGTCTAATGCACCTTGAAACTATCTTTTTTGGGTAGCACTGACTTTCCCTCATGGTTTTGAATTGCATAAAAAAGGTGTATAAATGATGAATGTGACCCCCTTCCTTCAATATTTGATTCCACATAAACATTCACCAACATTAGGAAATACTAATTTTATGTGTCACATTGGTGAATTCTCTTGATGAGGAACCCCATCAGGATGGGTCATATCAAAGCGGGACATTTGCAACTCATCCTCAAACAATTCCCCAACTACACAAGAAGGGGGATCTTGGCTCACCAAGAAACATGGGATATCTATATCAATAAAACTTGTGATGTGAACTCAATATAGGTGTGAAATCCATCAGTACCTTGGGAGCCTAATGTTACTCAATGATGATGACTAGTCGCCAACACATTCATCTGGTAAGTCAGGGTTCAAAAAATATTGAAAACATGGACCACAAACTCAAGTAATACCTCTATTACATGTGGGAATACATCATCATAACAAATCAGTGGTATTCATCCTTTGATCTCATGAAATACGATAAGAATACATGTACAATATTCCAACCCTACTACAGCTATAGAATGCTCAACACATGATTGATTATCTTCATGATCCATAGAAGGATACATGAATTTCTCAATAGGTGGAATCATTAGTAGGTGCCCGCCTAGAGAAAACACCTCATAGGAGGGTCCTTGAACTGAAGTCTTATCACTCAAATGATCGTCATTATAGAAATTACGTGAAATCCAAGTTGGATGTCATTGCTGATTCATTTTGAATGTTATCAATATGTATCATGGTCAAATAGATTATCCATGGAGATGAATCAAGAATGGTAGTAAAAGGACTTAATAATATATGATACATGTACCATTTAACCCTAAAAAAAATGTCTTAGAAAACCATGTTGACAAGATGGTTGTCAGAGTCTAAGGGTATGGTTAAATTGGATGCCACACCAATATTGGGTTTCCTATATTGATGGCTACACTTGAGGAACAATGAAATTGTTCCCTAAGTCCCCACCAAACCAAATATGGTGATAAAACTCAAAACATAGTCTGGATTTCAGAAAACCTTTGATACCAATTTTTCACAACCCAACCACATTGGATCTCTATATCCAATGAAAGGATGAGCCAAAAATACCCCTTGCTCTCCTCCATAAGACTGAGGTAGGATAAAAGAACTAGAAGGAAAAGCTAAAATCATATGACTTTTCCTTTTGTACATATACGCATGCACACAAAAATATCAATGAAAAAGCATTGATGAATAATTGTAAAAGAATGTAACATCAATACTATGAAATAGGAATTTAATAACCTCCAGAAAATAAAAAATACTACAACAGAGTAATAAGAAGAGTAAAGGGAAAAATATATTCCCATCTGGAAAATAATATCGCAGACTAACAATAACTAGAGAATAAAGAATGTTGACAGAGTATGGCTCCAAATCCCCAATCCCCCACCATATTATGTGGTCCAATTTACCCAAGTATCCCCAATATTCTCTAAATCCACCATTAAATTTTCATTCATCAACATAGGACAGAACACATGTGAGAAAAGAATATTGAGGGGTGTGTATATCAATACCCCTTTGATGCCCCAAAAACCATGAATGGAGGAATAGAATAAAAGATAGATGTTTTCAGTTCATCTAAATGAAGGCATTTCAATCAATATAAGAGATAAAAACCTATATATGATAAAACCCCAAATAAATGGGATATGGGATCTCCATCTTTAAATCCAATATAAGAATAATGATTATGTATCCTTCTCTAATAAGAGATCATCTATGATTCCCGACATCCCGCATGTCTGTCTAAAGAAGTAACACTATAGAAAAACCCCACCTCAACACTATGTTGTACAGCCACAGGGGAGAATCTTCAAGGAATGGAGGACCCTGGAAACTTGTGTGATAGGTAAGTACCATCTCCCCAGATAGTGTACCCTCACCCTGGTGAAATAAGGGAGTGTCGTCTCTTTTTTGTTAATGAGTATGGGGGATCAACACCCAGGGTGATGGGAGAGTAACATATCCAAGGATATAAGAACCACAGCATGGTATGATAGGGGAGTATTATATCTATCTAAATAATGATAATGGAGGAACTTAACCTTGAAATGATGTAGGAGTAACGTCTTCATGCAGAGAGGACATGTTATCTAGTGCTATGGGGGATTAAAACCTGTATCTTTACAGAGTATGGATGACTCAAAAACTAATATGTTAGGGGGTTCCATCTCCAATGATAGAGGACCTATAATCTAGTGTGATGAGTATACTCCATATATTTATCCTCAATGAATATAGAAGAATCATTCCCTTATGTGACAAATTAGTACCATATTCAAGGATAGAGAAATTGTGCCCTGACTTTCTTTCTCCATTATCAAAAGTTTCGCTGTGCCCAAAGGTTCTAGATATTCTCGATGGCTTTCCTAATATTCATCTCTCATTCTCTGAGTTTACAGAAACCTCAACACTCATGAATCACACCCGGGTTACTCGATTTAAGCATAGAATACTTTCATTCAATTCCTTCGACCAGTTCATCTTCGGTTTTGGGGACCTTCATGAAAGAGCAGTTGTTCGACTTCTACCCAGCCACCATATAATGATTCCTTTTGAATCAGAGGCAGATAACATCAAGTCATGGTCGAGGGAACCTCATAGCTTCAACGGATTTCATTTCTTCCTCCTCTGGTGGTCCTTTTATTTTCACATGAATCGTGATTCTCCTACTACGATGGTTTGGGTACGTTTTCCAAATCTCTCTTTACCTTTTCAGAACCCTTCGGTGATTCGAATGATAGGAAAGTTCGTAGGAAGATTTCTTTATTCTGATATTCACACTGAGGTAGTGTGCCACCCGGTGAATCCTCATGTCTATATTGAAGTGAATGCTTCTCATTTTATCTTCGATTACGTATGGATTTCTATTGGAGAAGATTATAGGTGGAAGAAGAAAGTGGTTTATGAGAATTGTACTGAGTTTTGTCCATATTTCAAGAATTTGGGCCACCCTTTGGAGGTTTTCCATAGGAGATACATCGCTTAGTTGTTGGAGGTAATCTGCAGGGGGATGTAGGCTGTGGCATGAGAAGGGGATGCTACATCGGGTGAGGATCTGTAGGTTGTGATGTTTGGTCAGGTCATGGAGACTTCAGGGTCCAAAGTTGTGGGAATTCTTCAGTCAAGTCCTATGGTAAATGAAATCTAGAAGTATGCCAATAAGTTGATGATAATGGATGTTCATACATCTAAAACTCCAAGTGTTATGGAAACTCATGTTAACCCGATGGTAGCAGAGGTTTCCAAGAGGTAACGACAGGATTTGGAGGGCTCCTCTAATCCCTTGCCTCAGAAGGAGTCTGGTTCAGGTTATAAAGAGGATTGTTTAGAGAAGCACATGGATAGGGATAATACGGTGAAGGAAAAGTGGGTGGGGAGAAAGGGAGCTACCTCAAGAGTGGCCAATCCGAATAGTGATGGGGGTTCTAGAGGATTATACCCCTCGGGTAAACCCTTCCTCACGCTAACCAATAGGTTTGAAGACCTTTCAAATGGCATTTTTGAAGAATTTTTGGATTCTGGTCCTTTTCTCGGTGGTGAAGCTGAGGGGGCCTCTGTGGCAGGGCACAATTCAGTATGGTTGGGCCACGAGGATGTCCCTATGACCGGAGAAGAGGATGCAACAGCGGTTGGGTGTCTTGCCTCGATTGATAATAACACACCAGTTACAAGGAGGGGGAATTCTTTGGTTTGTAAGGATAATTCCCTGAGGACCAATGGGAGAAATGTTTGTGGGGGAAATAACGAAAATATGAGGCGTCTAGCCTACCAGTCATTCAGTGACATTGTACAGAATGGGAATGGAAGGATGAATGAGTGTGAAGAAACTCTATCTCCTACACCAAGAAGATGAACAAGGAAAGGCTACTCTTACCTTCTGAAGCCTATGTGTACCAAATCATCACCTAAGCGAGACAAAGGTGTGATTCTTGCCTTCAAAAAATACAGCTTGATGAAGCATCCTTGGCAAGTGCAACCTTTACTGTACCAAACAGTGAACTTTGAGAAAAGTAATTACTTCTTGAGGCAGCATAAATCAGTCTCTGAGTGAGAATCGGCCACAGTAGAAGGGGATTCTTGTGTGGGATGCAGAAATGATTTTCGGTATTATGATATGTAGTCCAATGGTGAGATGGTTGGTTTGTGGTTGTTCTGCATGTGTCTATTTTGTGAATGTTTCAAGCCGTGATATGGTTTGTGTTACGGGTTGTGTGGTTTCTCACTTTACATAAAAGTGTTTGGAAATAAATAATTTAATTTTCAGTTAGACATAGAGAGAAATTTTATTGGTGCTTTTATGTGCACTGATAATGGTATGCCTTTTATCAATAAAATAACGATTGTTTTTAGCACTATTAAAATTTTTATTTCATAAAAAATATTTAAAAATCATTAAAAATCATATCTTAATATATAAATAAATTAATATAACTATAAATATGATATATTTCATAAAATAAAATTTATAAAATATGAAATATATAATCAAACCTAATATATTAGTTATTTAGTATAAAGTAGTTATAAAAGGATTTAAAAAATTAATTTAAAAATTTATAATTATTATTGTTTAAGAGTAACTTAATAATAATTCGAAGACATAAAAACTCATTAAATTAATAACTAATCTAAAATAAGTTGAAATAATGATTTGAACTTAAAACTACCATGACATTGGATATGGGTTTCGGTTTGAGATCTACCACAAATCCCATTGAAGCTTGAAAAATGTTATATGAAATGGAGATGGAGTGGATCCCCGATAATCAATTTTAGTGGTCCAAAAAGGCCCATAAATCCAAAAAAAACTGAGTTTGTTTATCAGGGTACACCCATTAGTTAACATTTCGTAAAATTTTATATATTTTGAAGGATTATTCTTTTTTATGGAGGTGAATCAAATTATTCGCAAGGATAACCCTCACATGGATTTTATGACATCCAAATTTTATCAATTTTCATATTTTACTATCATTATAGATAAATATATTAACATATATATATATATATTTATATTTATATATATTCACACATAAAATAAATAATTTTATAAATAAATAGGTATACATATTTACATAAAAAATATCATTCTATATATATAAACCATATCTAAATAAAATAAAAATTCAATTTCATTTAAAATAAAAATGTATGAATATTTATATACCTATACAATTGATGTATATATAATGTTTATATATATAAATAATTTTTTGTGTATGTGTTGAAAAAACAGATATATACATAATTATTTATCTATTTTCATAAATGTAAATAACTAATATTATATATTATATGTTGAAAAATATAAATATGTAAAATTTTATTTCTAGACACAGACATATATATATACTTATAAGTAAGTATGTATGTAATTATTTATAAACGCACAAAATCATATTTTATATATGTATTTTAAATAATAATAATAATAATAATAATAATATAAATATATGTATAAAAAATATAATGAAATATATAAAAATAAGTTTCTATATAATAAAATATAGAACAAAACAATATAAAGGGGTGTTGAAGGTGTGGATACAGGAGGGATAGGCCTCAGGTTCCAAAGCTAGTGAAGAAAGGGGAGTGCAGGCATGTAAAGTAGGTGGCGTAACATAATTGAAGCGGGGGATTAAAGAATTAACCAATAGAGGGGTGGGGTGGGGTGGCTTTGAGCCCTGATTAAAGTGGAGGGGGTATCGAGTTGGGAAATTGTAGTTTTAAAACAAAAAATATTTAATTTTACTTGACATTTATTAGAAATTTATCAGTTCTTATCAAAGGGGAACGTTATCAACAATAAAAAAGTTTCTAATAAAAGATCCATTTTATCCAAAAAAATTAGTGTTAATAAGGGCCCTTTTATTAGGTCTTTTTTTATTGTTGAAAAGGGGTCCTTTATAAGATCTTTTTTAGAATTGAGAAAAGGGGCACCCTTTTAATGATGCTTAGATTATGCGTTCTCCTGTAGAGTTGTTAAAATATATTTTTAATGATCTATTTTTAAGAAGTATTTCCCTTTTGAGGCCATTTTGAACCCTCCACACTTAGAAGCCCCCTTCCCCCATGAAGAGGTAACTCCCATGAGGTAGTGCCCCAGCCGGGGAAGGAGCCATTACCATTCGAGATGGAAGAGCGTCCCGGAGGGTGACAGCCCCACAACGACAGTGGAGTACCATATCAATCTGCCCAATGATTATGGAGGACACACACCCTAAAATGTTATGTAATTACCCTCTCCATGTATATATAACTCATACCCTAGTGTGATAGGGGAGTACCATCTCTATATGCACAATGAGTATGGAGGACCAGCAACCTAGTTTAACATGAGAGTATCTTCTCAAATGTTAAAGTAATCAAACCCTAGGGTAATATTTATGTACCACTCCATAGATAGAGGACCCACGCCCTAACCCATTACGGGGTAACACTCAGTAGATAGAGGACCCATGCCTTAGTCCTTCCGGGGGTTCCAATATCTAATGATCTTTCCCAATTAATTCCATAAACAAGCTAAAAATAATGAATAAAAAACTCAAATCGTATTGTTTCATATCTAAAAATACACTATGATGGTCACCAACATGTTATACATATAAAAACATATCATATAAACTACTAACAGACAAAAATATGAGTCGAAATGAAGAAGATACGACAAGTATAAAAGTCATAATGAATTACATGGTGTGTTTGGGGTCCACCCAATGTGTTCCCCTGCTTCATTGCCTTGTCATATACCTGGTTTATTCCATTCAATTGGTCAATCCCATGTACCCCTAGGCATATCGTGTACTAACAATTTACAGGGTGTGTATAGTAAAAATCCTAATGAACATATGAGAATCATCATTGGTCTGTCAGGCTAAAACATAAAACCGTAAATATATCATTGTAAATGGATATGGATGGATAAACATATTATAGTATTCTAATCCTCATTAAGACTTAATTGGGTTAGTGTATTCACATTCCCAAATGAGACACTTGGTGAAAAAAATGTATTTCACTACATCACACACAAATGGCATTTTGTGGGACTCATCCATGAGTTCGAATTAAATAATAGATATTTGTCTTCAAACATCGGCCTTAATATTTAGGTGAATATTCCATAGATAATTTTTCATTCAAACCCCTATTGGAAAAGATATGTCATACACTATATTCTGTAATAATAATAATAATAATTGTTATAATAATAATTTTATATTTATTATCATTATTGGATTCTTAGTGGACCTTATCCATGATCTCAAAAATGTATCCAACATTGGTCTTGAAATGACAATCTTAGTTCCATGATCATAATACAGTAAAGAGTTCATTAATTGTAATTTTCATCAAGGAGTTACAATCAAATTATTGTTTTAATTATAATAATTACATTATAATTATTATTTTAATAATTATAATACATATAATTATGGAATGTGGTATAAATAATTCCCAATATTTTCTATGTCAGTGGGATCCTTCTTCCTTCTCATCCAGATGCCTCAAACTCATCTCTTCTAGGTATTTATTTCTTTTTTCACTAATATCAATAAGTTATTTGATAATTATAGTGATATAAATTAGTAGAGAGGAAGATCTCATCCTAGAATCCTCCTTCGAGTCTGAAAAATTTTATCTATCTAATTATTAAATTTATTTTATTAAATATGTTAGATGAATTCCACTCATCCACTCCACCTACATCATGCCTCCATGATGGATTTTATCATTTGAATGAAATTACATTAACTATTAATATAAACAATATATATAATAACAATAATATTATAATTAAAAATAATAACAATAACACAACATTATAGTTTTTAAAAATATTAATATTAATAAAACATTATTATTATTATTATTATTATAACAAAATTCCTATTAGTCATGCATTGATCTTTCATTGACTGTACTCCACATAGGGTTTCTAACCTTACAACATTGATCTGTTATCACATCCACAATAACAACCTCTTCCATGAGACTGCTTCTAGAAACTCTACATTGAAATTATCCTATCACACCAAACTTCAATTGGAAAAAACACAGACCATCAATCTGATCACAAGACTACCTTTGATCACCCATATCTATCATCGCACCTCAATCACATACTTAATAGAAAAAACACACCGATGTTACCAATCTGATCCACTAAAAAATCACTATCTCTATCAATATACACATATAAATCATGATTTTTATATTTCTATCATGTTCAAACATTCCCAGGAAATGTTCAATCAGGAAATCATTGGCTAACAACGATGAACGAGAAAATAGTTTTAGAGAAGCAAAAAAACAAAAGTGATATTCAATAATGAAAAATTTGTTCCTACCAAATATCAATGGGTGTAGAATCACGAGTGATAAAATTTTTCAACAATGGAAGAATTACAATAGATAAATGTAACATATAAATTTTGGGGATCATGCAATGAAAAATTAGCATGGATCCAATGAAAAAAAATTCAAGCCCATTCTCTTATTAAAAAGGTTGAAAACCACAAATAATGAGACCTAACCAGATTATGGATTGATTATTAGTGTTGAATATATCAACTAGTGATTATAGAGATGAACCAACTTCATTTTTCATTCATTTGATGATTATCCTTGATCTGATCATCTATCGTTATCCAATCTCAATCTGCCAATGAAGAATGATCTCCCCTCCTCTTAGATCTAGTATGGGTTATGAAGCTATCCCTCAAAAAACTATAATAATATGGTATTTATAAAACATTTAATTTTTCATTTAATAAAATAAAAAAATAATTTTATTTATTTATATTAATTAAACACACCCTCAAATGGATTCCTCTACTGGATGTCTCGTACCAACAAAAATTATGTCAAGCATTGGGAAACTCCATGGTTCAGATTCAACTATTAACATATTTTGATGATATAAGGATCCTTTCTGGAATAATTTCAGTTCATATGAAAATTATGCATGAGTGATATAAAATATATTTAATATTTTTATAAAACAAATTCCATGCACACCTTGACTCGAAACCATGGGTCCCCTCTATTCCTTTCCCTAAAAATATCCATAGAAACATTCTAAATAATTACAATTAAAAATATATTCTCTATTGGGAGAACTATATTCCATTATAATTATATAATTTAGTATAAAAAATATTCTTTTAATCCTACTAGGTAATCAAGTTTTCTTATAATGTTTTTCACTATTCATCATCTGAAATACAACTATAAAAATTATATAAAATAATTCACTTTGAGAAATTTTCAATAACAAGAAATTAATATATTTTTTCATGTTTATTTTATATAAATAATCTAAATGTTCAACAAAGAGTTTAACCCATTTTGAGAACGTTAGCAAAAAACAACCCTTTATCTATGAAAACCCATTAAAAACACTTTTGAAAAATCATTATAAAGATTAATAAAACAACGCATTAGAACAAATATTATCATTTTAATAAAAAAACATTGAATTTATTTTCAAACAACTAGAACGAAACATTTATTAAAGTGCATAATATAGTACACTTTATGAACATTCAACCATGCTATGAATTCAAGGAAAATAGAGAACTCAAATTATTTCAAAAATTCATCATGTATATTTTATGTCATTGAATATAGAAATTGAAATATAAAGTCTAACAAATTTTATTTTTCACTCTATTACATTATAATATCACGTGGATTGTATTTTTATCTATATACTAAGGTAACATGAGATTCCAAGGTCCAGTGTTCCCAAAATTAATTTTTGAAATTTATTAACATCATGTATGTGTAGTTTTACCGAAAAAGATGAATAATTTTTGAACATGGTAACATATTAGAAATCCTTGTGAACAATTGAGTTCATATTTTCTGTTTTACCAAAGGTGTACTATACTTTTTTTTTGTATCGAATCTTGGTAAAAAAGTTTTTGCGGGCATGAATTAATAATAAAAATAATTAGTATATTTATTTCCTATTTTATGCCACGACCGACTTCCTATTTTTAAACATAGTTATATCTCAATATTTAGGATAACCATAAACCCAAAGGAATGATATGTACCATTAGAGAGGATCCTAAGGAGGATCATTGGCAGAAAAATTGGATCATATCAGATTAAGGATAACACACTAATAGATTTCATGGATCTTTCCAATGATTGAATCGTAGGTCGATTATTCAATAGTGGTTAATAAAAAATCAATGAAGGAAATATGATTTATGATTCTCTATTCCATGATTGTATCTCTATCAAATGTGGCTTAGTTCAATGACTAATAATTGATTCGGTCATCTATAGTAGATTAGCTTCTTGTGGAATTAATTTTTTTGTGGTATAATTTCCTTTTTGTTGGTTAAATATTAGAAAATAGATTGAGTATGAACGATCAAAGGCCAAGGTTTGTTCCTCCCAACCTTTATCTGTTTTATTCCTTCCACATTTATGAAGATTCATCATGTGTATTTTCATTGGAATGGGTTTTGAACATTACCTATAATTTGATCATTTCATTACCATTCGTGGGAATAAAAGATCATTACCAATAGTGATGTTCACGATTGAGAGTGAAATTGGGATACAGTGATGATAGAGGATAATAAAAGTTATATTAGAATGGATTAGTGGTCCCCATTCATCTTGAGTTCAATTAGTGTCTATAGATGGAGAGTGGGGGAGTTTCCCAAGTGTATTTGAATACAAAAATATCAATATCTGGTGTATGGAGTGTTGGAAGGCCTTAGATATAAAATCTTTGGTGAGAATGGTAGTGCTGGCGACTGTCTGAAGGACAATGACGAAGAGAATCCAAGGGTATTCTAAATTTGTGTGTTATACAACGTGTCATTTGGGATCACATTCCATGTGGGGCCCCTTGGATTCCATGGTAGGGATTCCTCCCTAGTTAAAAATCACATGTCGTATGACCATAACACAAACCATGTGACTCGTGATAGGTGGTTAAGCTTGTAACTCAGAGGTTACGTGGGCACGGGAAGGCTGATGTACAATAACAAGACCAGAGTAAACACACATGGTTTGGTGTACATGGACATGGGAAGATGAACACAAGCAATGTCTCGAACGATATTTACATGCCATATAATATTCAATAATTCCATGTATATGGATATTTACATGTTGTGTGAGGTAGCACCATATGGGACAACTTGAGCATGGAGGGAAACACTATGAATCCCCCAGTACATGTCATGTACTCCCTTTCAGGGTATTAGAGACCATTGTTTATTCAGTTTGGACCAGTATTGGTTGAATCGATTCCCTTTTCTCATCATCCCATTGATATCGTGTCACATTACATGCACATCATTAGATTATGATCACTTATGAATGATGAGTCTCAGATAGAGATTGGGATGTCCCTTAGTGAGACTAGAGTGCGATCCTCTAACATTTTATACCTATAAGGTGTTTCACTACCAAAAATAGTAGAATATATAGCCACATACTTTATCTGTTCTAAATATACCGATAAAGGGGACAATGACATTTAACATCCCAGGTAAATAAAGAATAAAACATTTTCCATAATTATTCTTATTTGTGAATTAAATATTAATTTCACTTTGAAGGGGTTTCAATGCTCGATGGCATACCCAATATGAAACAATAAGTTTTTTTAAATCATTCATTGCATACTAATAATATAATAATATTATTTTAAATTGTAGATAACGCCTAGCTGATGTATTGGTAGGAATGAATAGAACTAACTAAAATATGATTGTACATGTTTTTTCAATGTTTTTTACATTTATCTAATAATATTTAGAGGCTTAAAATGTTAATGATTCTAATTTTAAGAATAATTTACCTTAAAATGTTGATTTACCACCTTTTGATAGAGAAAATACTTTAAACCATGTTTTGGTAACTTTTATATGTTCTATTTGAAACAATAAAATTCTTTTTTAGAATCAGGACATCAAATTTTAATTTGGGTTGTTTTTTGGTATTTTTCTGATAGAATTCATTTTTTATGAATTGTGAAAAATACTGTATTTTAATACAAAAGTGCCTTTTAATATAATTTATTTATATGTTTAAATTATAATTTTTATTGGTTATAAATTGTAATTATTTTATATTTTTACCATTTAATTCAATATTGGTAATTGGAATTAATTTTACTTTAAAATTGGACATTAACAAGTATCAATCTTTTGATAGTTATTGTTTCTTAAAAACACACTATTTGTTTTGATAATGGGAATTAATTTTAAATTAAATAATCCAACTTCTATGTTTTGAATTTGGTATAATAGACATCATTTTTGAATTTGGAATATCAAATATATCTCAGGAAGAATTTTTTGTAGATTTCTAAAAAACAACAATTTTTGATTAATAGTGAAACTGCGAAGTCGTAGTTAAAAATTGACATTTTCATTTAAATGAAGTTTTACCACTTTTGTGGATTTAATTTCGAAAATATAAAAAACATGGTTATTATTAGTAATTAAAATGTGGGTCAAAAAGATGAAAATAATTTTTTTTTGAATAGTATCTTTTGACTTTTATTTACCGATGTTAAAGGTAAATAGGGAAATTCAAGATAAAAAACAATATTATAATAATAAAAAATTACCTTAACACCTATCTTAACCATATTGGATGAGTAATTTACGACCATGGGCATCTTTGGGTCGATTTTGGTACATCATGGAGAAACTTGAGATTGATAATGACACTTTATTTTAATTTACTAAATGTAAAGACAAAAATCACAAAAACAAATATCTTCTAGTAAATTAATTATTACAAGGGGTTATGTAAGTTATATTTTCAACTATATCTATTCATTTGAAATCTAAAAGTATTTCCAACATCATGGTATTTTTTTATAATTTTTAGACATCAAATAAAGTAAATTATTTATGGCACAATAATGATGCAGTATTTACCACATTAATAAATGATTTAAATAAATAAGATTATAAATGTTAAAACAGTATCCAAAACCTTTCCAATTCTTATTGAATTCTTTTATTTCGACCATTTGTCATCATATATTCTACTTTAATTAGTTTCAGATCTTTAGAAACTTACTAAAAGTGTATAATAAAATAATATTTGCAAGTATTCCTAAAGAGCCCCTCCCCCCATATAAAAGGACTCCACTTCTAACCCATTTCTCACACCTCTCAAGCCTCATGGCTCGTCCAACCCCTTCCAAAATAATCTATCAATATCCCTCTCATCCTACAAGACCTTACTTTAGTATGAAGGAAATTCAAGAAGTCTTTTTTGTTCAAACCAAAGGGAGTTACCCAAAGTAAGGGTAATAGTTTCTCTTAACATTATTTCTGTTATATTAATTCTCCAACCCCTAAACTCATTTTATTCTTTTATTTTATAACAAAAATAGTATCCTAAATATACTAGGTTGTTTTCATGAGATTTATTCGAACTACACTTACACACTCCTCCATCTAATGGGTGAAGAACATAATGTTTCTATGATTGGATAACTAACGCCTCACAAAATGATGATTGTTCGATTATCTTCTACTGCCTCTCATGGTGGACATTAAGATGAAACTATATTTATATATGATATATATTTTGTTTATTTTATTTTTATGTTTATATATTTTCCTTTTATGGAAATCCTTTTCAGTTTCCATTATGAGTAAACACAATAATTAAATTTGAGGAAGTGTGGAATACCACCTCCTCAAACTGATATGACTTGTTAATTCCATATGTGGGACATATAAAGAATGTATATAATGATATTATATATGATATTATACAATAATTATAATATACCTATGTATCAATATGATTTAATTCCATTAAAATTTGAAATAGAAATGAATGTAGTGTTCATGCGAACGTATGACTTTCTATCTCCCTGAATGGTGCATTTCATTTCTTATCTCCAAATGTCATTTAATATTATAAATACATGTATATACTGAATTTATATAATATATATGATATATTAATAATAAATATCATTCAGGAGATAATGGACTATTGACCACATGGACAACTTGTAAATATAAGGTTGTCATTTTTGACTCAAGTACCAAATATCGACAAAATGACCAATATTAACATAAATGATTACATAATGTTTATAACATAGTAATAAGTTACATATAAATAATAATAAACTTGATAATGGGTTTTAATCATGTATAAATTATCTTTAGTTTATTATTCAGGAAATTAAATGACAAGCGGGTCAAGTCGGACACGAGGTAGGGGACTTCGTCTCAATTTCCTTTCATTTGAGGCATATTTTGTTTTAATAAACAATTTTAATTTATATGATATATATAAATTTTGTACTTTTACTTTAATTAAAAAGGAATATTTTCTCTACGAAGTGTTTTACTAAACGAAAAAAATGAATGTTTCTTTTTGGCGTACGCGAAGACAACGACCTTTCATCCGCCGCGAGAAGTATTTGATCTTTCGGATTCCTAAACAAGCCTTAATTTTTTTAATAGGAAAATAAATACCATATACTCTATTTAAATATATATTTTTATTGAAAATGGTTTTGATAATGGCGTTTTTATGTCAAAATATTTAAATGATATGTTGTAATTTAAATGTGGAAATGTTATCTTTCCTTTATGTTTGTTTTATGTGTTATGAATATGTTATGGTTCTTGTTAATTGTTTATGTATAAGGGTGGTTCCATGATAAACCTAGGGAGGGTGAGCCCAAGGGAGCTATGCAATGCGTTGGGGAATGTGACAGAGGTAAATGTGAATGTTTCTCCTAAGATATTTAGGGAATATATTATGATAGGTATTCCAAATGTAACTCCCTATGTAACTGCGATTGAAACAATGTATATATGATATGAATGACACAATATACATTTATGATTTATGATTTCAATGTGTTATTCAATAATCTTTTGATTTCATGAGGTACATTAATGTGTTTATGTTTTGTATGTAATTATGGACTAATGTTTTCTTCCTTTATTTTATAACCCTTACTGAGCTTTTTAGGCTCATCCCATGTTTTGAAATGAATTTCACAGGACCTAAAGATGTATAGGGTTGAGGATGGGATCAATAAAAAGTCATGTTGTCTAAAAAATGGTACTAGACATGACTCTTTTTTTCAAGTGTTATTATTTTATAAAAAAATTAAAACTAATTCGTAGTGTCTACCTTGTACTTTTTGAGATGTAATGTAATAGTTATGTCCCAATTCTCAAAAACTGTAAACCTAAAACAATCCTCATTGTGAATTATTAATTTAATTCAAGATTATTTAGTGATTAAAGTAAGGTCCTTATATTTGGTATCAGAGGCCAGTTTAGATAACGTTAGGTGTTAGGGTATTGTTACATTTATATCCATAAATTATATTATATTAATATTGAAATGATATATCATTTACATATAACCATGTGGCCTCACCTAAGATATTTTTTGTGGTCAGAATGGTTTTCTATAGAGGAAACAAGGTGGATATGTTGGGATGACATCAAGAGTAAGACAACCTTCACAATCAATAACCTAAGATGGTCGGAATCGGAACTGAATAGTTTTTTGTAGTGATGTCACAATTTACTCAGGCTATAAATGGTGGTGGTATCCAGGCACGAGATCACCCAGATCAACCACAAAGGAACATGTCGTTAGTGGAGCATTTCATGAGGCCACATCCCCCATCATTCAGAGTATCATCTGACCCTGTTCTAGCTAAAGGGTTGATTAAAGCACTAGAGAACATTTTTGATGTCATGGGGTTTTCATAACATCAAAAGTTTAGTCTCTCTATTTACTGTTTTGAAGGTGAAGTTGATCAGTGGTGGTCAATGGTGAAAAATATAAGGTATAGTGAGGAGATTGATTCTCTTGATTGGGATGAATTCAAATGTATGTTTCTTGAGAAATATGTTCCTAATGTGGATCCTTTTAGGATGGAAAAACAAGTCCTCGAATTGAGGAAGGAGGATAACTCAGCAGCTGCTTATGAAAAAAAATTCACTCGATTGGCAAGGTATTCTCTATATTTAATACGAGATCACTATGGTAAAATCAACTATTTTTACTCGGGATTAAATCCAATGTATTGAAGGTATTTAGATTCTCGTGAGTTTAAAAGTTATGAAAAACTTGTTCGCTGTGTGAAGAAGGTGGAAATGGAGTTTGCCGATGATCAAGTGTTCTTTTACAAACAACATAATAAGAGGTCAGGGTGGTAGACGAAAGGGAATAACTCTTCAAAAACGTCTGATGGTAAGAAACATAAGTTTATTGTTTGTGAAAATTGTGGTAAAAAGCATGCTGGTGAATGTCTTTTGAATTCGGGTAAGTGCTACCGATGTGGTAAAATAGGACATAAGGCTCTCAATTGCACTAAAATGGATCAAGGTAATGGTAAGACAAAATATGATTTACAGTAATTAAATGGTTTTAAGTGCAATGAAATGGGTCATTATGCAAATGAGTGTCCAATGAAGAACTCAACTATGGGAAAGAAGCTAGACTACATTCATAATGGGGTGGTGAAATCCTTTGCAACTACTTCAGTAGATGTTGGGCCATCAAATGATGGAGTAGCAGGCACACTGTTTTTTTGTTCAGATTATGCCAATGTGTTGTTTGATTCATGGTCAACACACTCTTTCATTTCAAAGAATTTTTCTAGTAAATTGGGAATTCAATCTCAAGATATGAATACAAAACATATGGTAAAAACACCTGGAGAAAATGTTGAGACAAAAAAGAAAACAAAATAACCTTCTTGTTCTTGTGAGCGGAAAGAATCTACCTGCATACCTTATTGTTTTTCTTCTCATAGAGTTTGATGTTATTTTGGGTATGGATTGGCTTTTTGTTTATGATGCTATGATTGACTGCAGTACTAAAGTGGTTTATTTTCAGAAATATTTTCAGTTTGTGTACAAGAATGAACCCTTTATTTTAAAAACAAATCAAGAAGCTGAGAAACTAGTAAAGGATGGAAATTAATGTTACCTTGAACATATTTTGGAAAACAAAGGAACTGTTCCGATTAATGATGTGGTGGTGGTAAATGAGTACCTTGATGATTTTTTCTGATTAATTTCCTGGTATTACACCCAATCGAGAAGTTGAATTTACTGATGACTTAGTTCCTGATGTTATTCCAATTTCAAAACACCCTTATCTAATGGCTCAAATTTAATTTTTAGAGTTAAAGAAGAAATTGTAGGTGTTGTTAGAAAAAGTTTTCATTCGACCTAGCACATCATCATGGGGTGCTCGTTTCTGGTTTGTTAAAAACAAAGATGGTTCAATGAGACTTTTCATTGATTATAGTGCATTGAATAACATCAATGTTAATAACAAGTATCCTTTTCCTTATATCAATGATTTTTTTGATCAACTCTAGGGAGCTCAGTATTTTTGGACGATTCAATTGAGGTCAGGGTACCATCATTTGAAAGTAATGGAAACAAACATTACATAGACTGTATTTTATACTAGATATAGCCTTTATGAATTTATAGTTATGCCTTTTGGTTTAACCAATTCATCTGTTGTATTCATGGATCTTATAAATATATTTTTCTATGAGTTCTTGGATAAGTCTGTGGTTATGTTCATTGATGATATTTTGGTTTATTTTAAAAGTAAAGACGGGAATGAATATCATTTAAGGGAAGTCTTGAAAACCTTAAATGAAAATCAACTATTTGGGAGGACCAGCAAGTGTGAATTTTGGTTACAAAAAATTACTTTCCTTGGTCACATTATTTTTAAAAAGATGGCATAATTGTTGATCATACTAAAACCAAAATTGTCAATGAATGGACAAGACCTACGAATTCAATTGATATTCATATTTTTCTTGGTTTGGTAGATTATTAATGGAGGTTAGTTGAGAATTTTTTAGGGTTCTCTACTCCAATGACTAAGTTAACTCGAAAATGTGTTATGTTCATTTCGACAAAAGAATGTGAGGATTGTTTTCAGGAATTGAAAAGAAGATTGGTGAATGCTCCAATTTTGGCACTACCTTCCAAAAATGATGAGTTTGTTATTTTCAGTGATTCTTCATTGAAAGGACTTGGTTGTGTCCTTATACAAAATGATCAGGTAATTGATTATGCATCACGTCAGTTGAAAACTCAAGTGTTAAATTACCCTACACATGATTTTCAATTAGGTTTTGTTGTTTTGGATTTTAAAATTTGGCGGAATCATTTATAAGAAGTAAAATGTGAAATATATAGTGACCATATAAATTTAATGTATATATTAACTCAGAAATTATTGAACATGAGATAGAGGATATGGATGGAATTAATTAAGGATTATGATTGCACGATCCTTTACCACCAGGGAAAAGAAAATAATGTGGCTGATGCTTTGAGTCGAAAAAATAATGCTTCATTGACCATGCTGTGGTGGGAACAAGATCCTTTGGTTTTTGATTTATAGAACATTGGCATAGAAGTTGTTGGTGTAGGAAATTTTTCTGTTTTGTTTCATCTGTCAGTGAAATCATCTCTATCAGACAGAATAAAGAAATTGCAAAAGAAAGAAAATGAGATACAAAAAAGGTAGATTTGGTTCATAATGGTATGTTACCTGAATTAAACATTGGAAATATGTGTGTTTTGATGATTGGGAAGATATTATGTGTGCCTTGTGATTGACTGTTGAAGAATTAGTTGTTATGTGAAGCTCATAGTTATCCGTTTTCAGTTCATCCTTGAAGTACTAAGATGTACAGATACTTTCATGAGTATTACTAGTGGGATGGAATGAAAATAGATATTACTGATTTTACTATTAAGTGTTTGACATGTCAGTAGGTTAAAGGAGAGCGGCAGTATCCAAAAGGGATGCTTCAGTCTTTACCAGTTCTATAGTGTAAATGTAAAATATATCCATGGACATTGTTGTGGGATTACAAAAGAAATCTTGAGGTAATAATGAAATCTGGGTTATTGTTGATCGATTGACTAAATATTCTCATTTCAATCATATTCGAGATAATTATCCACTGGACCAACTTTCTCTGTTGTGTGTTAAAGAGGTAGTTAGGTTGCGTGGTGTTCCCCTCTCCATTTTATCTGATCGTGATCCCAGGATTACTTCTAAATTTTGGAAAGGCCTTCAGAAGTCGTTGGGTACTGAATTAAATTTTAGTACTACATTTCATCCACAATCAAATGGGTATTCAGAATGAAAAATTCAGACCTTGGAGGATATGGTACATGATTTTTCACTGAATTACCAGGGAAGTTGGGACCAACATATTTATTTGGATTAATTTTATAATAATAACAGCTTTCATTCCAGTATACAGACGTATCCATTTGAGGAATAATATGGATAGCGATGTCGAACTCCATCTTTTTGAGGTGAAGTAGGTTAAAGGAAGTTAATGGGACCAAAATTGGTGGAAGAGATGGAAAAAAATGTCCAGTTGTTTTAGAAGCACATGAAAACAGCTCAGAGTAGGTAAAAAATTTATGCGGATAATCGAAGGAAGTATCTTTATTTTGAGATGGTGATCATGTCTTTCTCAAATTTTCTCCCTCGAAATGTGTGATGAATTTTTGTAAGAAGTGAAAGTTGAGTATGAGGTTTATTGGACCCTATGAAATCCTGGAGAATGTTGGATTAGTTTCTTACAGAGTGGACTTACCTTCTTTTTTTCCCTGGTACAAAATGTTTTTCATGTATCAATGTTGAGAAAGTATATGCTATGTCTATCTCATGTTCTAATTCCTTAGGTACTTCAGTTGGAAGAGATTCTTTCTTATAAGGAACAACCGGTCCAGATTCTTGACCATAGAAAGCATGTGTAACAGAATAAGGTAGTTCCCTAGGTAAAGGTTTTGTGGGAAATCTATATGGTTGAAGTGTCAACGTGGGAATCTGAGAATGATATGAATGATAAACACCCCCACTTATTTGATAAGTGAATAAAATTCTGAGAACTCAATTTCCAAAAGGGGGGAAGGATGTAACATCGAGGTAAATAAAGAACAAGACAATTTCCAAAATATTCTTATTTGCTAATTAAATATTAATTTCACTTTAAATGTGTTTCTATGTTCGATAGCGCACCCGATACACAATAACGGTATTCATTGAAAACTTTCTGTACACACTAATAATATAATAATATTTTTTTAAATTGTTGTTAATGCCTAGCCGTTGTATTTACAGGAATGAATAGAACTAACTTAATTATGATTATACATTTTTGTTAAATTTTATTTACATTTATCTAATAAAATTTATAGGATTAAAATGCTAATCAATCTAATTTTAAGCATAATTTACTTTAAAAGGTTGACTAACCACCTTTTGATGGATAACCCTCTTCAAATCATGTTCTGGTCACTATAATATGTTCTATTTGACAAAATAAAATTCTTCTTTTGAATCGGAACATCAAATTTTACTTTGGGTAATTTTTTTGTATTTTTATGATAAAATTTATTTTTTATGAATAGTGAAACATAATGTATTCTAATTCAAAAGTGACTTTTAATCTAATTTATTTATATGGTTATATTATCTATTTTATTGGTTTTAAAGGGTACTTATATTATGATTTTACCATTTAATCCGTTTTTGGTAATTTTAATTAATTTCACTTTTAAATTGGACATAAACAAGTTTCAATCATCTGATAGTTATTTTTTCTTAAAAACATGCTATTTGTTTTGATAATGGGAATTAATTTAAAATTAATTAATGCAAACTTTATGTTTTGAATTTGGTAAAATAGACATCATTTTTGAATTTGGAATATCAAATATAGATTCTGCTGAAATTTATATTGTTTTCTGAAAAAAATCAATTTTTGATGAATAGTAAAACCACTAAGTAGTAGTTAAAAACTAACATTTTCATTTTGAGGAAATTTTACCGCTTCTGTAGATTTAATTTTGAAAATACTACATACATTTTTGTTACTATTATGTAAAATGTGGTTCAATAATATGAATATAATATTTGGTGAATAGTAACTTTTGACCTTTATTTACAGCTATTAAAGGTAAATCGGGAAATTCAAGGTAAAAAGAATATTATAATAATAAAAAATTACATTAACAATTGTCTTGAAATTATTGGTTGAGTCATTTAATACCATGGGAATCTTTGGGTCGATTTTAGAACCCCATGGAGCCACTTGGGAGTGATAATGACACTTTATTTGAATTAACTTAATGTAAAGAGAAATATGAAATAAAAAAATCTTTTAGTAAATTAATTTTTACAGGGGGTCATATAAGTTATTATTTCAACAATAAATATTCACTGGACTTCAAGAAATATTTCTAACATCATGGTATTTTTTTTTATAATTTTCAATAAACAAATAAATTAAATTATTTATGAAAATAAGGATGAAATATTATCTCATTAATAAGTGATTTAAATAAATAAGATTATAAATATTAAAACAATAACCAAAACCTATCCAATTATTATTGGATTATTTTATTTGGACCATTAGTCATCTTATCTTTGACTTCAATTTTTGTTGGATCTTTAGAAACCGAAGATAAGTTTACAATAAAATAATATTTGAAAACATTCTTAAAGAGCCCCACCTCCCCTTATAAAAGAACACCACTTGTATCCCATTCCTAACAACTCTCAATCCTTTTTGATCGTCCAAACCCTAACCAAATAAGATCGCAATATCCCTATCCTCCTCCTAAATGTATTACCTTATGGAGAAGGCACTTCAACCGTTCCTATGGGTTCAAACCAAAGAGAGTTACCCAAATTAATGGTAAGAACTTCTCTTAAAATCATTTATTTTATTTTATTTCTCCAAGCCCTAAAAACTTTTTATTAATTTCTTTTATAACTACACCATTATCCTAAATATTCTTGGATGTTTTTATGATAAATTTTCGAACTACACTTACACAACCCTCCATCTAATGGATGAAGAACAAAATGTTTCTGTGAATGGAAAACTAACGCCTCACGAAACGATGATTGTTCGATTATCTCCTACAACCTATCATGGTGGCCCTTAATTTGATACTATATTTATCTATGATTTATATTATGTTTATGTTTTCTTTATGCTTTTGTATTTTCTTTTTATAGCATACCAATATGGTATCCATTATGGGTAAACACGATAATTTCATTTGAGGAATTACAGACTACCACCCCCTCAATGTGATATGACTCGTTGGGCCATATGTGGGACATATAAAGGATGGAGTTAACGATATTATATATGATATTATACTATAATTATAATATTAATTTTTATCATTATGTTTTAATTCCTTTAAAATACGAAATAGAAATGAAAGTAGTGTTCATGCGTTCATTCGGCTTATCGTCTCCATGAACGGTGCATTTCATTTCGTATATCCAAATGTTTTGTACTATTATAAATAAATGCATATACTAAATATATATGAAATGTATGATATCTATATGATGAATATAATTCTGGACATAATGGAATATTGACCACACGGACAACTAGTAAATATAAGTTGTTCATTTTTTACTCAAGTACCAAATATCGACAAAACGACCATTGTTATCTTAAATGATTACATAATGTTTATAACATGGTAATAAGTGCTATAAAAGGAATAATAAACTTTAAAAAGGTTCTTAAGAAAGTATAAATTATCATTTGTTTATTATTCAGTAGATTAAAGGACAAATAGGTCAAGTAAGACATGAGTTATGGGACTTCCTATCAATCTTATTTCATTGAGGCATATTTTGTTTTAATACACGGTTTTATTTTAAAATATTTATAAACACCTTTTACTTTTATGTTTATTCAAAAATAATCTTTTCAAAATGATGTGTTTTTACTAAATGAAAAAAAAGAATGTTTCCTTTTAGCATACATGGTGACAATGACCTTTCTTCCACCGCAAGTATTATTTGATCTTTTGAATTCTTTTTCAAGCCGTAATGTTTTAAAAAAATTACATATACTCCTTTAAAATATATATATATTGAAAATTGTTTTGATAATAGATTTTTTATGTCAATATATTTAAATTATATATTGTGATTTAAATGTGGAAATTTTATCTTTTCTTTATGTTTTTTATGTGTTATGAAAATGTTATGGTTATTGGGTGTTGTTTACGTATACGGGTGGTTCCATGAAAACCTATGGTAGGTGAGCCCGAGATAGCTCTCCAATGCATTGGGTAACAAGACAGACATAAACGTGAATGTTTTTCCTAAGTGATATTGGGAATATACTGTGATGGGTATTACAAATGTAACTCCCTTCGTAGCTATGATAGCTACAATGTAAGTATGATATGAATGCTACAAGTTACCTTTATGATTTATGATTTCAATGTGTTATTCATAAATCATATGATTTAATGAGGTATGTTAAAGATTTTATGTTTTGTATTTAATTATGGACTAATGTTTTCTACTTTTTTTTATAACCCTTACAGAGATTTTTATGCTCATCCCATGAGTTAAAATGTATTCCACAGGATGTAAATATGAATAGGGTCAAGGATGAGTTCAATGAAAAGTCATGTTTTCTATAACATGGGACAAGAAATGAATCTTTTTTTTTCAAGTGATTTTTTTAATGAAAAAATGAAACTGAGTAGAAGTGTGTACATGTTAATTTTTGAGATGTAATGTAATAGTTATGTCCTAATTCTGTAAAACTCTAAACCTGAAAAGATCCTCAATGTGAATTGTTCATTTAATTCATTATTATGTAATGTTTAAGGCCGGGTCCTAATATTTTCTGTGCTAATAAAAATAACTAATAAAATTCACCATTTATTAGAGCATTTTTTTGCGCTGATATGTGTACCCTCTATCAGTGTTTTTAACACTCATAAAGGCCCCGATCACTTGATGAGTCCCACAACAAAATAGCTTAACGAAGTGCTATATATTATAAATCATTCGGTTTCAACCCACAGTCACATTCTTATTGTGGGGATGTGGTCCCTTATACATTTCACAAACATATGCGGGTCCAGCATGGGTCCATATGGGCCTTGGCCTACCCCCTACTTGCTACGGTTCATATGCAACATTCAAACACTTATTTGGATCCTGGTCGACTCAACCCAACCATTTGACCAAATACCTGATCCATCCACTAAATTTTATATTGAATCCAATAAGAAATAAAGATATTTAAAATAATAAAATAATGAAATAATTAAACAAATAAAAAATAAAAATGAGTAAATTTTTAGAAAATTTTTATTTTTTAATAAAATGATTATTAATAAATTTAATATCTATATATAATAAAAATATTAATTAATAGAATATATTAAAAATACAAATATAATATTAATATAATGAAATAATTAAAAAAATAAAAAATAAAAATGTGTAAATTCAAAAAATATTTAAAATTTTGTTAAAAAATATTATTAAAAATATATAATTTTAATAGTCATATATATAAATTATAAATATTAATAAATATTTTTTTAAAACATATAGATATATAAAATGAATAAAATATAATAATTAAACAAAAACAATATATATGTTAAAATTAAAATAAATAATCCCAAAAATAATATCTAATAAATTATAAATTAGCTAATTAATTTATTAATTAAAAAATTTTTAAAACAAATAAATAAACTTTTTATTTTTATATACAGTAATAATAAATAGTAATATATATTATATATTAAATTTAAATATAGATAATGAATAAACTGTAATAATTAATGAAATATTAATTTATAATTCATTTTTATGGGTTTTAAAAAAATAATCATTAATAAACAAAAATATAAATATATTGACACACACACAAACAAGTATATATTAGGTTCTTTGGGGTATAAATACATTCATACACACACACACACACGCACACACACACACATAAAACACACATGCATGAAAAGAAGGCGAGAACCCCCCCCCCCCAAGGGGATTACCTACCCATCAAGCATTATTTATTTAATACATAACACATAGGATTAGTTGGAAGGAATAAAATTACATGGCTCGAAATCCCAGTGTGGTGTCATACATGTATCATCTTTTCTGCGTCATGTTGAAGCCCCTGCCTACATGTATCATTGTATGCATCACAGTCTACACAGTACTATAATAGTACCTATTCCCAATGGGACTTGAACCCAGGACTTCCAGGATTCCAAGAGAGAGCCTTTACCACTCAGGTATAGGATTGATGGAATATATATATATATATCAATATATATATAATTAATCTTAAAATATTATTTTTATCATAAAATTTATTTACACTTACAGTAAAAAAGTTATATATTTAGTGAGGAATGGTAAATAATTAAAAATTAATATTAATTAAAATTATTGACTAATTGTATCTTGTAATAGACATTGATTGCATGTGGTTTTATTTTTCAATATAACATATATCAAATGTGTATTACATTTGTTTACCAAATTCATATATGTAAATAATTCATTTTTATATACAACATTCACACAAAAATATTACGTAATAAATGAAATATAATAAAAAAACACATACACCAAATATTAATAAAATTTAAACAAATCTTAATATTCATTTGAGAATATCATTTAATAAATTGTACATTAAATATATTTTATTTTAATCTAGATATTTTTGTTTATTTAATTTTATTATTATTAGTGTTAGGTATTATTTATTTGTTTTTAATATTTCTTTTAATATATTCATTTTATAAGAAATATATATATATATATATTTAATATTTTCTAATATTTTCAATATATTTTCATCTTCATTATAATATATATCCACATTTAAATAAAAAGTTATACTTAATTAATAAAATATATCAACTTTGTAAATATTTTGAAAGTGTGCTTATTTTTATACCAAGATGGCATAGTCTTGTATTTGGAAACCAAAACCATCACAAAAAATGTATTAATAAAATGAATATGTACAAGAAAATGAATGTAGTTTCAACAAAAGTTATGCTTCCCAAATAAAATGTTATACCCCTATTGGTCCCTTAAAAACCCATAGTCCAATGGTGTTTCACTATACCCTTTGTTTATCGACCACTTCTTCATGACTTGGCCCTTTACAAGGGAATATATTATTTATCTGATGATGACTTAGATGCAGCATATCGATAGAAGAAAACTCTGAATTATGAGGACATATCACAAAAAGTCAACTTAATGATTGGATGGGAATAAATCCTCGATTTTAACTGCTAAAATCTTACGAACCATTAAATAATAATTGAATCAAAATAAATCTATATTTATCATAAAAATATGAGTTCATTTAAATAACTGATATGTAGTTTCCTTGTTCATGCCTTTAGTGGGTATTTCACCATCCAGGTCATCTAGATGTATAATACTCATGTTTTTTGTTCATCCAATATCACATCCTACAAATGAGTCCTTGAAAAAAGAGACATAATATTTATTCATTATAATAATGAAATTGGGTGGATATGACCCCTCCACAATACTCGATTCATCATCCCTTCACCTTGATGGATTGATAATTGGGTGCTCAACCTAGAAAGGGTAAACCTATCGAGACATGCGTCCTAGAGAAACATCATGCATTTGGATCATAGAAGATGAAACATGAACATGATATTGAGTCTCATGAATTTTTTATTTTTCAGGGAAGACCAATTATAATCCCTTCCATCTACTATTGTTTTATTACATTTATCCTAAGACTCTAGAATAACCATGAATCCCTAGGTGTCTTTATTCTCTGCGTCAATGTCACATAATCTATAAACTTCATAGGAACTTTTTTGGATAAAATAATTCGAGTCATTTAAAAAATTAAAAATGTCATGAGTTTTTCAATTTTAGAAATTTATAAAAAAATTCAGAACATGTTTGGGTATCCTTAATTAAGGGGTTGAATCCATCTTACAGTTGTAACACTTTACAAAAGGGAAGAGAATTGGATGTTTACCCATTTTCCTATTAGAGTTCACCATTCCTTGTTCAATCAATATATGTTGATCATCTATGACATGCAAAAAAGTTTCACCTTCATCCTGATCACTTAAAGAGTCATCATTCTCCTTTAAATTACTATCTAGAGAATCCTTAAATTATAGCGACTGGTGAGATTACACACTTGATTATGTTTGAGAACCCAACTATTTAGAAGATATGAAACTATCAATCTGGTCCTCATCCATTAGAGTGTCTACCAATACAAGGTCATCCAATGTTTTAGAAGGGAAACTATTTTCCCAAGACAAGGACTTCTCATTTAAATGTAAACCCTTATCCTTCAAGCCAATATCTTATGAATTTAATTTCTCAAGAACTTATACATCAACAACAGTGGACTTCATAAACCTATCTAGAAAATCTCCATTATGAGGTGGTGTCTTTGAGATATATGAATCCTCCCCAGTCACTCCTACAATAGTTAGTAGCATGATTTCCCTTCATACCACACCTATAATAGGAATTATTCTTCCAACAAAAATACACTGAGTGGATAACTACCATACATGAATCACAGAACAAAAGGTTCTTAACATATTCAACATCAATGTGTTTATCATCTGTGGGAGTGGAAAGATTAACCTTTTCAATTATGGTGGTACTGAGGATAATCTATCCTAGAATGATATTTAAATTCAAAAACCACACATGCTCAGTTTCCATCTCAAGACAGATATGATTTCATATTGTTGTAGTGATATCATATTGAATATCCAGGTTTCATGGGACCCAATTGAGTCCATGAAGATAAATCCATACCCGAGAGAAATAATTCCTTGACCTCAAGAAATTTAAATCGAAGGACCATTCATAGAGATGCATTGAGCCTTCAATACCATTGAGAAAGTGCCCTGAGATTTATTTTTTGAAACTTCCGAAGAGAAGAGATAGGGGAAAACATCTCAACTGATGGAGACACACATCTAATCATTGAAGACTCTGATAATTGGAATTCATACAAAAAAGGTCATCGAGCTTCCATGGAGTCTCACTACTACAGATGAACCTTCGCACAATCAGGGGATTTTTCACCATTTAAAATATTTCAGAAAACTATTTTGGATTCATTACAACATTAGTCGAAGATCTGATGGGAAGGATTATTCCTCCAAAGGAATTCATGAATGATGCAAAATATCAGTTGAAAAATATTATTTTATATCTTTATCCCAGCCCGGTATTCTATTAAGAATCAATGACGTTTCATCATTCTGCGGCTCAGTCTTTGGAGTTGAGGATGCTCATTGTGAAGGCGTCTTCGATAAAATAGAAGAACCAAGGAAATGTAGAATAACCATGGTCGATGTAAATCCCTAAAATCCATTTTCTCCCTAATAAATAACCCCCTACCAACATCATATTTTCTATGCTTAGAATAAATTATAAAACTTCACTCATTTTTTACTTGTATGTACATCAGATTACATTTACATTAATATTGTTAAAAATATTTTTTTGAACAAAAATTTATAATTAATTAAAATTTTAAATGTATATTTACTAGACTTATAAAAATAAAAATTTTATAATTTTAAATGAATAAATATATATTTTTTTAAAAATTATTTATAGAATTATAAATAAATATTTCTATATTTAAATATTTAGGAAATTATAATTAATATATTTATAAAATAAAAATATTTACAATATATAAATTTATTTTTATATTTATTATATAAATATATACAATTAAATAAATATATAATAAAAAATATATATTTATAATATTAAAATAATATAAAATTTATTTAAATAATGAATATAATGAATATATATATATATATATATATTATATATTGTTATATAAATATATATAATGAAATAAATATGTTTATAATTGTAAATAAATAATTATAAATATATTTACAAATATATTTATTTATAAATATTTTTATAAATGTATAGGTATTATATTTATAAAATTATATATTTATAATTATAAATAAATAAATAAATATTTTTTTTCAAAATTATTCATATAATAATTAATATATAATTATATATTAAAATATTTATAAAATTATAATAAATTTATTTAAATAATGAATATATTTAATATATATTCATTAAAGAAATATAGAAATATAGAAATATATAATTATATATATATATATATATAATTATATAATGAAATTATAATAATTTACAAGTAGTTATAAACATATTTATTTATAAATAAAATTATAAATCCATTATCAGTGCTAATTATTTTAGCACTGATAAATGGAATATTTATCTCAACTTTATTGGATGTCCTGAAAAAGAACACCCCAATATTTTTTTAAATAACTCTAAAATAACAATTTCTATCGCACCTTTAAAGCTTTAGAAGAATTCCACTACTACTGTTTCACCCCTTAACTTTCTATAATATGAATGAAGCGTCGAATCTAATGGATGTTATTTTTTCTCGTCCACTCTCATTGCTTACCTATTCAAGTTCCATGGTGATAATTAGTGTGGCATTTTCCTATCTCAATTTTCTAGTTGTTTTTTATATTAGGGTATCTACTCCTTCTCATTTGACCCATATTGATTTCACAACCCCAGATGATCAAAAACTAACAATTTGAGTTTAATGAGCTCCTTGCAATTGGGTTGGGTTACATCCTTTGGAATTTAAACATGGAATCATATCATCATATTAACTTGTAGTCACTATGTAGAGAGTCAAGGTTTGAGAGCTTCCCATGAGTCTTTTATAGATTCATCTTTAATCTCTACACAACTGAAATAAGTCAATAAAATTTTTATTCTCATTTAGGTAGAAAAACCATGATTTTGTGATACATTAAATACTAATTAACATATTGGAAATCATATATATTTAATCTTCATTTTTATCACTAATATTGAATTTCAAATATCCTCATTTTAAATTAATAGTATAAATAATATTGATCTTTTCATCTTCTCTCTCATTTTATCATTATAAAATCATTCTTCTATCAATATTTTGAAAATAATCACGTTGTTTTTAACATGAAAGAATGGATTTGAAATCATCATAATTAATTTTCATTATCAATTTTTAAAACTATAGGCTCTCTTTATTTTTGGTTGAAATCTCCAATTTATTATCTGTTCTGGATATTATATAGAAAAAGAAATGATTCTTAAGCATAAATGATTAATTATTATGTATTAAATAATTCTTTATTATATAGGAATTGATGCTTACACATTGAGAGAAGGTCCTTACTCAAGTTTTTGTGTAAATTGATGATGCTTAAAGGACCTCAGTGATCTTTATGTAGAACAAAGATAATCCTTACAAGGGCCAATGTCATGTTTACAAAGAGAAGGAATGTTGTTTTCACATATTGAATCAATGCTTATATAGATCAATCCATCCTTACCCAAATAATTGATTTTGCCGATATTACTCTGGATTTATTTTTACATAGCTTATGGAATTTCCCTTTTACATACTTTAAGCTCAAGAATTCCATAATTCGGTAGATTAATTTTAAAAGACATAAAATCACTGCTAAATAAATTCCAGCTATTTAATTCACAATATATTATCTTCCAATAATTTTGGAAATTATCAAAAAATTATAAACCCATTTTATCTCATTTCAATTCCCTTTGAAGTATATAAAATACTCAAGATATAGTATTTCAATTTCTATTGCAACCTACAGTGATATCATCCTCGATGAGCCTTCACTGAGGATATATTAATATATGAAATTAGTATCTAATATACTATGTAACTCCGGATATATTTCCATAAATATGGATCTAGATTATCCCAATTAGTAAAACATTTTAAAACATATCAAATATAGCTTATACAAGATACCTAGAATAGTTCAACGACCATATTGTAACACCCAGGGTAAATAAAGAATATGACATTTTCACATTTATCGATATTTGTGAATAAAATATTAAAATAAATTTAAAGGGGATGCTATGCTCGATGGCGTACCCAATACGCAACAACGAGTATCTTGGGAATCTTACGTTGCACTCTAATAATAACATAATATTATTTTAAATTGTAGTTAACTCTTAGCCGTTGTAATGGAGGGAATGAACAGAACTAACTAAAAAATGATTATATATGTTTGTCAAATATTTTTACTTTTTACAATAAATGTTAGAGGATTAAAAATCCGAATGAATCCAATTTTAAGCGTAAACATTCTAAAATTCTTTAGAAGGTCGATTAACCGCCTTTTGATGACGAACCCCTTTTAAATCCACTTTTTGACAATTTTATGATTTATATTTGACAAAATAAAATTCTTCTTTAGAATTGGGATATCAAAATTTACTTTGTGTAAATTTTTGGTATTTTTCGGATAAAGTTCATTTTTTAATGAATAGTGAAAAATGTTGTATTTTAATTCAAAACCTATTTTTAATCTAATTAATTTATATCATTAGATTATCTTTTGAATTGGTTTTAATGTGAAATTAGAATATATTTTTAACATTTAATCCAATAGTGGTTGTTGGAATTAATTTCATCTTGAAATTGGACTTAAACTAGTGTCAATCTTTTGATACTTATTGTTTCATAAAAACACGCTATTTTGTCTGACATCTGAAATTAATTATTAAATTAATTAAATTAACTTATATGTTTTTAATTTTGTAAAATATACATCAATTTTTGAATTCAGAATATCAAATATAGCTTAGGGTGAATTTTTTGTATTTTTCTGGAAAACTTCAATTTTTGATGAATAGTGAAACCACTAAGTGGTACTTAAAATACTAATTTTTCGTTTAAATGAAATTTTACCACCTCTGTGTTTTTAATTTCAAAAATCTTACATACATGTTTTTCATTAAGAAGTAAAATTTGGTTCAATGGAGTTAATATAATTTTTTTTAATCACGATTAGAGGTAATTAGTGTAGTTTAAGGTAAAAATAATGTTTTAATAATATGAAATGACCTAGAAACATGTCCTACCCTCATTGGATGAGTCATGGCCGACCAAGAAAATCCATGGGACAACTTGGGGACCCCATGGAGCCACTTTGGTTGGAATATAACATTAATACATTTTTATTTAATGATAAAATTAATATGTCACAAACATGTGTTGTTTTACTAAAACAATTGTTAGATGGGGTTATACAAGTCATATTTTTGACTATAAATATTAATTATAAATCTAAAATAATTTACTACATCATGTTATTTTTTTTATAATTTTTAGATATTAAATAAATTAATTTATTTATGACACTGTGATGATGCAGTGATTACCTCATAAATGAACGATTTAAATGAAATGAGAATATAGGGTGAAATCTAAGACTTACACTTGTCAAAAACCTATTGTATTGGTGGATTTAGAAACCTTATCACCTTATCCTAGGAAAATATCCTTTTGGTACCTTTTAAATCCGAAAATAATTTTATAATAAAGTTATATTTTATAACTTTCCAAGAGTGCCCCTCTGCTCCTCTTATAAAAGGCCCCACCTCTATCACCTTACACACACCTCTCAAGACTTTTCCTCGGAAAAACCCTGACCATTTCATCTCTCCACATCCCTCTCTTCATAATTTAAGCCTCACTTTGGGAATAATCTTTTCCAAGGAAGCCTTTGAGATCAAATCAAAGAGTTACCCAATTTAAAGGTAAAGTCTTCTCTTGTGTTATTTTGTTTTATTTTTCTTCTCCAAACCCCAAAACTCTTTTTATTAATTTATTTTTTAACAACACCAGTATCTTAAATATACTATGATGTTTTTATAAGAATTATTCAAGGTACACTGTCACATACCTTGGTCTAATGGTTAAAGAACCTACTGTTTTTGTGGATGGCGAATTACTGCCTCACGAAATGATGATTGTTCAATATTATTTTAACACCTTAAAAGGTGGACATTAAGATGTCACTATATTTATATATGATAAAAAATATGTTTATGTTTTTCTTAGTCTTCTGTTTTTTTCATTTATGGCATACCTTTATGGTTTCCATTATGGGTAAACGCGATCTCTTCATTTTAGGAAGTGTGGACTACCGCCCCCTCAAAGTGATTTGAATCCTTAATGCCATACGAGAGATGTATAAAGGATGGAATTAATGGTATTACATATGATATCATACTGTAATTATAATATACCTTTATATCATTATTATTTAATTCCATTGAATACAAAAAAAAAAGAAATGAAAGTAGCGTTCATGCTTACGTACGGCTAACCGTTTCCATGAACGGTACATTTCATTTCTTATCTCCAAATGTTATGTATTATTATAAGTACATATATATAATGGATATATATGTAATATATTACATCTAAATTATGGATATCATTCTGGAATTATAATATATATATATATATATATCTCATTTTGTAGTAATTCCATTAATATGACAAAAAATGAAAGTGGCGTTCATGCATACGTATGACCTACTGTCTCCATGAACGATGCTTTTAATTTTTATCTCCAAATGCTATGTAATAGTTTAAAATGAATATATACAGGATATATATGATATTTATAACATAAATACTATTCTGGATTTGATGTACCTATAACTACATGGAAAAGTATTCTCCAACAAGTTCGTTTTTTACTCATGTACCGAACATCGAAAAAAACGTCTGATATGAACTCACTTTTTAACCACTTATTATAAAATTATAATATGTGATATTAAATGAATAATAATATTTAAATTAGGTCCTTAAGAAATTATAAATTTACCATATTTTATTATTCTGGAGATTAAAGAACGATCGAGTCATGTCCGACATGAGGTAAGGGATCCTACCCCTCTCTTTCTTTATAAGTACACTCTTTTATGTCATTCCTTTTAAGCTCATATTTCTTATGATTGGGATGTTATTTTTTATTACTATTACTGTAAGTTGTATGTTCATATGATTAGAGACCCTATTTTCTCTCATCAATTCATTTTGAATGTTTTGAGTGGTGCCGTTAGGCTGCCGAATTTTCATAAGAGATCCAGCCTCTCTCTTTATTTTTAAGTACTCTCCTTTATGTAACTTCTTTTAGGCTCAACTTTTTTATGTTGGGGGATGTTATTTTATATTTCTCTTTCTGTACATTTTATGTTAATATGATGAGAGACCCTATTTGATCTCAACAATCCATTTTGGATGTTTTAATTGGCGCCGTTAGGCTGCCGAGTTTTTGTAATGGATTTTTTCTTCTCACATTTAGTCTCATGAGATTTATGCTACATTTGCCACCATTTCCATTGAGTGGTATATGTACTACAAATTATTCTTCTCTTTGTGCAATATAATTTTTTTTATGATTATTTACATCAATGTTGTATTGTCCTTCTTTCATGGGGTGTATGTTTTGAAAGATACCCATGTCGGTAAGGGAACCTTTCACCCTCCTCTTTTTAAAGACTTCTTTTGTTGGGTCTTTTAATTTACATATTGTAATGTTGGGATATGTTCTTCTATATCCTTATTGATGTAAATTTTATGTCAGAGGGATGAGATACCCTTTTTATCTCTCATCAACTCATTTTCTAAAGTTTGAAGTGACGCCGTTAGGCTGTTGAATTTTTGAAAGGGAACTTCATAACCCAATTTTGATTCTTTGGGATAAACTTATACTCCATGAATATGTCGTTCTATGAATATGTGTGAATGACCTCTGATTTTTTTACACTTAATATCCACTTATATTTGGTGTACTCGTTTGTCACACATAATTATGTTATTGATTTATCCTTAATCCAAGGATACCGTCTTTGTATGGGGCTTCGTCTCAATCTCCTTTCATTGAGGCATATTTTGCTTTATACACAACCTTCTTTTATACGGTGAATAAACCCCTTTTGACTTTTACATTTATCCAAAAGAAATCTTTTTTATACGAAGCGTTTTAATAAACGACAAAAGGGAATGTTTTTGTCATAAGTATGCGGCGACAACGACTTCTCCGCCGCCGTGACCATTATTTGAGTTTCGACTTCCTCTACAAGCCATAACTTTTTTTGAATGAAAAATAAATACCATGTTTTACTTTTCATTTATTTTGGTATTGAAAATGGTTTTCATAATGTATTTATATCAATGTGTTGTATTGATATCTTGTGATTGAAAAGTGGAAATGTTATGTTTCCTTTATGCATGTTTTATGTGATACGATTATGTTACGGTTCTTGGGAATTGTTATGAATATGGGTGGTTTCGTGACAAACTAAGGGTGGGTGAGCCCGATATAGCTCTCTAATGCATTGGGTAACGTGAAGGAGTTAAACGTTATGGTTTCTCCGAAGATATTTAGGGAATATACTGTGATGGGTATTCCAAACGTAACCATGAGTGTTACTCCCTATGTAAGTATGTAATGAATGCCTCATGTTACCTTTATACCATATCATTTCTACTATTTACACATGATTTGATGAGGTATTTCAAAATGCTTATGTTTAATGAGTAAAGTATGATTTCATACATGGACTAATGTTTTCTTTTCATACTTTTATATCCGTTACTGAGCTTTTTATGGTCATCCCAAGTTTTTGAAATGTTTTTCACATGTCAAGGAAAACGTGCATGATATGATGATAGTGTCAAGGAAGTGTCAAGAAAGAATCCATGTTTTATTTTAAATATGTTTCCATTGATGGAAGAAAACTAATTATATCTTTTATGTAACCACTTTGTTTAAATGTGGAATGTAATTCATGATTTATGATCTAATTCTCTAAAACTCTAAATCTAAAATTATCCTCAATGTGAATTATTCATTTAGTTCAATATTAAGTAAGGTTTAAGACTGGGGCCTAATAGTTGGTATCAGAGGTCGGTTTAGATAACATTAGAGGTCAGGGTATTCTCTAGGCATAAGTGACATTACCATAATGGTTAGGATTTCAGAAAGAGTCCTAGTTTTAGATAATGTGAACGAGTAAGTATATATTAGTGTTTATATTCCTCATTAGTACATGATGGTTTTGTTGATATACTCACACTGACATTTCTGTTTTTAGTGAATGGATGGATCTAGCAGGCACCAAAGTGACAATAGTTTTGAAGGAAACTGTGGTGGTTCTCTGATTAAGAGACTAGATGAAATGGGGGATTCATTGAGGAAACTCGTGGTTGTTTTAAACCAACTATCAAGGAGTCATGATCAACCACTTTTACCTTGGTATGTTCTGTAATGCATCATGTACAAGATGACCAATCGATGTGGAAGTTCAGGTAATAATTATAAAGGAAACCATTAGGGTTTATATGATCCTTACTTTTGAGGTAATTATGGGTTATTATATATTATGATGGAAAATGAAAGCCATGAGATAAACATGATGTTAAAATATGTTATGATTATTTTTGAGGATTTTATCTCGTTTTGGGGAATTTTTTAAGAATTATATTGTTTTGGAAAAAGGACAACACACAGACCGCGTGACAACCTATCGCGTCGGACAAAGCTGTGGGAATCAAACCCACAACCAAAGTACGACTTGTATTTATCGCTTACCACTGGAATACATGAAGTCCCTGGTTAGTTTGACTAATTCTTTTTAGTTAGATTATTTTTGGAATCAAGAGTAATTTTATTTTGGGTTATCTATGGAAATGATTAACCTATCATCAAGGATATGTGATTAGGTTAATTACTTTTAAATATGATAATTTAAGAGTAACTGATGTTATTTGGAGATAAAAGTTAATTTGTACCTTGGAAGACTATGTGATTAAATCCTTAAAATATTTGGGTTTCAATCTTAGTTTGGTTTACATTGATGAGTTTTATGGACCATTGTTTATCGAATGGTCTTCGTTGAACTTTGGGTTTTTTTGGACAAATTTTGGAGATTAAGAATAGATTTTAGTTTTATAAAGGATTATACTTTTTTGGATTATCTGATCTCATACTAAAAATTTTGGTTTTGGATTTTTTCTAAAGACATGGGAAATATATAGTTCTCTTTTGTGGATTAGGTTATTCTCAAGAAGTTGATTATAGTACTCTTAGTGCGAACAAGTCTTCCTAAATACTTGGCTTTTGGAGAAAATATGAGTTTGATTAAGGTATCTTGTAAAAGTTGAAATCCTACGTGACAAGTAAGTATGTTTCATTATGATTTAGTTAAGCTCAAAAATAAATTCCTCAATGAAGAGTAACTTAAAAAAATTGTTTTCTGTTAACCTTTCCTAGAGGGGAATAAAATACCGTTTAAACCATCACAAGTTTGTGATTTTCTTATGGTTAACTCTCTCCTAGACAAGTTTACTATCACTCTCCCTCAAGAACATGAACCTTTGTTTTTTCCTCCATATTCATGTTTTCCTACATGGAATCCTAGTATGGGTTAACTCGGGTGACCTTTGTACTTCTCTTTCTTTATTTTAAAGTGATTTTTTTACTGACTCTTGTTCCGATGTGGGATTATCAATGAAGTTTCCAAGGCCAATTTTAAAATTGCGAGGATGCAATTACCAAAAAAGGGGGAAGGATGTAACACCCCAGGTAAATAAAGAATATTACATTTTCACATCTGTTCATATTTGTGAATAAAATTTTAATATAACTTTAAAGGGGACGCTATGATCGATGGTATACCCAATACGAAACAACGAGTTTCTTGGGAATCTTATGTTGCACTCTAATAATAAAATAATATTATTTTAAATTGTAGTTAACGCCTAGCCATTATAATGGCAGGAATGAACATAACTCACTAAAAAATGATTATATATGTTTTTCAAATATTTTTTCTTTTTACAATAAATGATAGAGTATTAAAAATGCGAATGAATCCAATTTTAAGCGTAAACATTCTAATATTCTTTAAAAGGTCGATTAACCTCTTTTTGATGACGAACCTCTTTTAAATACACATTTTGACAATATTATGTGTTATATTTGACATAATAATATTCTTCTTTAGAATCGGGACATCAAAATTTACTTTGTGTAAATTTTTGGTATTTTTCCGATAAAGTTCATTTTTAATGAATAGTGAAAAATGTTGTATTTTAATTCAAAACCTCTTTTTAATCTAATTTAATTATATGATTCGATTATCTTTTGAATTTTATTTAATTTTAAATTAGAATATATTTTTACCATTAAATCTTATAGTGGTCGTTGGAATTAATTTCATCTTGAAATTGGACTTAAACTAGTGTCAATCTTTTGATACTTATTGTTTCATAAAAACACGCTATTTGCTCTGACAGCGGGAATTAATTATTAAATTAATTAATGTAACTTATATGTTTTGAATTTTTTAATACAGACATCATTTTTGAATTCAGAATATCAAATATAGCTTAGAGTGAATTTTCGGTATTATTCTGGAAAACTTCAATTTTTGATGAATAGTGAAACCACTAAGTGGTACTTAAAAAACTGAATTTTCTTTTAAATGAAATTTTGCCACCTCTTTGTTTTGAATTTCAAAAATCCGACATACATGGCTGTCATTAAAAAGTAAAATTTGGTTCAATGGGATTAAAATAATTTCTTTGGTGAATAGTAACTTTTATGTTTTAATCGCGATTAGAAGTAATTAATGTAGTTGAAGGTAAAAATAATTTTTTTAATAATATGAAATGACCTATACACATGTACTACCCTCATTGGATGAGTAATGGCCGACCAAGACAATCCATGCGTCAACTTGGGGACCCCATGGAGCCACTTGGGTTGGAAAATGACATTAATACCTTTTTATTTAAAGTTTAAATTAAAATGTCACAAACATGTGTTGTTTTACTAAAACAGTTTTTTTATGGGGTTATACAAGTAATAGTTTTTACAATAAATATTTATTAGAAATCTAAAAATAATTCTTACATCTTGATATTTTCTTTATAATTTTTAGATATTAAATAAATTAATTTATTTATGACACCGTGATGATGCAGTGATTACCTCATAAATGAACGATTTAAATAAAATTAGAATATAGGGTGAAATATAAGTCTTAAACTTGTCACAAACCAATTTGATGGGTGTATTTCGACACCTTATCACCTTATCCTCGAAATATATCATTTTGGGACCTTTTAAATCCGAAAATCATTTTATAATAAAGTAATATTTTATAACTTTCCAAGAGTGCCCCTCCTCTCCTCTTATAAAAGGCCCCCACCTCTACCACCTTACACACACCTCTCAAGCCTTTGGATCGGTCAACACCTACCCATTGCATCTCTACACATCCCTCTATTCATCATTGAAGCCTTACTTTGGGCAGAATCCTTTCCAAGGAAGCCTTTGAGCTCAAATCAAAGAGACTTACCCAATTTAAAGGTAACGTCTTCCTTTGTGTTCATTTGTTTTATTTTTCTTCTCCAAACCCATACACTATTTTTATTACTTATTATTATAACAACACCAGTATATTAAATATACTATGATGTTTTTATAAGAAGGATTCGAGCTACACTTTCACACATTGTCGTCTAATGGTTAAAGAACCTACTGTTTCTATGGATGGCGAATTACTGCCTCACGAAACGATGATTGTTCAATATTATTTTAACACCTTCAAAGGTGTCCATTAAGATGTAACTACATTTATATATGATATATAATATTTTTATGTTTTCCTTAAGCTTCTGTTTTTTTCATTTATGGCATACCTTTATGGCTTCCATTATGGGTAAACGCGATATCTTCATTTTAGGAAGTGCAGACTACCGCCCCCTCAAAGTGATTTGATTCGTTAATGCCAAATGTGGGATGTATAAAGGATGGAATTAATGGTATTACATATTATATCCTATTTGAATTATAATATACCTTTATATCATTATTATTTATTTCCATTGAATACAAAAAAAAAGAAATTAAAGTAGCGTTCATGCGCACATACGACTTACCGTCTCCATGAACGGTACATATCATTTCTTATCTCCAAATGTTATGTACTATAATAAGTACATATATATAATGGATATATATGTAATATATTAAATCCAAATGATTGATATCATTCTGTAATTATAATATATATATCTCTAATTTTTTTTAATTCCATCAATATGACAAAAAATGAAAGTAGCGTTCATGCATATGTACGGTCTACCGTCTCCATGAACGGTGATTTTAATTTTTATCTCCAAATGCTATGGAATATTATATAATGAATATATACTTGATATATATTATATTTAAAACATCAATACTATTCTGGATATGATGTACCTATAACTACATGGAAAATTCTTTTCCAACAAGTTCGATTTTTACTCATGTACCGAACATCGACAAAAACGTCTGATATGAACTCAATTTATTAACCAATTATTATAACATTATAATATGTGATATTAACTGAATAATAATATTTAAATTAAGTCCTTAAGAAATTATAAATTGACCAAATTTTATTATTCAGAAGATTAAATAACGATCATGTCATGTCGGACACGAGGTAAGAGATCATACCCCTCTCTTTCTTTTTAAGTACACTTTTTTATGTCATTCCTTTTAAGCTCATATTTCTTATGATTGGGATGTTATTTTATATTACTATTACTTTAAATTTTATGTTCATATGATTAGTGACCCTATTTTCTCCCATCAATCCATTTTGAAAGTTTTAAGTGGCGCCATTAGACTGTCGAATTTTCATAAGAGATCCAACCTCTCTCTTTCTTTTTAAGTACTATCCTTTATGTCACTTCTTTTAAGATCCTATTTGTTATGTTGGGGGGATGTTATTTTATATTTCTCTTGATATAAATTTTTTTAATATGATTAGAGACCCTATTTGATCTCATCAATCCATTTTTGGATGTTTTAAGTGGCGTTGTTAGGCTGCCGAGTTTTCGTAAGGGATTTTTTCGTCTTACTTTTAATCCCTGTGAGATTTATGCTACATTTGACACCATTTCCTTTGAGTGGTATATGTACTACACATTATTATACTCTTTTTGTAATATACATTGGTTTATTATTATTTACATCAATGTTTTATTTTCCTTCGTTTATGGGGTGTATGTTTCGAAAGATACCCAAGTCGGTAAGGGAACCTTTCACCCTCTTTTTTAAAGACTAATTTTGTTGGGTCTTTTAATTTACATATTTTAATGTTGGGATATGTTCCTATATATCATTATTGATGTAAATTTTATTTCCATGTGACGAGATACACTTTTTATCTCTCATCAACTCATTTTCTGAAGTTTGAAGTGACGCCGTTAGGCTGTCGAATTTTTGCAAGGGAACTTCTTAACCCAATTTTGATTCTTTGGGATAAACTTGTACTCCTTGAATATGTCTTTCTATGAATATGTGTGAATGACCTATGATATTATTACACTTAATATTCACTTATATTTGGTGTATTCTTTTTTCAAACATAATTATGTAATTGATTTATCCTTAATCCAAGGATACCGTCTTTGTGTGGGACTTCGTCTCAATCTCCTTTCATTGAGACATATTTTGATTTATACACAACCTTCTTTTATACGGTGTATAAACCCCTTTGACTTTTACGTTTATCCAAAAGGAATCTTTTTTATATGAAGCATTTTACTAAATGACAAAATGGAATGTTTTTGTCATACGTATGCGGCGACAACGACTTCTCCACTGTCATGACCATTATTTGAGTTTCGGATTCCTCTACAAGCAATAACTTTTTTTGAATGAAAAATAAATACCATGTTTTACTTTTATTTTATTTTTGTATTCATAATGTTTTTATATCAATGTGTTGTATTGATATCTTGTGATTGAAAAGTGGAAATGTTATGTTTCCTTTATGCGTGTTTGATGTGATACGATTATGTTATGGTTCTTAGGCATTGTTATAAATACAGGTGGTTCCGTGATAAACTATGGGCGGTTGAGCCCGATATAGCTCTCCAATGCATTGGGTAATGCGATGGAGATAAACATTAAGGTTTCTCTGAAGTGATTTGGGGAATATACTATGATGGGTATTCCAAACATAACAATGAGTGTTACTCCCAATGTAAGAATGTTATGAATTCCTCAAGTTACCTTTATGCCTTATGATTTCTATGATTTATTCATGATTTGATGAGGTATGTTAAAATGATTATGTTTTATGAGTAAAGTATGATTTCATACATGGACTAATGTTTTATTTTCATACTTTTATATCCCTTACTGAGCTTTTTATGCTCATCCCATGTTTTGAAATGTTTTTCACAGGTCAAGGGAAAGGTGCATGATATGATGATAGTGCCAAGGAAGTTTCAAGAAGTAATCCATGTTTTTTTTAAATATGTTACCGTTGATGGGAAAAACGAATTCTATCTTTTATGTAACCACTATGTTTAAATGTGGAATGTAATTCATTATTTATGATCTAATTCTATAAAACTCTAAACCTGAAAGGATCCTCAATGTGAATTATTCATTTAATTCAATATTAAGTAAGGTTTATGGCCAGTGCCTTATATATATCATATTCATGCTTCTTTTTAAAATTATAGATAGTTCTCCACACATCAACAATTTTATTTAGCATACAATATATGTAAACTATAATAAAATATGAAGGGATGATCACCAAACAACAAAACCATCCATATCTCTTTTCTAATATAGAAAAATTACTCCATTTCATGTCTAATTATTTACAAAATTCAACTTCTATCTTCTTCAAAACCGATTCGATTTACATTACATAAGCAAAAAATTCAAAACAAATATATCTTCAACCCATGGGAACTTCACCGATAAATTGGATTTATAATATTTAAAATTCCCAATACTTAAGAAAAATAGTTCTTGAAAAAATAACATATTTTAATAATCAATAATTTTATCCACATCCTATGAAATTTAATTTTAATCTTCAAACCATTTAATATTATTTTCAAACATATTTATCAATGATTATTAGATTAATATATTTTTTAAGTGATTCATTTGTGTAATAAATCCATTTTATTAACATTGTTAATAAGCTATTTTATAACTATTTGAATAATAATCATTTTAAAGACATTGATTTATGATTTATAGTGTATCCAAACATGGTAAATGGTAATAAAAGAGTTATGAAACACTTACACATGAAGTAATAACTATTATTGGTAAGATTCCATAATTAATGGAAATAAGTATCCAGGGTTAACAAATACTATTTTGTGTCTAAATTTCCTGATTTATTTGAATTTCTTATTTATTATTCTAGATATTCAAATTAATAATACGTGAAATTTTTCCACTAACAGTTGACTATCACTAAAAAATCCCCACACATGTGAATCTACACTCAGACTGTCAATGAAACACCACTTATCCCACCACATGCCTCGTTAAGAAAATAATAAAGATAAACTCCTACCATATGTCGGACACCCACCTAGAGAGGTTATATAAACCTTCATAGAATTACCACCAGTTTTTCATATGAGTCTACGAGCTTTTGAAATTCTTTCCTCAGAAAAAAGTTCTTTTCCTTTTCATAGAGTATTTTAATTCCTTCATTGAATGGTGAAACTGGAATGGATCTCTTATCCAGACTATGTTTAAGATCATCTAGCTCAACATTCATAATTTCAAAATTATAATGGATCCCCTTGTAGGTGTTAGATAGTTTCTTTCACATTTTAGAGCTTTAAGAAAAAACTAAGAAACGTTTTTTTGGTGTTTCTCCATCTCCTTGCCCAGGAAGATTTATATTTCAGGAGAAAAATGTCAACCTCCTCAGCTTCACCTCCTGAATTGTTATTATTTTATTTTTCCTTGAAACTTATCCCGAATATCATATGATCATGAACATATAATTATTTAAATAATTTGAGAATTAGTTATCCCATTGTTGGTATTGGTGATTATTTTGGATGAATTTGGAGAATAAAACCTTCCACTAGTGGAGTAATTATTTTCTTTAATTCAATTAAAATTTCCTTAAAAATGAATTGAAATTATTTATAACAATAGAATGTTGGGTTCCCCATATGAGAATTATAAATAAAATTCGCCATTGATTTTTAATATATTATGTGTCTTTATTCATTTTTTGTACAGAATTTATATTTTATGATCTTAATAGGATGGATATGAATCAAAAATGGATGAACACTAATCTTATAACAAATGTTTATAAATATTATGTAAAATATTTAGTCATGTTTGAAATATAGAATGCATAAGACCCTTATCAAATCCTTTTTCATGTTTAAATTATTTTTATTGAAGAATTATTAGTTTTTACAGTTGTAAGAACATTTTTTTTCATGGAATATATTAGAGCTAAATTTTCTTGACATAACTCGTGAAAAAAATGATCATTAAAACTGATTGAGATGATATTATGGTTTATGTATAATATTATTTGAATACCTCTATAAATGATAATTCATATCATATATTAAAATGAAAATGTAAATTTAATATGGTCTTCAGGATTTTAATTTTTTTAGTGAATTATTTGTAATAAGAGACTATTGTATACTGGTTGTACAAAATATGCAACATTGTCTGTTGTATTGATGTTATAAAATTTGAAAGCTGGCAGTGGATGTAGTGATCCCAGATTTATAAAACCACTTATTATCTTGAGTGATATGGTATGCTTTGAAAATGAAAATCCTTGTCAACTATATAATGCTAAATGAATTTGACATTCAATGGGAATGATCTCTAAAAAATACACGATTCTCAATATAATTGAATAATGTTTCTCAAGGACCATGAATCATTCATAAAATTTCCTAAGTGTGGATCAAATCAATAAATTACAGGTGATTCAATTCCATAAAAATCTTTATTCTACTTTCATATCATTATACAATTTAGAAGAATATTTGGATGTGAAGAAACTATAAGAAAATTGCAATGTTATTAAGATACTAGAATTAAATATCAGAAATTACACTATCTATCAGACTCTCCTTACTAGAAGAAAATTGATTTTGAGTATCTAGAATATAAAAATGAGCCCGGAAACATCGTTCACGCATTATATAAAGGTATAATTAATCCTTTTTCTGTATAGAATAGTAATCTCAGTACATGGACAGTCATGTTGGTAAATTATAACTTACCACCATGGTTATTCATGAAGAAGAATTAAATTTTATTATCACTACTTATATCTGGACCAAAAAAATCCATTAATAATATTGATGTCCATTTGGTTATTTTTGATGGAATATTTGAAATTGATGTGATATACATGTGACATAATTTCTGATGCTAATATAAGTGAAGAATTCACATTGAGGGACACATTGTGTAGGACCATAAATGAAATTCCTCTTTATGGAAATTTTTCAGGATATAAAATTAATGAAATCTTGGGGTTTCACATTTTTGAATAATACACAGAACTATTTTGTTGAACCATATACATATGATTATGTTTTTAGGAATTCAGAAGTTTTTAATTCGATGAGATAAATATCGAACCTAGTTGAAAATTTTGATGTGAATACTAAACAAGGTATAACACCATATCCACTAATATGCGATAAACTATTAAATAACGTTAATGATATCGAATCTATTTTGGTAAATGGTTTTTGAATAACCATTTAAATTAGTCTATAAGAAGAGATCGATTTTAATTGAATTATGTTTTTGGAATTTTTTGTACTTAAGATATTTTCTTTATTTCTAGCATTTATAAAAAAGTATTTTATAGTTTTATTTAATTTTTAATAAATATAACTTGAAAAAAATGGCATCAAGGGTAGGATGAACATGATTAAATGGAGATATGGGAATAGTTGGAACCACTGGAGGGGAATAGAATAAATTTTCTTCCCCTTCCCACTTACACTCTATCTAGAATGATTTTTTTTTCAATTTATCATTTTCTTTAATAGTGTAAAAGTTATAGTGGTGTATTCATATATTATTAATAATGTAATATCAAGGAATAATTTTATGTTACATGTACTGAAATCATTGGACTATAAGGTTTTAATGAAATATTTGATACCTGTCACTTTATGTTGAATTAATCCTATATACATCAAAAAATAACCAAACATTGATTATTTTTAAAGCTATATTGGTTAAATTTATAGACCCAATGAAGATTCCAATTATGAAAAAGAAGTTTTTAGTCATATTTTGTGAACTAGATCCATTCGTACAACTATCATTCTTTGATATAATGGTCCACCTGATGATTCAATTGGTTAGAGAGGTTCAACTATGTGGTCCTATCCATTATATATGGATATACCCCATTGATTGATATAAAACTATCTGTAATGAGTATGTTAACAAAAAAGTTTTGCTAGATGGATGAATTATATAATAGTATATTTTGGAAGAAGATATTGAATTTTGTATAAATTACCAATGTGATGTTGATAGAAATGGAATCCAAATGTCTCATCAGAGAACATGTATTATGGGTAAAGGTATTTTCAAAAGATATTTTGTTACAATAATATCAATAAAGAAAGAACACATTTTCATTATACATAATAGGGAATATTTTTACCCATAAATTAAAGGAAATAAAAAAATGATTCGGGATATGATTCTAGTTGGGGTTGAAAGATGGAAATAAAAAAAAGAATACATAATTTATAGGATGGTTTGGGGATCATATTTGTAAAGAGTTATCTAAAAATCTGAATTCAATTACAGAATGAATTTTATGGAAATCCATGTGACCAAATGTAAATTTTATTTCTTATAGTGGGTTTTTAATCAATGGTTATACATTATATACAAAAGAACACGATGAATATAGTATGATGAAAAATATTTGAGTTACAATTGTGGTGGAAGTGATGCACATATCCAGTTCCAAGGCCATAAATTCAACTTTTTTGGATCTGTCATATCTCAACACTATCAAAAAAATATAAGAGTTCAATTAAACAATATTTAATGTGAAAATTTTCTATTAGTTGAAATAGGAGTGTAATGAAATCTGATGAAATGTACATTAAAAAGGTGAATTATAGTGTGGAAGGGGAAAAGGATGGACCATTCATAATGGAATAAAAATTTGTTAAATTGTTTTAAGTCTGAGATCTAGTGAATAAGAATTTATTGATTATCTTGATGGTGACTAAAACAAATGAAGGGTCATTTGAAAGATAAATCAAAGATGGATCTTTCATTAGGAGATCACAATTATTTCATAGAGGTCCCAATATAGACAATGAATTGTACATTTGAGGGGACCACAACTATGTGATTTGGATTCTTGATAGAGGATACAAAACCCTGCAAAATTTTAAAAAAATAATGATAGTTTAATGACCTGGTTAGAGTGTTTTTTTAATATACTATGATTTTCCTCGTAATATTATGTTTTATCAACTATATTAATATAATATAAATTTAATGTTTGACTACTCATATAGAAAATTTCTTATGGAGATGATGATGGTACCAATCTTAGGGAAGAAAATGTGGTTAATTCTGAAACTATATAATAATTAGTGGATGAATAACATGATGATATGAAAAAAAGTACCAAACATCATTATAGTTTTGACTTAAAATAGAAAGATAATATCTAATAATATAAAATTTTATGTAGTCTAGTACCAACGCAAGCATGTTGTTAACCCCTAGAAGTCAATGATCAATAGATATATTGGGTTCATTGCTTAGATATGTGTTACGATTGATATAGAGTCATTGTTCCATTTCCATCATGTAATGATGGAAACTCTTTGGGATGATATAAAGGTAATTTTAAGATATATTTTCTCTATTTTAGTAAAAATTTATATAATGGAACGTTGATTTTATTTTCATTATTCCTTATAGAGTTTTTTATTTTATATGAATTCCAAAACAGAAATATCTTAATAGCCAATTGAAAATGTCATTGATTCTTCCAGAATCTTCTTAAAAAATTCCATCTTAGGGATGATGAGGGAAATCTAATGGCCCAGCCAATAGTTACATGTGGACACATTATAAATCAAAAAACATGGAATTGTTTAATCATTCTTCGTAATGAAAAATAATTTCAAGTGAATTTTAGTTGAGAATATATATTTTTACTTTATTAATCATATCCAATTTCATTCCAAAATATTATTTTATGAAAAAAAAATTATGTTCCTAAAATAAAGAATGTGAAAAAAAACTCAATGTACCACTATCACAAAGAAAGGATGGGGTATGCTTATCTAGATAAGAAACTGGTATGTATTTTTAATCAACAATAATTTTTTTTGGATTTGTAAAAATATAAATATTTTATATGAATATTAATGAATCAATATCTGAGGATACTTCATAGAAAAATCATGCTCTATGGAAGAAGGCTATAATAAATAAGGATAGTAAAATAGTTGATGAAAACCCAAAAGATGTATAGGAATCATGTGTAAGTATGAAATCATAGAATTGTTTTTATTATCTATAATAGTATTAAATAAATAAATATATATATATATATATATATGTTTTTATAATTTATTTACTTGTTTTATTTACAAGAATATAAAACCATTAATGTAGAAAAAAACTACTTTTTGTAGCATTAATGAGGCTAGAACAGTATGGTTGTGTTAGAGGTATTGGTTTTGTAGTTTCTCCTAGAACCCATTTTGGGAATACAAAACCACAAGTTGATATATATGTGATTTTAAATGGATATTGTGAAAAAAAATATATTTTTAAAGGTATTTTCTTCTATAAAGACCCGAAAATTTGATGGAAATTTTTTTCTTAAATACATTGGAATTTTACGAGTCCGTGCTTTCTAACGGCACCTGATTCTGAGGCCCGGTGTGCTCGGAATCAATTTCAGAAGTTTTGTTCAGGTACGTTCAGTAAACGTACGTGCCAGATTCTCTATATTTTGAACCAGTGCTCGAAACTAAAAACTGAGGACACCGATGAACTCACAGTTCCCGTATTTGCTAAAGGGGACATTTATCAAAGTTGCGTTTTATGCTGGTTGGAATTTATATTTTGAGGAATTCATAGTAAATTTATAAAATTGTTGGTACACAGTTTTATTATTTAGTGGCGGTTATTTCCTCTCAAGGGAAAGTTATAGGTGGGACCCACACCCACATAACCTCCCGTGAGAGGATAATGTGAGGTGGGGCCCACACAAACCACTAACCTTTCAACTTCCCTTTACTCCCCAATAACACCCCCCTTAAATTAATTTGACAACTCCCCCTTAATTAATGTGATCTCTGCACCTCCCCCTCTCCCATTAATTTTTTTTCCGACACTTTTTAATTAATGAATTGAACTCTTCAATTAATTAATTAATGTGTTTGAATTTTGAATTCATGTGTGAATAAAATTATACCTTAGCTATTATTTTTATTTTGCACACGTGGTGTTTGGAGAACTATGGGGAAGGCTCTGGAGAAATAGAAGAACACCATTCTTATCTCGAAGAATAATATCTCCGATAAAGAACGCGATTTCAACAACGACGCTTCTTCTTTGGGCGCACTCCGACATCAATGGAACATATGTCCATTTTTTGCGACACCCGACCTCCACGATGCTTGTCTTCTGTGACTCGTTGACGTGCTCCGCTCTTGAAATCGAGGTAGGGGATTTGCTTCAATTTTTAATTGTATAAAATTGTTCTTCGTTCATCATTGAAACCATGTTTTATATTTGGACATATGATACCGCCTAGCGAGAAGGGCTCGGGCTGAACAAACATGTCCCGATGAACCTCTGTTGATCCTCATTTTATTTTGATGGAGGCGGTGGCCGAAGAGGTGGCGACAACAGGAGAAAGCAGCAGCCGTAAGCCGTCCGTGTGAGGAGGAACCGCCGCCCGCATCTGCAGGCCGCTCGGCCGAAGAAGAACCGGAAGGACAAAGCGTGTCGGGCTAGAGTACTGCGGTGCCTCTAAGGCTTCGCGCTACGGAGAACTGTGGCCCGCGCTCCGCAGGCCGCTTCGGTGGGAGAACCGACCGACTCGTCAGCCGACCGAGTTGGAGAAGGTCACGACACCCACAGGTGCCGCGCAGGAGGAGAGCAGCCTGCACGGGCCGCTCCCGCCCGGAAGACCGGCCTGCATCGGCCGACCGGATAGGAGGGCAATGCCGGTTTGGAAAACTGGGGGGCCGCGACCTCCCCCCCCCCCACACCCCCTGACCCCCCACCCCCCGCAGCGCTCGGCCAGCCGGGTCGAACTTGGCCAGCAGGGCCGCTCCTCGCCATGTCGAGCTGGGCCGCGCCCCTTTGTGCCAAGACACACATCACGGGGCTGGACCGTCCCTCTGCTGGGTTGGACTTGCCGAACCAGGACGGGCTGACCCACCATCCTACTAGGCTGGACGGGTCGGGCCCGTTTCACTTAAACGTGAATAACATAAAAATCGTGTGTCTGATCGACACGTTGTCTATGACACTGGGACCCTTGAGACGAGGCGGTCCTTTTGAGATACTCTAAGTGAGTTTTGGACGACTTTTGAAAATGGCAGGGTTTGGAATGAAAATAATTCCAACTGGGCCCTTAGAACGGAAAATCCAATATCTCTCAGACCGGGCGTCCAATTGATTCATTGTCTGTTGCGTTGGGTTCCATTTCACGAGATGGAACATCAAGATACATCAACTCTAAACTTCATGTTAGTTGATGTATCAACCCCTTGGATCGAGGAGCTGACCCTCCCAGAATCGAGTTTTTTGTGTGCAGGAACCCAAGAGATGGCTGCGAGTGCGATGACAACCATACTAGAATCCTCTGTGGGTTCGACGATGAGGAAAAATGTAGTAGAATCCTCCTTGGGTTCAACAGCGATGACTATTGTACTTGTATCCTACATAGGTCCGACAGTCTGACCTCTGTACTTGTATCCTATGTGGCTCTGACAGAGTAGCTTGTCTAGTATCATTCGTGGATCTGACAGCTTAGCTGATCTAATATCCTATGTGGTTCTGTCAGCTTAGATGAATCAGTGACTATATCTGATCATCTCTATCTCAATATGAATGATGTATACCAGTGTGAGCTGAGTCTTGACTTTCAATCATTATCATCGATGTGATAGACTTCTTTCATGTGTGGACTGGGTTGTGATTGGGCTCGAGAGTTGGAGACGAACTGGATTGAAGACTTAGGTATATGTATGGTAATATACCTAAGTAGGGTTGGTTGATGCACCATGTTTGTATCTTACTTCATGTTTATCATTAGTGGGTATTGTGAGACCTTGCGGGTCTCGGGGTCTCTACTGAGTACCGTTATACTCACCCCTGCATGGGCTATGCCCGCACTACATTGTGTTGGATGCAGATGACAGACAACACTGATCGAGGTAGAGACTTGTAGAGTTGGACGGTACCCGGAGGTGGACAACTTGAGGAGACGTACACGGAGCAGACGGACGGACCCGAGGTGCTAAGAAGACCATATGAACCCACCATTCAAGCAAGATTCCCGGAGGAAGACTCAGTGGTTTCTGTTTTACTTTCCTACAGTTGTACTATCTTTTCAGTTGTACTGTACTTACTGTTGGGTTTGTATTTCTGGCCCCTTTCTTTTCAGCACTTACATTTTTATACAGTTCTTCTTAGTTCTTACATCAGTTGCGTTCTCTATTGTGTTGGTTTACTTTTATTAAGTAAATGCCTTCCCAGTATTGGGATTTACACCATTTGTTTCTAGTTTACATCCCCTAGCCTATGGAAGGTGGGCTTGGGGTAGTGACGACACGGGCCCCGAGAACAGTTCGTGACAAATTGTTATCAAAGGAATCAGTTCTACCATAGAACTCAAGACTCTGATAATTCTTTTCTGTGAAGAAATAGTGTTAAGTGTATTGAGTGTGGTTTTTAGTCCAGGGAGTCCAGTTTTGGGGCAAGGGCCGACATATCCATACACCAGGACCCTGAACTCGGATTTCCAACTCAGTACACGAAAACACAGATTGCATGTGTGTTTCAAAATTTTTATTTGTGAATACTTTTTTTCAGCTCACCAGGTATACTATTGGACCATGGTGCAATTTGTTTCTTTTCAGGATGGCTGCACGAAGGCATCCATCTAGGGTTCTGAGTTACGTATGGGATGCTAGCCCACCGAGCGATGAGGCCTCGGTGCAGGGGCCCCATCACAGCGGATGCACCAGCGGTACCACTACCCGCTGGGCCACCGATACCACCAGCCCCATTACCAGAGAGTGCATGCCGCCGGATTACGATTCACGAGTTCCAGCGACAGAGGCCGCCCAAGGTCCAGGGAGAGACAGACACACAGACAGTTGAGGATTGGCTGGAGGCTGGTGTCAAAGTTCTCAGACTGGTAGTGACACCAGCGGACCTTATGGTTATCCTTGCTATGAGTCTCTTGCATGCAGCAGCATGTATATGGAGAGCGTGATTCTCCAGGTGCATGACAGGGAATCTTTACTATTAACAGACTTTGACAGTCCCTTTTGCTTGGAGTTTGTTCCAGCCACTCTTCTTGCAGTGCAGATTCAAGAGTTACTTCATCTGCAGTAGGGCAGCAAGAAAGTAGCTCAGTACTCAGCAAGGTTCACCGACCTCTCACGCTACTCCATAAACATGGTACATGACTCATTCTTCAGGGACCAGACTTTTGATTAGTACTCATACATGAGGTTAGGGCTTTGGTAATCTCCCTCAGTATTACGATGCAGGTGGGAGTACTGAAGTGAGCCCTTCTTTTGAAGAGCTTTCTTGCTGAGCCGACACCAGCTGTGAGACCCACCACAGGATGACACATAGTGGAGTATTCTTCAGCCGGGTGTACATAGTTTATGCAGAGGTCTAAGAAGACCAAACCATCAAGAGGGCGACCTCAGGATATAGGTTCTGTTGTGCGGGGCACCCGAAACAGAGCCATCTATACGAGGAGCACGCAGTGCTATGAATGCGGTGGGCAGGGTCACTTGGCTCAGGACTGCCCTACCCGCCATGCGGATGAGTAATAGACAGTAGAGGGACCTCCCAAGTAGATGCAGAGGTTCGACCGTGGTGGTCCTCATGGAGCAGGCAGACGTGGCAGAGGAACTGGTCGAGTAGCTGTTGGTGGACGACGTTTCGAGGCTCTACAACACCCACCACCAGGAGGTCCACCTCGACCACAAGGAGCTGGCGGAAAGAGGTGGGCTCAGCTCCAGATGGTCGAGGCCTACGATCACAGCGCACCTGAGATGATTAGAGGTACTATCTGGATCTACTCTTCCCTTGTTGTAGTACTTAAAGACATAGGTGTGAGTCATTCTCTTATTTTCATTTCCATTGTTCAGAGCTCGTAGATTCTAACGGAGCCGGTGGCTCAATCCTTATGGTTAGACAATCCTACGGGAGTAGACTTGATGATTACGCACTGGGGCCAGCAGTGTGAGCTTACTCTAGGAGGCGAGAGATTCGGTTGGGATCTTCTTGTAGCGGCATCCAGGCCTTACGAAATCATATGGGGTATGGACTGGTTGTCTACATTCCATGCTCAGATCAACTGCATTAGGCGCAAAGTGTGGTGTGTCCGCACGGATGGGAGCAAGTTCACCTTCACCAGCAAGAAGGGATCCTTTGCAGCACAGGATGTAGTTACACAGTGAAGAGGGTAGCCGATCACACATCAGTTGGCTAGTCTGATCCTCGGAGCAGTTGATGTGCGGAGTCCGAGTTTTCCTGTTTTGGTGGACCAGTATGTACACATTTTTCATAATGATGTTCAAGGATTACCTCCTCGCAGAGAGGTAGACTTCTATATAGCCCCGTTCCCCGGGACAACACCAATATCTACTCCAGCATATCGGATGGCTCCAGCTGAACTTTGTGAGCTGTGGGCATAGCTGGAAGACTTAATGGGAGGGGATTCATCTGACCCAGTGTTTCACCTTGGGATCTCCTATTTTTTCACCAAGAAGGTGGATGGGAACTCACGACTGTGTGTCAACTACCGTCACCTGAATCAGGTGACCGTGAAGAACAAGTACCCACTCCCGAGGATTGATGACCTCTTTGATCAGCTCAAGGGAGCATGTTGGTTCTCAATGATAGACCTCAAGTTAGGCTATCACCAGCTCCAAGTTCGAGATGAGGATGTGCAGAAGACGACCTTCAACTGTCGGTATGGCCACTACAAGTTCTTGGTTATGCCTTTTGGCGTATCCAACACTCCACCAGTGTTCATGAGTCTCAAGAACTAGATCTTCAAGCCTTACCTCGACTGGTTTGCCATTGTCTTCATCGACGACATACTGATTTACTCGACTATGGAGGAGGAACATGCCTACCACTTGCGGGTTGTACTGGATACACTCCGAGAGCACCATTTTTATGTTAAGCTCTCAATGTGTCAGTTCAGGATTTGAGAGGTTCACTTCTTGGGACATGTAATCTCGGAGGTAGGAGTTGTAGTGGATCCAGCAATGATCAAGGCACTACATGCTTGGGAGCCACCCAGGAGCCTGATACAAGTGCGGAGTTTCCTAACTATGGCAGAGTACTATCAGAGATTTGTTCTAGACTTCTTCAGAGTTGCTACACCACTTTCAGCATTGATGAAGATGGGGAAACCCTTCGTGTGGTAAGATAGATGTCAGAAGAGCTTTTAGGAGCTGAGGCAGAGATTGACCAGTGCACCCATCTTGAGGCTACCAGAAGAGGGCATAGGGTACATGGTTTACTGCTACACATCAGGGACCAGACTCGGGTTTCTACTAATGGAGGAGCGAGCGGTGATCGCCTATGGTTCAGGGCAGTTGGGGCAGCATGAGCAGAACTATGCTACCCATGACCTGGAGTTAGTAGTAATGGTCTTCGCCCTGAAGATGTGGTGGCACTATCTGATGGGTGAGCGCTTTACGGTCTATTCTGACCAGTAGAGTCTCAGGTAAATCTTCTTGTAGAAGGTGTTGAACCTGAGAAAATGGCGATGGATCAAGTTCCTCTAGTACTATGACTTTGAGATAGTCTATACTTCTGGGAAGGGGAACATTGTAGAAGATTCTCTCAGCAGGAGATCATGCATTCAACTACTAGGAGAGGCAACAAATCCTCTAGCCGCATTGCATATATCCTTTGTGGATATTGATGGATCAGCCTTTCTTCAGTCTCTCACAGTCACTCCTCTACTTCTTCAGCGAGCCAGGGAGGCTCAGTGTGTGGACGTTGACTGTGAGATGCGATTTTCTCAGATATCATCAGGACAGTCACATGATGGATTTTCTGATGGAGGGGAGAACTTCATCATATTCAGGGGATGTACCATGGTACCAGTCACACTACAGAAGGAGGTGCTGAGGGAGTACCACACTTCCCCTCTAGAGGTACGTCCAAGAGTGGCGAAGATGTATCAGGACTTCAGAGGATAGCACTGGTGGCTGGGTATGAAGAAGGTTGTAGCAAAGTTCATTTCATGATGCCTCACTTTTCAGCAAGTGAATGTGGATCCCAAGGTACCAGCAGGCTTGGTATAGCCATTAGAGGTCCCATAGTAGAAGTGGGATGGGATATATATGGATTTCGTGATGAGACGTCCACGTACATCCAAAGGACACGACACTATCTGGGTGATCGTAGAATGACTCACCAAGTCGGCCCACTTCCTACCGATCATAGAGAAGGGATCAGTAGAGATCATGGGATGACTCTACATTCGAAAGATCGTACGGTTTCATGTTGTGCCATTGTCTATCATTTCAGATCTAGATGCCTGATTCACTTCCCATAATTGGAAGAGGTTACAGGAGGCTTTTGGGACGTAGCTACATCTGAGCACCTCCTTCCATCCTCAGACGGACAGTCAGACTGAGAGGAACATTTAAACTCTCGAGGATATGCTTCGTGATTGTGTCATTGACATTGGTCATAGCTGGGAGGATAACCTACCCTTGGTGGAGTTTGCATAATACAACAGCTACCACTCCACCATCGGGATGGACCCTTATGAGGTGATGTACGACCGAACTTACAGATCACCTTTGTGCTGGACTGACCCTGGGGATTCAGCACTTTGTAGGACCAGAGATGGTTCAGGTTATGACGTAGAAGGTGAAGATCATCATGAGTGGATGAAGACTACATAGAGTAGAAAGAATTCCTATGCTGATAGGAGATGGAGACCACTGGAGTTCGAGGATGGAGACCACATCTTCCTATGTGTCTCATCTCGATGAGGTCTACGGAGGTTTTTCCGGGGCGGCAAGTTATCTCCGCATTTCATCGGACCTTTCCAGGTCCTCAGTAGAGCAGGTGAGGTGGCTTACCGCCTGACCATTCCACCTCAGTTGCACTAGGTGCATGATGTCTTCCACGTATCTCAGCTGAGGAGAAATGTGCACGTCCCATCTCATATCATTTACCACGATGAGATGGACATCGATGACGGGGTGACATTCATGGAGCTCCCGGTGGATATCAAGGATCGACATGAGAGGGTCCTACATGGACGGTCGAATCCTCTGGTGCGCATTCGCTGGCAGCACGAGAAAATCTAGGAGAGAACTTGGGAGCGGGAGGCTCAGATGCGAGCTCAGAACCCCTATTTGATTCCCAAGAGTGTGGTGTAGCTTTATGGGGATGTAAATCCCTAAGGTGGGAGTAATTTAAATACCCAGAAATTTCAAGGAATTTTTTTTCATAAATACTTTGTAATTTTATGAGTCTGTGGTTTTTGACGGGACCTGATTCCGAGGCTCAGAGTGCCGAAATCAATTTCTGATGTTTTGTTTGGGTACGTTCAGTAAACATACATGTGTGTTTATCTATCTGTTGAATCAGTGATTAGAATTGAATACCGAGGACACCGATGAACTTGCAACGCTATTATTCGCGTAAGGGGACCTTTACCATAGTTTCGTTTTATGCGGGGTTGAAAGTTATATTTTGAGGAATACATACAAAATTAATAAAATTGTTGGTACACAATTTTTTTATTTAGTTGAGGTTATTTCCTCCCAAGGGGAAGTTATAATTGGGGCCCACACCAACATAACCTCCCTTGAGAGGATAATGTGTGGTGGGGCCCACATAAAACCCTATCCTTTCTGCTTCCCTTAACTCCCCAATAACACTCCCGTTTAATTAATTTGACAACTCCCCCCTTAATTAATGTGATCTCTTCACCTCCCTATCTCAAATTATTTTTTTGGAAACACTTTTTAATTAATGAATTGAACTGTTCAATTAATTAATTAATTTGTTTGAATTTTGAATTCATGTGTAAATAAAATAATAGTCTTAGATATTATTATTATTATTTTTCACACGCGGTGTTGGGAGAAATTTTTAGAAGGCTATGGAGAAATAGAAGAACATCATTCTTCTCTCGATGAAGATTATCCCCGATGAAAAACATGAAGTCACCAACGACGCTTCTTATTTGGGCGCACTCCGACGTCAATGGAATCGACGTCCTTTTTCCGCGACGCCCGATCTCCAAGATGCTTGTCTTCTGCGAATCGTTGACATGCACCGCTCTTGAAATCGAGGTCGGGGATTTGATTCAATTTTTAATTAAAGAAATTTTTTCTTTGTTCTTTATTGAAACCATGTTTTATCTTTGGACATATGATAACACCTAACGAGGAGGGCGCGGGCCGAATGAACACGGCCCAACAACCCTCCTTTGATCCTCATTCTATTTCAATGGAGGGGTGATGGAAGAGGTGTCAGCGACTTGTGAAAACAGTGGTCGTTAGCCAGCCATGTGAATAGAAACCGCAGCCCGCATCCGCGGGCCGCTTGGCCGAAGAAGAACTAGAAGGCCGAAGCTGGCCGGGCAGGAGGACCGCGACGCCTCTAAGGGGCCGCACTGCGGAGAACCCCGACCCACACTTCATGGGCCACTATGGCGGGAAAACCGGCAGGCTCGTCAGCCGTTTGGGTTGGAGAAAGCTGCGGCACCCGCAGGTGCCGCGTGGGAGGAGAGAGGCCCACACGGGCCGCTCGCACCTGGAAGACTGGCCAGTCAAGACGGTGTGCCACTTGGCGCCACCGTTTTGGGAAACTGGGGGGGGGGGGCTGCAGCGCTCGGCAAGCTGCGCCAGGGTAGGCCACACCCCCTTGGGCCAGGCCACACCCCCTCAGGCCGGGCCGCGCCCCACCGTGCTGGGCTGCGCTTCACCGGGCCGGTTTGACCCTCTGATGGGTCGGACCCGCCGAACTAGGATGGGCCGACCCACCAACCCACTGGGCTTGACAGGTCAGGCTCGTTTCCCTTAAACGTGAATAACTTAAAGACCGTGCGTCCAATCGATGTGCCGTCTACAGTACTAGGACCCTTGTGACGAGGAAGTCCTTTTTAGATTCTCTAAGTGTATTTTGGACAACTTTGGAAAATGGCTAGGTTTGGAATGAGCATAATTCCAACCAGGCCCATGTAACGGAAAAGCCAATATCTCTCAGACCGAGCATCCGATTAGTGCACCGTCTATTGCGTTGGGTTCCTTTTGACGAGATGGAACTTTAGAATACATAAACTCTCAACATAGTGATAGTTGATGCATCGAACCCTTGGCTCAAGGAGCGGGCCCTCTCGGAATCGAGCGTGTTGTGTGCGGGAACCGTAGAGCTAGCTGCGACTACGACGACTACCGTACTGGAATCCTCTATGGGTTCGAAGACGATGGCTACGTTACTGGAATCCTCCGTGGGTTCGAAAATGATTCCAACTGTAATAGAATCCTCCATGGGTTTGACAGCGAAGACTAATATACTTGTATTCTACATAGGTCTGACACTTTCTACCTCTGTACTTGTATCCTGAGTGGGACTGATAGAGTAGCTGCTTTAGTAACCTATGTTGGTCCGATAGCTTAGTTGGTCTTGTATCATACGTGGGTCAATCAGATTTGATGAATAAGTGACAACTTATGATCACCTCTATCGCAATACGAATGATGTATACCTGTGTCAGCTGAGTATTGACATTCAATCATTATCATCGATGTGATTGACATCATTCCTGTGTGGACTGGGTTTTGCTTTGGCTTAAGAGTTGGAGCCGAACTGGATTGAAGACTTAGGTATATGTATGGGCATATACCTAAGTAGGTTTGGTTGATGAACCATGTCTGTATCTTCCTTCTTGTTTGTCCTTAGTGGATATTGTGAGACCTTGTGGGTCTCAGAGTCCTTAATGGGTATCTTTATACTTACCCCTACACGGGCTATGCCCGCACTATGTTGTGTTGGATGCAGTCGACGTACAACACTGATTGAGGTAGAGACATTTCGAGCTGGATAGTACCTGGTGGTGGACCACTTGACGACACATACATGGAGTAGACTGATGGAACTAAGGTGTTGAGAAGACCATATGTACCCACCCTTCAGGTGGGATTCCTGGAGGATGACTCGGTTGTTGCTATTTTACTTTACTACAGTTGTATTGTACATACTGTTGGGCCTGTATTTCCATCCCCTTTCATTTCAGCAGTTACTTTTGTATACAGTTCTTCTTAGTACATACTTCAGTTGCATACTCTGTTGTGTTTTGTTACTTTTATAAAGGAAATTCCTTCCCAGTATAGGTATTTACGCATTTTGGTGCTAGTCTCTAGCCCATGGGCTATGGAAGGTGGGCTTGGGGTAGTCATGGAACGGACCCCGAGGACGGGTCACGACAGTTTCTGGTCTTGTTTGGAAGATCTATATATGCAGATAGATCAAATAAAACCAGTGGTAGATCATATATAAACAAATGATCAACCAAATGACCCCATCAGTTTTAAGGGTAGTAATTACCGTGAACCATATACCTTAAATCAGGTAATCACTTTTATCATTACTCATTCTCCTAAATGTGAATCAAACAACTTGCAATAGCTTAATATTAACAAAACTCTATAGTGTGAATTTTTATGCAGTTTTTATCTATCAACACCTATACAGTGCCTTATAATGAGAAGTATAGATTCAAATATCCCTAGAGACATTATATACAAAAAAGAAATCCAAAAATATTACATTAGAGTTGGAATTGGGGTAAATCAAGATCTGACCTCATAATTGGCTATTCCACATAATGGTCCTGATATTTTAATGGTCAATGATGCTATTGGAACATTCATAGCACGATCATCTAATATTATTAAATTGTATGAGGTATATCCTCAACGATTATATTAAAATTAAAAACCAATAATAGTTAATGAAAAAATATTTGAATTGAGTTATAGTAATACAAATGGATAAAACAATAAGGAAATTGAAGGTTAGATCAAAAATATCTAGTGAATCAACCTGGAAAACAAAACATCCTTCCTAGAGTACCTTCTCCCTGTGAGTTCATATAAAACATATAAGGATCATTAAAACATCATACATACACTACATTAAAAAATGTACATATTTCCTATATTATATTTGAATAAGAAATAGTTGTAACATTAATTATAGTTGAGGTTGACCATGAGACTATAAATTAGATTCTAATGTTTGAATGGGTGAGAGTCCCAATTTAGAACACCTATATAAAGTATATTATCATAATACATAAATCCAAAAATCATCTAACATGTTCATTATTGTTAATAAATATTCATATTTTTTATAGGAATTTATACTATTATAATATAAAGGTAAAACCATGCGAAGCATTATTTGAATTCATTAATCCCAATATCATTTCTATGTATGATATTTCTATGGAGTTATAAGATATTGATTTGAAAATTTTGTTTTGAATTAGGTGTGTGATAATAAAATAAAAGATGATAGAATATTTTTTATTCCTACAATGTGGGGGTAAATCACCAAAATCTATTAATAAAAGTTACATTTTTTACTTATTTTATTACTTATTTGCTTGTTGTTTTTGGGAATAATTTAGTGATTATAATGATCAATCCAGATATCAATAATATTTATTTTTCGGATCCAATACATGGAAATCTAACAAAACAACCACAAAGGATGTTATATTGTGAATTTGTAATGCACTGAAGTCAGATTTTTATAGATAAATTACAAATTATATTTTTCTTTATTTATTTTAAAAAAAATTATAATGACATGGAGGTTACTAAATTTAAAAAAAATCATGGTCTAAAATGGGTGACTTAATATAAAAATCTTTTGAATTACTTAAAGTGGAAAATATTATGGTGTATATATAAATTTTTATCTATCAAATCCTACTTCAAAATAATTTAAATATTTTGGTCAATGTTTCTGCAATTTTTTGAAGAAAGGTGTTAACAAAAATTTGAGATATTTTGTTTGAAAAATTATGATATATTTCATAAACAAGGAAAATAACAACATCTTTTAACTTTTACTTTCAAAAGTTCATTAAAATTTAATTAGAAAAATTTATTAACAATTTTATTTTCTATATTTTCATAGTACTTCCAATTTTTCCAACAACCTTCACAGCAAAAAGATGAAGTAAATATGTTGAGAGATGAGTGGGAAATGGACATGGTGTCTGAATGTTTTCTGTTATCAAATTTATGTGATTACCTATTACGTTAGTGATATAATATAGGTTATGAACTTATAAATCTATTTGGGGTGTTAATAATTTGTATGTTAATTTTTATATATTATTTTTATCAATTTATCAAGGTGATGTTTAATGAAGGAAATCAATTTGGTTATAAATGAATTAGAATAATATATGGTGTCAAAATTTATACATACATCATAAAGATGTGACTTCATACTACATATTTATTTAATTTACTCATAGTCTTATCAAATTTTTTTGTTAATTTATGTATTATTTTTATTTGATAATTACTTTTTATATTATACACATTACTTAAAAACACACATCACATGATCAAAATTGAGAATATGAGTTTATATTTTTTTTCTATCCTAGAAAAACAATACACATTTCATTTGGGACGTGTAGGAATTGACCACACGTTAATCTGACACCCAATGTGCTCGGTATGACTCATAGTATGTGCATGAAATAAAAAAGTTTAATTTTTGTTTCAAAAATACATAATATAGTTAAAACTATGAAAACATTTCTGGATTTATTTGAAACATTAGGAAAACGATATATAATTCATTTTTTATGTGTATGAATTGACTCCACATCAATTCGACACCCAACATGGTGAGTATGACTCAATGTTTTGGTTTTTAATATAGAAGTGTCATTTTAGTTTAAAACATTCATAAAATAGTAAAAAATTAAGCGAACGGTCTCGAATTGTAAACATATATCAGGAAGACACGACTTCACATTACTTATTTAGTTGATTTTTTCTTCATTTTATAAAATTTTTATTTAATATAATTATCATTTTTTATGCTACTAATTTTGTTAATTTTTTTAGAGATCATGACCTAATGACATATTCAACAAGGTTGTTTCACACATGTACAATGATAATGCACTCAACAAGGATTATTCAATAATGATAATTAAATTATCTTTTTACTATCCAATTCATTCATAATTATGGGTTATCAAATAAAAATATTGTTAGATTACATGAATTTTTGAATGAATTATAGGATATTAATACATGATGGAAAAAAATACCTCAGTATGATGCACAATGTACTTGGTATGACATAAATTGTGCAGTTTTAGTTTAAAATTTAAATCTAATTCGTTTTATATATTTATAGAACTTTTTTATAGTCTGACTAACATAATAATTACATTTTTATAAAGGAGATTTCTTTTTATCAAGTTGGGGTGGTATTTTTGAAGTTGTGGGTGGTCATGAAGGATTGGACTTCAAGGATGAAACCGAGATAATAGAATTAAGGAAATGTGTCAAGAATGTATACATACATTTAGAAAAGGTGAATTCCTACTAATTATTAGTAAATTTTTTCATTATTTTATATACTATATATATATAAATTTCATTATAATTTATCTTTTATACTTATTTACTTTTTAAATAGATATTTTGGTTAATAAAATTTTTTCGTTCAGCTTTATGCAGTAATCCTGAAAAGAGAGAACATGTTTCTATTGGATAGAAGAGGAAACCCCAAGCCACCTGAAAAGTGACGTGTTTCCGGAAGAATATGGTTTCCTTTTCCATTGAAATATAAAATATTATATATATTAAGGCTTCCTTTAAGTCATTGAAAGCAATAGAAGCATCAAATTCTCAATAAGCTACACCTCAATTTTATATACATAGTTCTTAGTATGGATTAGACTATATAATTTAGTTTATAATTTATATATTTTTTATAAACACATATAACATATGTAATAATAAAAAAATATTATTTTGATTCTTTTGAAAAATTATCCATATGTTATTTTTGAATTTTGGGAATCATACAATCCTCAATTTGACACCCGATGTAATTGAAATGACTCCATGTTTTTTCTTTTATTTAAAATTAACATGTGTACTATTATAAAAGACAAGTGATATACTCAATACTATAGAAATAAATTTATATTGTTTTGATAAATTAGTAAAATGATAAATAATTAATTTTTTACATTTAGGAATTAGCCACACCTCAATCCAATAAACAGTGTTCTCTGTGTGACTCAAAGTGTCTGTTACCAATATAAAGCTGAAATTGTTTTCCAAAAAGATTCTCACTCACAGAAAACCCAAAAAACACCCCAATATTTTATTAATAATTTTACAAAATTATTCATATTACATTTTACAAATATATCAATTAGTCTGACATTTGGACGAAACATGATGTGAAAGGTACGACTCAAATTGTACGATGAAACTACCTTGAGAAAAATAATGTTTTTAAGCCTAAACCATGTTTTATTCATATCCCATGCTTATAAAAAATATTTGGTTAAGGCTGAAATGTTTTATAGAATATAGAATATATAAATTTCTTTAAACGAATTCAATAACTGTGATTTATTTAATTTTTTAATATGAAAACACGTCGCACCTAAAAAATTAGTTTTTTAAAAAAACATTCTTTTATTAATAAATAATTATATTTTCTTTCATAAAAAATTAATAAAAAATGAATTTATTTTACACATCTTTAAAACATATTATTTTGATAATTTATTTATTCCTATTGATTATTTTCAATTTAAGGGTTAGTTTATAACCATCAAAAAAATATATCATAATATTCCACCATTTGTTTAATATCGGAGTTTCATGTAACAAATGTTAGCAAAGAAATAAAATTTATTTGACAAAAATATTTCATAAAATTTCAGGGTGTTACATTCTCCCAACTAAAAAATTTAATCGACAGAATTTGAACTTGTGTTTGAAAATCTTGGGATTGACATTGGAAAATTCATTTTTTGAATTCCGGTAACATAAAAATGGTCCATAAAATTAATTTTTTAAAATTAATAAAAAGTGGAAAACATGAAGTGTATCTGGAATAAAAAATATCTATAATTATCTATATGATATCATTAGAGGTAGTTTTATATATATAAATGGATGAAAAGTGGTTTTCATTGATAATTGTTTATTAGAAAGTGAATTATCATGTTAATTTTAAAGACCATTAAACTATAAAAAAAGTGTTGAGATAAATACTATTAATTCATAAAAAAATAGGGCAACATGATACACTAATTTATTTAATATCCTTTTCCAAAATTTGAGAAATTTTTAGAAAAAATATAATTAATTTATTTAATTCCATTTTATAATCACAATCCCATCCTCTGGTTATGGTTCAATCAATTCCCACATCATTCATTACTCTGTGAAATGAATTTGAATGATGAGTTTTTCTGACCAATGTAGTAAAATTAATTTCTAACGGGCCACACTACTCAAAAAAAGATAATCTGATTCCCATCCAATCATTATAGATTTTCAATAATCATAAATGTTATTATAAGATAATTATCAAAAAGAATAAACCATTATATGAATAAATTCAACATTAATCAATAAAACCATAATAAAAATAACTGAAGTTTAACTTTGATCATTATATTAATAAATAAACAGAAAATTCATGAAAATATACCAAAATAATATTGAAACTCATATTTTATAATTGTTTTATCATATATTGTTCCATGATAATTTTTACATTTACCTCCAAATAATATCAACAACTCATAACCAAATCGTATAATTTCTAGGATATTATTAATCATTTCTATAAATAACAGGATTCATAATTACACCAAATTAAAATCATATATTATTTATAATGATAAATTAACCCTTATTCCAAAAATAAAATCATATAATGTTCTATTTTCCATAATCATATAAGGCTCCCAAAATAGTGAACTTATTTCTAAGTTACATTAATAATGAAATAACTTTTTAACCACATATTTATATCTACTAAAAAACATTGGTTTCCCAGAAATGTAAACGTTATCTATCACATAATTTTTTAAAATAATTCATACTAACAAAGACATCATGTAGTTCAATGGTAAGAACATCACCCTTATTTTCCTTCGGTTGTGGGTTCAAAACCCATGGTTTTCCAGATTTGACAAGTTGTCTCTTCTACTAAAACTATATTAATATAATTATTGTAAAATATATAAAATTATGATGTAAATACCTAAAAACAAACTTAATAATCAAATATCATATATACCCAAAGGGATATCAATACCATTAATGTTATGAATGGAGTATTATTTTAAAATAATACATCACGATGAAGCTAAGGGTATTATATACATTATCCCAATAGAACATTTCCAAAAATTCCATTATTAAAATTCAATTTTCATCACATAAAACCACAAAATTAGTATTTAGGCATTTAACTTATGATCAAACATAAAATCATAAATCCATTATGGAATTCATTACTCTTATGACTATCTTATATGAGGATATTTATGATTCATATGTTTAACTTAATCCTTATATTTTTCAGGGTTCTTATAACCAAAATCCCATTGATAAGAATATTTATAAAAACAACTCTTGAATCCCAATACATAAACATGAATCATTTCACATAAATTATTGTAATAGTAAAGTCCTTCCTTGGTTTTGTGAAACACAATTAGTTTAATGTATTAATGTAGATAATACCCATGTTCCCCACATATAAGACATAATATTCCTTGAATTTTTTTTATAACTATGATCTTTATTTCAACATTGAATCAATTTTCTCCTCTATTTAATAAAATATTCCATGTTTTTATCCCCTCATTAAATATAATATGGAAATTTATCTTTCATACCTCACAAATCATTGACATCTAAACTTATGTAAATGTTAATTTTTAGATTATATTACTTGTTGAACAAATCACCTACTTTTATTTTGTTAATTTTATATTCTGATATAAAATTTGACATAATAATAGTAACATTATTTCTCATTATCAACCAATTTGGTTTCTCATAAACATCACATTTTCAATCAAATTATATATTAACATGATTCCATTTGCTTTATCTATTTAATAAAACCAAGTATCCATGTTTGGGAAAAAATAATCATAGTGAAATACCACATAATCATGAAAAATATTTATAGGATGTCTTAATAGAGAAAAAATATATTTAATTTATGAATCCTCAGGTGTAATCTAGCCCATATGTGGACAGTATCTATCGAAATCCTTCATGATGGTTCATAATGAGTTTGTGAATTTCCATAACATATCATCATGGAGATTCAAACGAAGTGTGGAGAAAGGACCAATTTTTTGAACTAGGTGATGACTAATTCAATCCTAATGCAATATTTTTTGAGTTACTACCCTAGGTACAACAAATGTGAGAGATAGATCCACTTGTATTATATAGACAATGATATAATTTTTGGGAACCTACGCACTCTATAATTCACCAAATTCTAAAATATATTTCTATACATAGTTTTATTACTGATACATATCCATAGGGTTGTCACTAAATTATTCTTTTTTCAAATACCCAATATAAACTAGAACTTTCTTTGATACCAATTATAGTAATTCAAGACATTTAAAAATATTATTATATGATTTGGAAACATAAACATACAATATGTACGACAACAATGATCGATGTTCCTAGTGTCTTTGTTGGACTAGGTTCATGATACCTCAAAATTTTTTTGCAAAATTTAAATCCTTATTTTTTATAAATATTTTACTGAAAAATTATATTTAACTCCTAAAACCGCTCAGGATAACCTAAGGAATACAAAAATTAATCGGGTGAACTAAAAATCATTTTAAGGGAATGAAAATGATAAGAGAACATAACATGTGAGTCAAAGGTATAACATGACATTATAAAACAGAAGGTTCATGAGTAATAACATGTGGGAATAACATCAAAAATGGAATCGTAAGATCATGGAATCATAGGATATGTGGCTGAAACATATAACATGTATTAGAAATGAGTTAAGGCTAACTGTCCAGAAAATATCACATGGTGTGAAAAGCCTCATATGGCATTAGGCTTAACATCTAATCCCATATATGACATCTCATATGACTAAAGCATTAACCAATGTATTAAAGTGATATTTGGGTGTCCATTATAACACGTTCATCAATTATGTATACATAAAATGGGAAAAAATTTGAATGTAATAAATTTAATAATTTGGTAATTAAGGAAAATTAGTTTCACAATATTTCCTCATATCATAATGAAATGTACTTTCATAATGAAGGAATTGTAGAAATTGTTAAAAGGAATATATTTACCTATTAACATAAGGGATAATAAGATAAGAATACATGTGTGATATATATATATATAAAATTTAGAATCGATCCACAACATAAAATTGATATAGAATGTGAGTTAGGGTGATAATTGTCACAACCCAAAGAAAAGGATGGTTTAGGGAGATCCATTACTTAAAATCCAAAAATTTATCAATTATTAAGGAAAAAAATTGTATCTTGAAAAGAATTGGGAATACATTGGATGTAATATTCAAAGAAATTATTGGTTATGATGTGACAATATAGTTCACACCATATATGTTAAAACAATGACTCCATTCATATTTTTGGTAAAAAATTTATGTCACATACATAGATTATTTTAATTGTATTTTTATTTTAATTTCCATTATTTCTTTTTTGGGGGGTTTACCATGCTTTTATGGAGGAATGAATGAGTTTTCATGAATTGGGCCAAACCGTGAGCCCAATTTCAAATTTGAAAATAAATTTTGTTTCTTTTATATCATATTCATTTTTTAACATTTTTCTTCCATTTCAATTTATACATAGCCTCACCTAACCTAATAACACCATCATGTAAATTTTGATCCTTTAGAAATCCATAACCATGGTGTATTTGGGTTTTTATTTAAGAGAATGAGCCTACCCGGAGGCCTATTTCCTGTTTTAAAAATCAAGTTTGATTATTTAATAAATTACACAATTATAACTATTTTTCTGTGATTCTGAGTTTCGCCCAATCCCACGGAACCTAGCTGCGCGCCCCTCCCCTTCCCCCCTCTTTGGAGATCGTTTCCATCGCGATTTGGTGCAGAACATCATAGGGTTTCTCAAATCGACTGAATTTGAAAAGGTATGTTCTTCCATTCATAACTCCACCAATTATTACTATCATTCCTCCATTCTAGTTCCTAATTAGACCCTTCCTCATCCCCTTTGAACCTAAAATCCATTTCAGCCCTCCATGTTTCTAAAAACCTTTTTGTATCCCCATTTTGAAGGGGTATTTGGTGGAAGAACTTCAATGAATCTCAAGTAAGTGTCTCTCCTCCTTAGTTCCTCCCATTTCCATGATGTTTTTTTCAATTTCCTTGAAGTTTCAAATGAAATGTGTGTAGGGTTTCGAACCTAGGGTTTAACCTTTGGTTTTAAAAATCAACTTTGATTTTTAATAAATTTCACAATTTTGACTATTTTTCAGTGATTCTGAGTTTCTCCCAATCCCACAGAACCTAGCCACGCGCCCCTCCCCTTCCCCCCTCTTTGGAGATCGTTTCCATCACGATTTGGTGCAGAACTTCATAGGGTTTCTAAAATCAACTTAATTTGAAAAGGTATGTTCTTCCATTCATAACTCCATCAATTATTACTATCTTTCCTCCATTCTAGTTCCTAATTAGACCCTTCCTCATCCCCTTTGAACCTAAAATCCATTTCAGCCCTCCATGTTTCTAAAAACCTTTTTGTAACCCCATTTTGAAGGGGAATTTGGTGGAAGAACTTCAATGAATCTCAAGTAAGTGTCTCTCTTCCTTATTTCCTCCCATTTCCATGATTTTTTTTTTCAATTTCCTTGAAGTTTCAAATGAAATGTGTGTAGGGTTTAGAACCTAGGGTTTAACCTTTGGTTTTATGTGTCAATTATTGTGGTTTTAGGTATGATATAAGTCCCTCTTGGTGTGACGGTGGAGCGGATTGAGTTTCGCATGGTGATTCAAGGGTTTCATTTGATCTGGTAGGTGATTCCAATTTTGATGCAATATTTGGTTATTAGTATGCGATATTTATCATATTTTAAGGTTTATATCATTTTATTATTGCGGAAAAAATTGGTTCTAATGATGTTTATATAGAAATTGAATTTTAAATTCCAATTTGGTGTGAAATTGGGATTTTCCAAAGAAATGTTTTTTGGTTTATTTGGGGATTCCCAATAAATACATAGTTATTTTATTGACCTTTAATAATTCTAAAATTACTGTTTTTTATTTTTATCCCCTTTTTTGTTACTTCAAAAATGGGTTTTAATTGTGTTCGTAAAGAAAGTGAAGTTGTAGTTTCACTTTTGTGTGAAAATGATGGTTTTACAAAGTTATCACTACATGTTTTAGATGGGGATTCCCTAAAATTGATTTTTCCTTTTAATTGAAATTTATTGGTATGCCTTTAATTTTTTTCTAACTTATAAGTGTGAACATAGTGTACAAGTGGGGTTCTTAAGGGGTTTTGTGTGCAAAACAACACGAGATTTTCAGAAATTCTTTTATTAAAAATCAAAGTGTTTTTTGTGTGTTTTAAGTGGTATAAAATTTGATAGCTAAAGTATTTGGTGTATGTGAACATTAGTGGTTTTTTAAATTAAAATATATGTGTGTTAAATGATGAAATGGTTTTAGCACAAAGGGGGAAGCCCGAGTCCCTAGGTGGGGCGGATGTGTACTAGTACGACTAGTGGACCAGATGGGTTTTGTCCCATTTTCACTGCGCATTTGGATAACGAAAATTATAACAAAACTATATGGATGATGATTGTGGACCACTAGGTGGTGGGTATATTCCCTACCAGTGGCTTGTGCACAAGAATGAATTTTATTATGGTTACTTTACACTAAGTTATGATGTATATGGGGCCCGAGACTATCTAGTGCCTAGTGGTGTTCCCGATTTTGCCACTCAGTGTATTTATAGTATTTTCCATTTCTTTAGGGTGTTTTTGGAATTAAATTTTAGTTGATAACTTTTTTATTTAAATGTATTATCATTCTGGAAATTTTAGTATGAAAACTATTTTCAATTGAAAGTTGCATTTCTTGGAAGTTATCACTGCATTTCTTTGGGTAATAAAACCACTTACTTTTCCTAATGTATTGCATGCTATTTGGAATCATTGTATGGAATCCTACTAGTCATCGTCTCACAACCTAATTACACCCTTGGTTATTAGTAGACTTTGTTATTCTTGCTGTCGCAGGTTGGGTAATGTTTTTAGATCCAGTGTTTCGGGTTTCTAGCAGGTCCTTGGTGGTGAAGTCTTGTGGAGATGGCTTGAGGGAGGTGCCCCTTTCCATGAGGGTTATTGGGCTGTTTCCTTTTGGTTTTATACCTTTGTTATAGTCATGTTCAGTGGTTTTAAAATTTTTAATTCAGTTCTGATTTTTTGTTAAAGATTGTTCTGTTTGCAAAATCCAGATTCGTTTTATTAGATTCTCTTGTTGTTTTAAGTTTATAAACTCATGTAAATCATTCCCAATTCTCATTTTATGATACCGGGAACTTGTGCTAGCCCGTGGGGATCGGGAACACCCTTCTGGCATTGTCACGGGCCGGGTATGGTGCTAGTTTTAGTGGGAACCAGATTTGGTTCGTGAAAAAATGGTATTAGAGTAGGTTCGCTCACTTTGAGTCATGTTATTTGGGGAATAGTCGGAATAGTCTAGAGATAGGATTGTTGAGACTTGGAATTTAGGTTATGGGTAGTGTGGCTGGTTAGCAGTTTTGAGAAAAAGGTTGTGTTGGTTGACCGTTTTGGTTTTGAAAAGTGAAATGAATATTTGTTTTAACCTTTGGTATTTTCGTGAGAGAACACATGCATGGTTTTATATGGGATGATGGATGGTTGATGGCATGAATGGATGAGTGTCAAAATTTATATGAGGAGGGTGCCCGGTGTGGCACAAAAACATGCATGTATGAGGCCCATGGTGTACCATTGGTGGATACGCTTACCCCTAAACTGTTCGTTTCCAAAGAAATGGTTTTAAAGAAAAAAGTGATGTCTTGACGAATAGTTTGGGATGGTTTGTATTATGAGTTTTTGAAAATGTTGATGTTGTGGGATGTTTTGAGTCCAAGAACCACACCTGTTTGAACTGTGTTTTGGGTTTGTGTTTGGTTTGTAAGCTATGTTGTAGGGACGATTAGTGGTCTCTTCTGAAAAACATTTTGGGATGCATTTAAGGTGGTTACCTTCATGTTTTTGGATTTGGTTGGAGGTATATCATGACCAATGGACCATCTTCATTTGTTCCTTGTCTTCAATCGTTGAATAAGGTATGCCCCATTAAGGGTTATTGCACAACTGAAGTGCAACCTGAATTGTTTCACCGTTTGAAGACCTTCTAGTTGATCAATATAAGGAATATTTTTCTTGATATTTTTATATTGAGTCTACACCGTTTCTTTTCTTGATTTTGTATATCCTTTTTTAGTGGGAGAGTGATCATGGAAGGTTTAAAGAGACCTTATCTTCTTATGTTTTTTGATTTTCCGAAGGACGAAGTGGTCTGGGGTTGTCAGCCTAGATGGGTATCTGGATGGTGTCTAAGAGGTCCTCTCATCCCTTCATAGTCTCTTCGAAGAAGGAGTTCCCGTTAAAATACTAGTGTGAGAAATGTGGCCACGAGAGGATATTGTGTCCACTTTCTAGAATTGTTTATTGTCTGGGAATATTGTATAAGATCCCTCTCCATGAATTGTTTATATCAGTCGCAATGGTCATGTTCAGTGAAACCTTGTGATGTCATGTGCTTTATTGACCATAATGGAGAAATGCATGCAATCCTATGAGATTCTCTGTTATGTTAGGAGAATATATCCCTTGGGAAAAAAATCAAAACCTTCCATTTTTGGGGATGGTGAGTATATGAGTTCTTTACTTATATTATTTCTCACCTGAAGAAACAAGGTGTGATGTGTGTGCATCTTCTAAGCCCTTGTTTTAGTGAAATATCGGGTTAGGGTAAAGAGAGTCTGAATGTGTAAGGTCTTGGATAATTTATTGGGGATTGCGATGTAGTTATTGGTGAAAACAAAAGAATAAATCTCATATAGGGGGTTTCCAAAGCCTAACTGGGAGGCCGAAGATGCTTCCATCACTTGAGCTCCAACCGTAGGTCTCGAAGATAAGTTGGCTCATAGTCAGGGGAAATCCCAGGGTTGTTTAAATGCTTGTACAAAGTCCAATCCTCAGTATGAAAGAGAGGAATAGTTTAAACATCTAGTGTCAACATATTTCTTCTATTTTTGATGTTCGGTAGAAATAGGTTGAGGGTCTTGTACCCATGTCATCACATAATGTTATTTCCTCCCCCTTTGGTTTCTATTGAGTCTTTGGAGAATCGTTGGATATTTTGCTAGACAGGTCAAGCACACGATTTTCACATGGTTAGTTGTAACCATGCCAAAAAAATAACCAAGTAGATATAATAATCCACATAGTTATCGCACAGTTTCCCAAACTGTATAGACTAACCATGTGGCCGTCCCACCTCCTTAATTTTGGGGTCTTTTCATGTCGGCCCACACCGGTCGGTTAATATGGTTGTTTCCTGTGGCGGGGAGATCCACCATGGGTATCATGAATATTATTTTGGAAATTTCTAAATGATTTATACCCCTTGTACTAGGGAGTCTGTTCGGGACTCCCCTATTAGTGTCCAGATTCTGTCTTGGAAAAAAATTTAAGTTGTCTCTTATGGTGGGGAGCCCATTTGTGTCTCCACGTATGAGTAACTCAGATTTTTTCCTTGGTCTTTTCATGGAAGAAGGTATTATCATAAGGAGATATCTAACTACCTACATCATCCTTGGGTATAAATTGAGATTGGAGAGTGCCTAATGGTTTAGTTATCATAGGGTAAATGTAACCTTGTTCGATGTTGTTGTTGGTTTGAGTAAATTGATTTAGTATTGTTCAGATTTTGTTTAAGGAGTTCTCATTTGGGATAAAGTTTGAATGTGAATTATTTTATCAGTAAAATGGTGTAAGTTTGGTTTGTGAGAGTATTTCTTCCTTCATTGATCACTGAAGGTGTTTTGGCCTTTTGGGAAGAAACCTGGCAGGGGAGTACCTCTTGGTTTCTCAAGTGGGTTTTGTTGTTGCTTTGACCATGGTGTGACTTTCCAGGGCGGAATGTTTTCATGGTGGGGATAATTTTCACACACATAGATTATTTTAAATGTATTTTTATTTTATTTTCAATTATTTCTTTGTTTTGGGGGTTTCCCATTATTTTATAGAGGAATATGTGAGTTTTCATTAATTGGGCCAAACCGTGAGCTCAATTCCTGATTTGAAAACAAGTTTTGTTGCTTTTATATATTCTTCATTTGTCAAAAATTTTCATCAATTTCAATTCCTACTAGGCCTCCCCTGACCTATTAACATCATCATGTAAATTTTTATCCTTTATAAATCCGTAACCAAGGTGTATTAGGGTTTTTTATTTATGGGAATGGGCCTACCCGGAAGCCCATTTCCAGTTTTAAAAATCAATTTTTATTATTTAATAAATTAATCAATTTTAACTGTTATGTGGTTATAATAAGTGTCACCCAATTCTACTTAAACCAGCCACACGACCCTCCTCTTTACCCACTCTTTGGAGCTCGTTTCCATCGTGACTTGGTGTAGAACTTCATAGGGTTTCTCCAATCGTCTGAATTTGAAGAGGTATGTTATTACCTTCATAAATAATTCAATTCATACTATATTTCTTCCATTATAGTTCATAAATTGACCCTTCCTTATCCTCTTGGAACTTAGAATCCATGGTATCCCTCTATGTTTCCCAAAACTGCTTTGTAACCCCATTTTGAAGGGGTATTTGGTGGAGGAACATCAAAGAATATCAAATAAGTGTCTATCCTCCTTAGTTCATCCCCTTTCCATGAGGTTTATTTCAATTTCCTTGAAGATGAAAATGACCAGGGGGTAGGGTTTAGAACATTGGTTTTAACCTTTGGATTTATTGTCCAATTAGGGTGGTTTTAGGTTCGATATAATTCCCTCTTAGTGTGATGGTGGTGCGACTTGATTTTTGCACGGTGATTCAAGGGTTTCATTTGATGTGGTAGGTAATTCCAATTTTGATGCAATATTTGGGTATTAGAATGCTGTATATATCATATTTTCAGGTTTATATCATTTTATTATTTCTGAAATTTATTTTTCTAATGATGTTTCCATTTCAATTGAATTTCAAATCCCAATTCGGTGTAAAAATAGGGTTTCCCGAAGAAATATCTTATTGGTTTATTTGGGGATGACCTATAAATACTTAGTAGTTTTTTTGACCTTTTTTATGGATTAAAAAAATGTTTATAATTTTTATCCTATTTGGTTGTTTTTGCAAAAATGGGTTTTAATTTTCTCTGTAAAGAAAGTGATGTTTTGGTTCCACTTTTGGGTGAAAATGATGGTTTTACAATGTTATCTCTTCTTATTTTACATGGGGATTCCCTAAATTGATTTGTTGTTTTAATTTAATTGTATATGGATGCCTTTACTATTTTGATAAATTAAAAGTTTGAATATAATGTACATGTGGGATTCTTAAGGGGTTTTGTGTGCAAAACAACACGAGTTTTTGAAAAATTGTTTTATTAAAAATCAAAGTGTTTTTTGTGTGTTTTAAGTGGTATAAAAGGTGATAGCTACTATATTTGGTGTATGTGACCTGTAGTGGCATTTTAAATTAAAATTTATATGTGTTAAATGATGAAATTGTTTGAGCACAAATGGGGAAGCCCGAGTACCTAGGTTGGGCAGATGTGTACTAGTACAGCTAGTGGACCAGATGGGTTTTGTCCCTGTTTCACTAAGAATTTGGATAACGAAAACTCTAACTAAATTATATGGATGATTATTGTGTACCAATAGGTGATGGGTATGTTCTCTACTAGTGTCTCATGCACGAGAATTGATTCTACACTTTTTACTTTACATAGCGGTAAGAGATACATGGGGCCCGAGACTATCTAGTGCCTAGGGGTGTTCCCAATTTTTTCGCTCATTGTATTTTTGGTATTTTACATTATCATGAGGTTTTTTTGGAATTAAATGACAGTAGATATCTTTTCTATTTAAATGTGTTCACATTCTGATAATTTTAGTTTGAAAACTGTTTTCAATTGAAAGTTGCATATCTAGGAATTTATCACTTCTTTTCTGTGTGAAATAAAGCTATTTGGTTTTCATAATGTATTGCATGCTCTTTGGAATCATTGGATGGTATCCTACTGTTAATTGGATCACACCCGACATAACACCTTAGGTGTAAGTAGAGTTGGTAATTTTTTTTTTCGTAGGTTTGTTACATTTTTTAGTTCCAGTGGTTCAGGTTTCTAGCAGGTCCTTGGTGGTGAAGTTTTGTGGAGATGGCTTGACTGCGGTGACCTTTTCCATGAGAGTTCGTGGGCTGTTTCTTTTTGGTTTTGTACCTTTCTTATAGTCTAGTTGGGTTATTTTAAAATATATAATTCAGTTCTGATTTTTTGTAAAAGATTTTTTGGTTTGAAAAATCCAAATTCGTTTTATTATACTCTCTTGTTGTTTTATGTCTATAAACTCGGGTAAATCTTTCCCAATTATCATTTTATAATACCTAGGAACTTGTGCCATCCCATGAGGATTGGGAATGCCATTGAGGCCTTGTCACGGTCTGGGTTTGGTGCCGGTTTTGGTGGGAACTAGTTTTGGTTCGTGAGAATTTAAAATGTAACTCATTAAAACAATGATAAGAAGATCCATTTAATTTTTTTTTGTAAAATCATAGAAATGGTAAATATGAATTTAAAAAATTATTTATAAATATTGAAAACACTAATTAATACATTTTCTGAAAGCACATACAAGGAAGAAAAAGAATTTTTGACTGAATATATAAATACCATATATTTTTTATAAAAAATATTCTTTCGGTATATTGATTAAAGAAGGATTAAAAATGAAAATGAAAATTAAATTTTATAGAATAACCATTTTATAATAAAATTATATAGTATATTGATATATTTATCATAATATTTTATTATTTTAATCATAATTATAAAATATCTAGATAAACAATGAGATTTTGTCATAAAACCCTTATCATATTGGTAACATTGTAATTTCAATCCTTATGAATATTGAAACCTTATATGGATATTTATATCACATTATTTTTACCATATGAATAATAAAAGACATTCATCAGAAATATTTTGATTATAGAAAAGAAACATGTGTTGAATATGGCTTGTGTTCCATAGAAACAACTGTGATATGAAAATCACTTACCTCATGTCCAGAGTTGTTGTGTATGTCCTCTATATCCACTATAAAAATATAATATAAATTATATTTTTCATGAGAAACTTTTCCTGGTACAATTATTTATAAATAAACCATTTAATTTATTTACATTAATGAAATATTTTATTACTTAAACAGTTACGTCCATTTTAGGTGTTTTGTGGACGTTCACATCATAAATTTGAAATGGATTTTCTGTGAAGACCATAGTAAAAGGGGATATGATCCATAATCATCAGAATAATAATCAGGAAATAAATATTTTCTAATAAATAAATTATAATTTTTATATGAACCCAGAAATATGGTTTTGATAAATGATCTACATTAAAATTATGAATACTGTTGGCCACACATTTTCTTGTGTAAAATTATTATTTATCAATGATCATAATGTCATGAAGATTAATCTTCTTATATATATATATAATATATTAATAATTAAATTATAAATATAATATTACATCATTAAATATACATACATATACCATCCATGTGATGAGGTAATAAAATATGAATTTTATTTCTTTGTGAGGCGGTAGTGGATCGTACGCAAGATTGGAGTTTTCATTTTTAAATGGATGTTCAGGTAAGAAAATATATTATATATTAATTTTAAAAAATTATAAATATTTAATTAATATCATATAAAAACATTAAATTCATCATCATTAATAGATTTTTAATTTAATGATGGAAAATTAATTAGATCTGTTTGTGAAACTGTAGTCATCTGTAACCATGAATGATCGTTTTGTATCCAATTTGATAGAAAAGGAGATTGATATAGAATATAAAATTAACATAATGACATATCCATATATTTAATATAAAAATTATTTGGTATCATCATTTTTTAATAATATTTGAAGGAGGAGGATGATGAAAAAACATAAAAATTCCCGGTTAAGAATGATAACAGTTCTTTGGAAAACATCTTTAGAGTTATACATAATGCCACCATAGATTAGAATTATGATCAAACCAATGATTCTAGTATATAAGAAGGGATTTCAAGAAGTTAATTGGGACGGTATTGGATGAAAAAAATGTATTTTTAAGTGTTGAAATGAAAGGGTAAAAGCATCCCTTTTATTATGGGGGAGAGAAAACAATTAAAATGTTTTAAAACAAAAATATATACACTCGTTTTTCACTCACCAAAAGGATAAAAAATGGATAATTATAAAATTTCATATTATATATGGTCAAAATATGCATATAAAATACGAATTTAACAAGCTTTTAAGTCATTTTAAAAAATAATATTTTTAGTTTAACCCCTTGTAAACATGTTTTATCCTTAACCATGATAATGAATTTTTATAATTTTTACTATTCATTATGAATAAATTAAACCGAATTTATTATAATATATCCATTATTCTAATTAAAAAAATTTAGTCCATCTTTTCAAATTTATTTCACATAAACGTAATAATTTAATTTCAAAATTGACTAAAAAATGCGATGAGAAAACTATTTTACAAACAAATTGATTTCATATGTATAAACCAATTATATAAAAAATGAAGCTAAAATTAATTATAAACAACTAAATTTTTATAAAAAAATAAAATGGATTATTTTTACTTTCTAAACCATTTTAAAACAAAATAAAACTTGTTAATTCATTAGATAAAAATGTAGTTTTCAATAAAAATCATTATTTTTATATATTCATTAAAAACATGACCATTTATAAATTTTTTTAAAAATAATATAATATAATTTTATCTTTGTAATTTCAAAAATTATATTTTTTTCATATAATTTTCTAAAGTGAAAAAAAAGTAATTTTAAAATTATTGTGCAATAAAACATTGTTTTAAAAAAATATAGTTTTTAAGAATAAAACTATATATATTCTTCCCCCATGCTTAAAAGAAATATTATTTGAAGGATAAAATATTTTATTGATTATGTAGTATATACATTGAATTAAAATCTTTCAGTAATCGTGATTAATTTAATTTATCAAGAAGAAAACCCATAGCATGTATAATTTTATTTTAATGAAAACATTTCTTTCACATTAAATTGATTTCTATTTATATTTATATTCAATTGAAGAGAAATGAATTTATGTTCTACATGATTAAAAAATATAATTTCTACAAATTTTTAATTATTATTAGTTCATCCAATTTAATGGCTCAGTTATTACTATCACATAATAATAGTTTAATAAAATTTCAATATTTGTTTAAACTCGTTAGTTACAATATCACAAGATACGAAGTAAATAAATTATTGTTGAAAAAAATATCATTAAATAATATGGTGTTACATAATTAGTGTGTATATGGTTCTGGTATACAGTTATAATAAATTTAAATTTATAATACAAAATGTTAAAAGAACATATGAAGAAAGTCATACCACAAGGAAGGGTTAATTTCATAATCTTATACGTATTCCAAATTATTTATTTAGGAATTATATAATATTTATATCTTAAACCCAAGCTATTTTATTCTCCTACAATAATTTCTGGTGGTTTCAAGTATTAGTTTGTTGTTTACCTTCTTTGGTGCTCAATAACACCAAAAGATGTTTTTGAAAGAAAGCCTAATTTTATATTCGGTTGATAATATTTTTCATTAAAGATTATTTTTCTGATAAAAAAGTTTCATGAATGTTTTTAATTTAATCCAATTTTTTATAAAATTATTTTTATACATCATTTAATTGCTATAAAAATGATTAAAATGAAAATTCTTATTGTCTTTTGAATGAGGTATTTTTTTAAAGGTGTGAAAAGAATATAATTTTTACATATATCACATGAAAAACAATTAACTCTTTCATGAATATTATTATATATAATGATTCCTTTATAAGATGCCACTGTTATGTTGGATGGAAAATTTTTCTTAATATTTTGTAAATTTTTAGATTTTAATATTAGTGAATTGAAAATGAAAACATTATTTTCCACAAGAAATGTTCCAGTCATATTTTAAATGTATTTTTATATATGTATATATACTTTAATGAATATTATATTTTACTAGGTATATAATCTATTTATATCATCTCTAATATTAGTCTTGATGGCTTGTGATCACATTTTTCTTATTTATTGATTGGGAACATTTTTGACATTTAGTATGATATTTTTTAATAAATTTTTTTTTATTATGTATTGAACTTTTTATAATTTCTATCATATGAAGAATGAATTAAACATAGTATATTATATGTGGTGAAAATTATAGACCCTAAATTCATAATTAGGTTTATTGAGAAAAATGATTTTAGGTATTTGGAATATGCATCACGAATTTATGTATGATATATTGGAAAAAGTCCTTTAAAATAAGATTATGATGTCCAAAATTTTTAATTCTATAATTAGGAAACTTATTTTGTATATATGTGATTATTTATGTTTAGATATCATATATGGAGTAATTCATCTTCATATGATATTAGTTACGTGGAATATTTGATTATTTTTTATCTCCTCCAAATTGTTCATGAATTATTTATTCAATGATAGATTATATTTTATACATTCCCTTATAATGACAGTAATCTCACCTTTTATTATGTTTTACTTTCCCCATGATAGAATCGAGATATCCAGGTATTATTATATAGATTTAATAGTTGAAATATTAAAGTTTTCATAGTAATTGTTTTGTTTTTATCCATGTTTTTAGATGTAATGTAAGAATCATATATGTATATAGTCTATTAAGACACTAAACTATTCAATCCTTTTCGATGTAATCTATTTTAGGTTATTAAAATATAGTAAAATAACCACCGACTATTGGTTAGTAAATCATGGTTGTTATATATGTGGTCTAACATATGGTATCAGAGAAATTAATGTTAACTCTGAATGATCCTTACATTGTTAGGGTAGATAATTTGGATTCAATAAATAATATTGGTATACCTACTATGAATGGAAAATTTTCATGGGTTAATGAATAAGATGATTATATATATTCTTTCACATGGTATGAAAGTTTTAGATAATGTGAAAATTGGATTTCTACCAAAATAAAAATTTGAACTGTGATTTTTTCTAATATGGGTAATTTTGAGGAAGATATAAAACTACAATACTCGATTCTATAGTCATTTTCAAAGAAATTATACACAACAGTGATGAGTCTCCACAATTTTAAGGATACCTGGGATAATCTTCATTGAATTTTTAAAGGTAATGTTAATGAAACTTTTATAGTCTTATAGAATTAGAAATGTTTTCTTGAATATTTGATGATGAATAATGAATAATCCTTAGATAATTACTTCACTAGGGTGATTGAAATAATTAGTAATTTTATATAGTTTCTAGAAACTCTATAGTATTTTTTTAATGTAAATAAACGGAGGAGAAACAATATAGATGGATTTGATTCCCCAATTTCTACAGTAGAAGTTATAAATGATTTATATCTTGATAAATTTAATAATATATTTGTTTCTTATGAGATTATAAATGATATAGTGTTTATGAAGAAGTTGAAAGAGGGTATGGGATATAAATCCATGAAATTAGTCAAGATAAAATAAAATAGGTTTATAAAATTATCAACTTCATATGATTCTGAATAAATAAATTAATATCTTAACATTATCATGTTTCTTATTTAAAAAAAATTGATGAGAATTTTTCCAATTCAAATGCACACTGCCTCTAAAGTGCTTTAATTGTGGTGGCATTGAGAATTTTATAATTGATCTTTGAAAGGGAAAATATGATGAGAATAAAAGGGATGATAAATAATAATACATTACCAAAAAGTTAAATCAAGGACTACCAAAATGGTTGGAACTATGAAAACAATGTTTTCAATAAGGTTTAGATGGATTATGATGATCAAAGAAGAATAAGAAGAAAAATCATAAAAAATTAGTGTGTCATAAGATGGATGATCGCCTACACAATATAAAACTTTCATGACACATATAAACAATAATGAAGTAACATTAAATAATGATGAGGAGTCTTCCATAAGTGATATTGAGGATTTAGTGACATGAAATAAACAAATATTGAAATTTTAACAAATTTATTGTTTAGCGAAAAATAGAATGTTTAATAAAAGTGTCAAACTAGTTGAATATGAGATAAATATTGAATTATAATCACTAAAATGATTAAATAATAAATTAAAGATAATGAAAACCATAAATTGATAACTGATGGACATGAAGAAAATATTAAATGTACATTATACCTAATTTTTTGGAAAGGAATTAGAATTGTGTAAGAAACAATCTTGATGGCTTAAAATAGATTACAATTTGAAGATAATTCTATAGATATTGAAATGTATATCGATGTAGAATACAAATCATCTCAATTTTCTATAAAAAATAGCCCTAGGAAAAATGAACAAGAGACTACTTCTTATTCTAATGATTCAAAATTTATATTTCCCAATAGTGTAGGATTTAATTAGAAACTATGCTTATATTGGCAATGTATGGTTATGATAAACTCAATTAAATGTCCTGAGGATTTAGAGATAGTTATAAGAGAGACTATTATTTTTAAAAGAGGAAAAACGAATATTATAATTTGGAAATACAATATTAAAATAATCAGGATCCAAATTTATTTTATTAGAGAAGATCTAAATATATAGGATATTTTTGGTATTATGGAACCTTTAGGCACAATTCATTTGACTCTCAATATAACATGACACTTCAAATAATGGTATTCAATCATTCATGGAAATAACATGATTCGTATAATGGAATCTGATTATTCTCGGGATATGTTTTTTATAAAGTGAGTTGAAAAAATCTACCAATAGTAGAGAAATAATACTGGTGGAAAAAGCATTAAACTGATAGCAGAAAACAAGTTTTTTTTGAAACATATATACAGAAACATTATTATATATTTACTAGTTGTTTCACATATCGATCAAGTGGTACAACAATTTTACTAGATGTATTAGAAAATGGACATTGATAAATGTTATATAAATTCATGATTTTTGAATCTTTAACCATACGTGACATTGATAGTCAATAATAAAGGAACACAATTTTTGTTAATTAAAACAAGGAATTACTAGACTAGGCCAACAATGTCCCCCATTTTTATGGTCAGAAATCATTGTTGAAATTGAAGTACAATATAGTGGATTTCAAGGAAATATATTTCTTAAAATTAATATCATTACATTAAAAGTATTTTAGAGAATAAAAAAAGTATATTAGTTGATAAAATGTTCAATAAACATCCCAAAAAAATAGCATACATACAACAACTGAGTATAATCATTTTAAAAATTCCATTATTTTGGGATTCTAAAAAAGAATGAAATAATTGTAATTTTATCACAAAAATGAGAAATTATTAAAGATTAATTACTTTCCATTAATATTTATTTCAAATAAATACATCTAAATATAAAGAAATAGGACATATCAGATCCTAGTCAGAGTCCAAAGCATGCTCATTATGAATGGAGGTATTATCTGTGGCTGAATTTCATTTCCAAAAATAGTTGAAAGTATTGGCATAAATGGAGGATAAGGAGGACTAAACACAATGCTATAATCTATTGTCATGATATATCTCGCAACCTTAATGGGAGTTGTCATGGCCCATCCCCTATGGCACATATAGTGAAATACCCTAAGCCCGCCTCACAAAGGCCGAGGGTTGGAAACTAGTGAAAAAGCCATCATTCTATAAGTGGGGGGAATTTTCCTAGATACATGTACACACATGAAATCACTAACCAAATCCAAATCATTGAATGGTGAACACTATGTAATAAGAAACCAGAGTACAACAACAAGTAAATCACTGAGTGGTAAAACTGGTCCAGTATACAAGCACACACAAAAGAACTAAAAATAGCATGGTACAATGGGAGACATGATGTCCATCTATGAAAAATTACACATGATCACTAGAGTAGTGAATCAACTGGAAGATGAAGTAGTATGTCCTTTTCAGCTGGTCCTACTAGGCCTCGCCTGGTCTTAGGCTACCAAGTCCACTGTCATAACATTTGTCGGCCCCATCTCCCTGAGCGCCTCTATCGAATCATCAAATTTCTTCACCTCACACAACACATGTGTGATAATCCCGTACAGGGGTGAGTAACATAGTAATCAGTAGGGAACCCAAATTCCCTTGATTTCCTCTCAGAAATCTACAATGGAAAGCACCACAAAACAACAACAATGTAATCCACAATGATAAAAGAAAAAAAGCAAACCAGAATTCCAAAACCTCAATGTAAACCAAAAAATATTATGCATAGTCATATCTACTCAATTATATACCCATACGTATACCTATTTCATCCAGATATATTGGCCTCACCCACAATGAAATGAAAGGCTCTAACCTCAAAGACCTTACTAGGATTTCCATAGAAGGCCCAAAGCATAACTCAAGGATCAGAAGTAAATGCTCCATGAGCTAGCCATCCTTGATGGCACCTACTAGAGAGATGTACTCCATCATGTAAAACAAAACCATTCCTAATGGTATATCTAAATGGACGTGCTCCATTAGAATCATTCTTCTTGAACTACCTCAAGTGCCCAACACTTGAGGTCATACTATCACGGTCTTGAGCCTGAGGATTGGAAAAGGGGAACCAAGTGAAGAGGCCCACTCCTCAACACTGCGTTCAGTTGGGGGAGCACTGCTCCAGTATAACCCACAATATCTCAGTCTCTCAAGTAAGAAGTGTCTTGCACCTTAGTCCGTCGAGGGAGCACTAAATTATAACATGGTATCGATTACATCTATTGGAGAGGCCCGCTCCTCATAACTATGTCCTGTAGTCTAGGGATCTCCAACTACCATGATGGAACCACTCCCAGTTTCTACTCTAAGATGGGGGAGTACTATTCCATAAGTGAGGACCAGCACCCTACCACGTAAGGGAGAACAACTCTATTAGTTTTTTCCATGAGGGGGACCAACGCCCTAGTATGTCAGGGGGTACTGATCCCAGGCTAAAGAACCCGCACCATATCATGGTGGGGGAGTACCGACTCTGTTGGGATAAGGTGTAAAGTGTACCCACACCCTGAATTAAAAGGGGAGTAAAATTTGGTGACTTGAGGACCCATTCCTGGATAATGTAGCTGAATAACTGACTCTGTCGCCATATCTATTGTAGGGGACCTGCACCCAAGTACGTCAGGGGAGTACCATTCCCAGGCTAGAGGATCTGTGCCCTGGAACGAGAGAGGAGTACCGACATATCTGTAGCACTCCATTAGGAAGACCCGCACCCTGGGTCGATAGGGGTGTACCTACTCCTAACATAGAGGACCCGCACCCTACCACGTAGTAATGAACTTACCTCTATGTGAGTTATGTATGGAAGAAACATCCCCAAGTAAAATAGGGGATTACCAACTATAATTATTGATGAACCTACTCAGAGGAAAAAATAACCCAAACATATGATGTGGGGTGTATCATCTCTACCATATAATATGAGTAAGGGATACTCACACCTTGAGTTGTGAAGGGAGTAGCCACTCTAACCCTAACCAGAAAAAACACCCCAGTTCTGCTCCTCAGATTATCGGTCATATTCAATTTCCATGAATATCCACAAAGAAGTGTCTATAAGGGCTGCTAGGTTATAATTTTTGTAGCATGATAGACGAAACGTCAATCGGATGCTCAGTCGACAAGTAATATGTATTTTTTACCAAGGAACTAGTTAGATTCATGGTCGATCCAACCTAGTCGTACTTCAAATTTCTCCAAAACTGAAGTAGAGTATCTCAAAAGTACTGCCTCATCCCAAGGATTTCATTTCCGTAGATGGTTCGTCAAACTGATGACTGGTTAGGGAGATAAGGCACTTTGAGCTAGGATGAAATGGGTTCGGGTCTGGTGTTACCCATTCGGACTGACCCGACCCGGACCATTGGGCCAACCTGATCGGTTTGGCCCACCTGGATTAACATGACCCGCCTAGCGGCACAGCTGTCCTGGCTCAACTGGTCCCTTTGTTGCATGCCAACCTCCTTCTCCTCGGATGTGGCATAGCCACGTCCGACACCTACTCACGCGACCGGGCCCATCAGTTGTGTCCCAAACGTCAACAGGCATGGCAGGTCGACTTGTCCACATGAAACCACAATGGTACCATGGGACTCCAGTGTCACGGATTTCACCACCCAAGTTCACCACTAGGGTGTTCCTCCTCCTACAGGCGAAATCTCATCTGTTATCCGTTGGGAACACGCCGTGCACCGGCCGTAGCCTCTCCAGGCCATTGGATGCAATCTGGTGGCCTGTTTTTTGCACCGTTTGCACCTGAGGCCTCCATCAAAATCCCTATTCATTTACATAGATCCAAATATACCTTTATGTTAATTTCAAATATCCAATCACAATGAAAGATCATGCAGAGTGGCTCAAGCCATGTTCATGTCAGCCTGCCCCCCCCCCCCGTGTGAGAGGATAAAAAAACAAGGATGTTCCGAGGAGTGTAGGGAAATCCAAAATAAATCAATCCCATCATTGAAACCCCAATGATACACTCCCACATAAATGAGTGACTTTCAGATCAACCTATTCTTGGGTTGATCCACATCAGTAATTTTAAAAGAACAAAGAAATAGGAAGATATTTAAACAAAAAAAACCCACCTCTTTTTACATATGATGTCTCGACATTCATCCTCAAGGGGTTAATATGTTGATATCGCGTCCTGGATCTGATCATCGTAAGGAATTGTAGGTGGTGAAGATCTTCTGATTTTCATCATTCATTGCTGTAGTGGAAGTCCGTTATAGGTTCTCCAGAGAAGCCATAAATTTTATAATCTATATTTCCCAATCATGTCGATCTATAAATAGGAGCATGTCATAACATTCCCATTATGATTTGCCTTCACATCTTTAAATTGTTTCCATTATGAAACAATGATGATATTATGGTCCATTAAAGTGTCGTTATGATGCAAGTTTAACGAGCCATTGATGAGCCTCACTAATGGACATCATTGCTGCCATGTCACTACCTCGCAACGTTGTCATCCTCCATCCAAAAGATAGAAATAAAATAAAATTATTATATAAAATTATTTTATTACTTTTCATGAAATGTCAGAAAAATGACTTTTTTCGCTCGGCCCTTGCCATCCGATGTTGAGTAATTTTTAGGCGAATCCTTAAGTCCTAAATTCAACGGTGTCCTCATATTTTTGATCCAAGTAATGGTTCAAAAGAATGAAAATCCGGCATCCACATTTTCTGAATGTACCTTAATAAAAGATCAAAATTTTGTTTCGGGCTCTCCGGACCTCGGCATAACGTGCCATCCAATTTCGCGGTCTCAAAAAAATATTATAAAAAAACTACACTGAAATTTCCAGACGTTAAATCCTCCACAACATTAATCTTTTCATCCCCGAAAAGCCAAAACCCAAACTAATGGGAGAAAAATGGTTCAACAAATGATTCTACAGTGCTTGTAAGCTCACTCCATTAAGAAAAATTGAGATCATCCACTCTCATGTCCAGCTCTTGCTAGATCAACACCATCCCACAACTGGAACATGTTTTTTTAGTTGTAACAAGAGGGAAATGAACTAATTACTACGATTCATCTATAGAAATGGGGTTCAGTGGCTCACCTCCATGCTAACCTGACACAGATAAAAGAAATAACCCTACAATCCACATCCACCCTTGAATGCATTGTTCTAGAAACCCCATGTTTTTTATGATTTCATGGACGACGCTAACGTGCTGGAGTAATTATGAATGAAATAGGGCTACCCACGAATAAATGCTAGGTGTTACTGGGCCCTCTCCCTAGAACCTCCTGCAGCCTCACCAAAAACCGAAATAAGAACATGGACACTCCCTCTTGTGGAATCTCTACTGAGTAGGGATGGTTTGGAACCAATATGCTCTCTGAAAACCTCTTGGGTTCTTACTGTACCACCACATAAAGACTCAAGAGGGACTCTTTATGAGAGTCCAAACCATGCTGTCTGGGCTTCACATTTTTCACAATGGAAAACCCTTCCCAACCATGCAGATATACCACATCTCTTGCCTAATACAATCATTCCGGACATGAACGGTAGCAATCCACACCAAAAATGACGTCGTATGGTCTCGACACCACGAATAAGAGATCCCAACTGAAATGCTCACCTCCAAGAGCTATGTCACACAATTAGCGTCTATGTGTGATCAACGAGACTCCATTATCATGAGTCTTTAAGCATGAGGGTTAAGTCCAAAGTCCAACCGGAACTATAAATTTTCAAACAAGACTCGCTGAAAAAGGGATACCCATCACTTGTTTCTATTTAGAAATACAGAAAATGAAATGAAAAAGGTTGTAACTCGAACTTCTCTTGAATCTTATTGGTCATGAGCCATGACTTCATGTATATATCATAGCCTATGGCCTGCAGATCCCTCATCTTGGTGGGGAACACCCTCTACTAGTCATCTATCTCTCCTTCCTCACCTTACGACTTGCCGAACACCCTGCTCCAAGCACTGTATCTTCCAAGGAGGTTTATCTACCAGCTCCCTCTCAGTATTATGACAGGTCGGAAAATAACCAGCGAGATGCCCCCAGCTGTTAAAAGCGTAATAGTTCCCCTCCTACAGCTGATATGCTCTTTTGTGATACTGTTGTGCCACAGACCCATGTTTATGTGTTCGGGCATGCGTATGCCTCCTACGTCATGATCCAAGAGCTACTCATCTACTAGCTCCTTTAGACACCACTTCTATGAGACCTCTGTCATAGGTCACATCCACCTGCTCCTCCTTGAGGAGAATCTCAACTACCAGGGCTCATTCCAGTACACCATCATGAGTTAGAATGTTGAGAGGTATCATCGATTCCCTGATTTCCCCATGCAGTCCCTTCTCAAAGGTCTGAGCCCTAAAGTTAGGGTCTCGTTCCATATCTGCAGATTAGTGAGAAAGATCCGTAAATCTCTCTATGTACACTTCTACCATTATGTTGCCCTGTTCTAGGTGAAACAACTCATGTATGCATACAGAACGAAATGTTGCCAAAAAATAACTCCTCTATAAAGAGTCTCTGTAAGTCTTTCCATGTGAGGTTCTCCATGTCGTGATCTGAATCATTAGACTCTACCATCATCTCAATGATCCCTTAGGAAGTCTTGCAACTATGAATGACATCTAGTCAGACAATGTCCTCACAAGGGGGAAAACACTTAACTACCTCAAGAGAATCCTCAGCTACCTGAGGATCTATCTCTCCATGGAACCTGGGAGGTATCTACCTCTAAAACTTGTATAGCGTGCTCAACCTGCGTGTTTCTACACCTTGAGCTGTTGTTGGAAAGTTCTACTCAACTGGTGGAGGAATCATTGGTGCACCACCTGAAGGTAATTCCCCTGTATCATTTACCTTCACTGAAGCATCCACTCAAGTACTATCATCAACATGATCCTACTGTGGAATCCTATATGACTATCATCGTGGAGGTATCCTGAAATGAGTCAAGATGAACCATGATTAAGAATATATCAGGAGAGGTTACTCAAGAAGGAAGTGGAAATCAAAATAATTCCTCTAAGTGGAATAATCCCTTCATTTCTCCATAACCAATGTTTCCATGTTCCGATTTGGGTAATAGGTGTCCATAATTCTAGTAGATGGATACGTCTACCACCGCACCAACACTAATGTCCCTAGCCTGAAAGATGAACTTGAAACACTTAACATTATTTCTCATGAACCAAAACAACATACCATTGGCCATTGAGGTAGAACCGAAAACCTCTGATACCCCTTGGTCATGACCTGTCCCCCGGGGCTTGTACCATGACTTACCCCATGCCCGCCTCTTAAAGGCCAAGGGATGACGAATAGCACTGAAGGCGTCTACCTACAAGTGGGAAGATTTTTTACTTGGTACATGCATACACGTGCACTCAGACATCAAATCCACAAATATGAAAGGTGAACACTATGTAATCAAAAACTATAGTACCACAAAAAGTAAATCACTAAGTGGTAAACATAGACCAGTAAAGAATCCCATCAATGGAACTGGAAATAGAAAGGTATAAAGGGACCACCGATGGTCATCTGCGGAAAAACCCACATGATATTTAGAGTAGAGAAACTACAATAATACGAAGTAGTATTTCCTTTATTTCTAGTACTACTAGGCCCCGCCTAGTTCTTGGCCACCAAGTCCACCATCATAACATCTGTCGGTCCCATCTCCCTGAGCACCTCTATTGAAACGTCGATCATCTGCTCCACACAAAACATGTACGGGTGAAACCCATGTTTGGGTGAGTAACATAGTACGTTGTAGGGAGCCCCGAGAACCTCAATGGTGTCCCAAAATTCCATAAAGGAAAACACCCCAAAACAACCATGATGTAAACCAACAAGTTTATTCATAGTCATCTCTACTCAATAATATGCCCATACCTATTCCTAGTTCGTCCAGATTATCTCTTCTCAGCAACAAAGAAACATATGGCTATAACCTCAAAGGCATTACCATGATTTCTAAATAATGCACAAAGCGTAACTCAAGGACCCAGAGTACACGCTCCATGATCTATCCTTCACTAAGGGCACCCGTTTGATAAATGTACTCCATCAGGTACAACTCAACCATTCTTAATGGTACATCTGAAAGTACGTGCTCCATTGGGAACTTTATGCTAGAAATTCCTCTAGTTCCCTAACACTAGAGGTCTAACTGTCTAGTTTTTTGAGTCAGAGTCAAGACCTAGGGAAACCTTGTGTAGAGGCCCACTCCTCTACACTACATTATGTTGGTGGAGTACTGCTACAATCGAACCCATGATATCCCAGTCGCTCTAGTAAGAAGTAGCATGCACCTCAGTCTGTCGAGGGAGCACAAAATTTAACCATGTTATCAATTACCTCGAGTGGAGGGGACCACTCCTCGTAGGTGTGTCCTATAGTCAAGGGATATACAACTCCCATGAAGGACCAGCTCACCATAGCTACTCGGAGATGGGGGAGCACTACTCCATATGTGAGGACACGTGCCAAACCCATTAGGGGAGTACCACTCTACTAGTATGTTAACTGTGGGAGACCCGCACCCTAGTATGTGGGTAGAGTACAAACCCCAGGCTAGAGAACCCATACCCTGGCCCAACCGGGGAGTACCAACTTTGGGGGAACAAGATGTAAAGAGGACCTGCAGCCTAAATCGGTAGGTGAGTAATACTCGGTGACTAGAGGACACATGCCCTGGTAAAGTAGATGAGTAACCAGCTCTATCACAATATCTATTGCGGGGGACCCACACCCTAGTACGACAGGGGAGTACCAACCCCAAACTAGAGGATTCCAGACCTGGAATGATAGGGGAGTAATAAATCTACTGTAGCACTGTGTATTGAGGACCCACACCCTAGGTTGATAGGAGAGTACCTACTCCTAAAATAGAGGACCTGCACCCTACCTGTTAAGGGAGTACCTTACTCTATGTGAGTTACGTATGGAGGACCCACGCCCTAATCCAATGGGGGTTGGGTACAGACTCAAATGATAGAATAACCTTGCAAGAGGAAAACAAACCCGCACCCATGATGTGGAGAGTCCTGTCTCTACCGAGACAGAGGAGTAAGGATTACCCGTGCCTTGAGTCATTAAGGGAGTAGCTGTCCTATCTATCACCACAAGAAACACCCTAATCATGCTCCTCAGACTATTAGTTGTACCTCAACTACCAAGATGTTCCAAAAATAAGTGACCTGATGGACCTCCATGTCATAATAGTTCCAACATGATAGACGATGTTTCATTCAGATGCCCGGTCTCAAAGTTATAGGTATTTTCGTATCAAGGGATTAGTTGGATTTGTGTTCGATCCTACCTAGTCATACATCAAATTTCCCTGAAACTGAAGTCGAGTATTTCAAAACGACCACCTCATTCCATGGATTTCAGCACTGTAGGCAGTCTGTCAAATGAACGCCTGGTTTAGGAGATAAGCCTCTTTAAGAATAAGTAAGTCGAAATTGTCCGAGGTCCAGTCCGGCCTGCAAGGCTAATCCTAGCCCGCACGGCATCATGGCTAGCCATGATCAACCTAGCCCTCCATTGCGGACTGACGTCCTTCTTCCCATATGTGACATAGCCACATTCTGAACATGCTCTTACGGCCGGGCCCATTAGTTGCATCCCCCAAGTCAACCCATATGGTGGGTTCACTTCTCCACACGGCGCCATGCTGGCGCCCAGAGACTCTAGCACCATGGAACATCGTGGCTTCAAATTCTTCCACCCAGGTGCGACATAGGGGCATGACTCATCCTCTGATCGATTTCCCATCATTTCACTACTGGGCATGCGCCGCGTGCCATTCGTATCCTCGCCAGGGCGCTGGACGCACTCTGGTGGCCTGTTTTTCATACACTTTGCACCTGAGGCCTCCAGGGGAAGCCCTCTTCACTGTGATATATCCTGATCCACCTTTCTATTAGTTTCAAAGATCCGATCAAAATTAAATTAATTGATTAGGGGCATAAACCTTGTTTGTGTCGTCTCGTGCCCTCCACGTTAATGGAAAGAAAATGAGGAGGTTTCGAGGAGTGTCGTGTAATCCAAAATAAATCAATATCAACGTTGAACCTCCAAAGATACCCTCCTGCATAAAAGAGCAACTAGAGGATCAACCTTTTCATGTTTTGATATGCATCCATCATTTTAAAATAAAGAATAAATAGGAAGATATTTAAACAAAACAAATCCCTAACTCATTCGATTTACAATATCACGGTGTTCGTCCTCGAGGGGTTAAGACGTCGAAATCGCTTCTTGGCTCCAATCTTCGAAAGGCTTTATAAGTGGCGACGTTCTGTCGGTGTTCATCATATGTTTCTAGGTTGGAAGTCCATAATAGGTTCTCCAGAGAATCATCCAAATTTCTAAACCATATTTCCCCAATGCATCGATCTATAAACAAGATAACATCACAAAATTCCAATTATGTTGTGACACCAAATCAATACAATGTTTCATTTATGAAACAATTTTTCTGTTATGTTCTAGTAAAGAGTCATTATGATGTGAGTTTAATAAGGCATTGATGAGCCTCACAAATGTGCATCGTCTTCACCATGTCACTACCCATCAGCATCACCATATTTCACATAAAAGTGAAAAAGAAAATAAAATAATTCTACCTAATTATTTTATTATATTTCTAGAAAAGTCATAAAAATAAATTTTTTGCTCGGCCCTTGCCAGCCGAAGTTAAGTCATTTTTAGAAGAATCCTAGCATTCTAAATTCAATGGTGCCCTAAGTTTTTTGATCCAAGAAATGATTCAAATGATAGAAAATATGGATCACATGTTTAGTGAATTTACCTTAAAAAGTTTAAAATTTTGTTTCAGTATCTCCGGACCTCAGAATAGTGTGTGGTCGAATTTTGCAGATTCAGAATAATTCCATTAAAAAAAGTTACTCCGAAATTATGAGACATTAAATGTGTAATCCCAAAATGAATAAATATGACATTGGCATTCTAAATAGGTACTTAAATAGGTTCACATGCTGCGACTGTAAAATGAATAATATGAGGCGAAATCAATTCATTTAGATAAGTATATGGAAAAGGACTCATCAGCTTTATAAGAAATAATATTATTTTCCCCGCATACACAATAATCCTAGTGAATTCAGTCTTCTATTCAATAAAATATTTTAATAAATGGTATAAATACTTCAAATTACTCAATTACATATTGAAATACCTAGTTTTAGGTGGAATCCTTAGTATCAAATCCAAAAACATTAAATTATATCGAGTTCATTTTTGGTAAAAATCATTGCAAGGTAATAATTTATAACATTGGTAATAGTTTTCCTACCACTTCAATCATCATTTAGTAATTCTCTAAAAGGCATTTAGATGTTATCACCGTGATATTTGATCTAAAATGTCTCATAATTGAAAGAAATGGATAAATCATTCAATACACCTTGTACCTCCTCTCAAACAATATTCCGAGTCATATCAACATCAACACGATTAGGGTTGTATGTAGGAAAAGATCTAGAATATGAATATTTAATAATTAAAAGAGATACCATAATTACAAGAATAGATAGATTTATCTATGTCATATATATCCTTATGTCCTCAAAATTATAATGGATCACACCAACATGATCCACCAAATTATTGTTTTCCACTTCCAAATTTCTGATTCTCAAAAACATATTAGGATAAAGATGGTCCCTAACCAAGGATACAATCATGTTATATCATCTAGACTAATATAGGTATAATGATTAGTAAATATATTAAGAGAACAAAAAATCATATCCTTAAATTAATGCAATTTAGCTCAGGTCATGACACATGAATGAAAAATAATGAGGAGGGGGTGAAAGTGTTTACTTTCCAAGTGAAGGAGAATCATGGGATGAAAAACTACCTCATTAGGCACTATAGGATGAAAAATATCAATAACCTTTTCCTGGATTATACATTATATATGGGATCCCTTAGGATCCCTTTGAACATCTGAAATGGATGATCTACTATGATCAAGTGGACTACCATAATTACCACCACCACTATGTCCACTATATTTTTAATCAAAAAATGATAAGGCAAGAATAACCCAACCAAGGGACTTATCCCCATTAGATAGGGAATCCTCATCATCTATATCCACTTAATCTTCCTCTACTAGGCTTCTAGAGACATCAGTCGCTAAAAAACTCAGTGTTTCTATAACATTATTAATTTACATTCCCAACAGACATAGAAATAATAAAGAATTGATTAGTTTCTTGATTATCTTCTTCACCATCCACATCATATAAAGACTTATCAAATAATACAATGATATCATCTAGAATTCAGAAATCAAAACCCTAAAACAGAGAATCATTTGAAATCATAGTATTTAAAACATCATCATATTCTAGAAAAGAATGCTAATATCGCATGAAAATAAGAGTATTAGGGGATCCATAATAAATTTTTTGGATCATGAATGTATCTGGATCCATTTATTATTCTAAATAAACTATAATAAATTATTCTTCTTCAACCACAACTTCAAAAAATTCTTCTTCAACGCAATCATCTACCTCAACCACCTCTATATCTAAAGGATAGACCAAAAACTCATCTGGATCAAAGCTGGTAATAATGAAATCCTTGGGTATTAATGGAATCCTTACTCTATTGGAATTCTCATTTAATATCTCACTGTCCACCACCAAATTCTTTAATCATGAATTCTAAAAAAAATCATCATCTTACAAGTATCTTGGCTGATATAGAAACCATCACAGTGATTTAAATTTTCATCTCTATCTGTTATAATCCATATTGTTTTAGACACAGTGGAAATCATCTTGGGATAAACAAGAGTATTTGACTTATAATAAGGCTTGAAAAACTCCATCATATGAACCATAATATAACTACACTAGATTATCTTATCCCCTATTTTCAGAAGACATTGAATGAATATATCTTGACACCTCAGTACAACGATTCACCCTTATTTGGTTATAACACATGTTAAATGAATTTAAAGATAAGTTGGAATTCCCCCATAGTGCTTTATTATAGTTAACCTTCTTATAATAGTATCCCCTATATACTCTTGAGGCATATTCAAAAATGAAATTTTCATTATCAATGGGATAAGGACCTTTGAATTCATCATATATTTTTTATGACTAAATTAAAATGTATTTTCCCACTTATTTGAGGAGAACATGAGTCCATCCCATCTACTAATGTCCAAATTGTTGATTCAAGATTTCTACTTCTTACTTTTGAATTCCATTTGTTTTTGAATTCATAAAAAACTAATTAAAATATATTTAAAAACATTTATGGCCCCAATTATATTATTATGTTTTTATAAAAAATATTCTCATTTACCATACATTGAAGAATTTATAATGTATTACATAAATAAACATACAATTATTCATTGTGGGTGTTGTAATGAGTTTGTGTTTGATTAATATAACCAACAATTATCAGACTATAAGTTAGCCTTAATTCATGAATTTCATACTAAAAAATTTCTTGACCATCAGACTGATATGAGTACTAATATAATCATACTAATACTCATAAGTATTATTTTATTGAAATTGTTAAGGATATTCGGTGGACATACTGAAGTTTTTAATCAGAATAAGGAAGAACTATTTATATCATAAGGTAATAGTTTAACACTATTATGGTTTTAATCCATAATATGTTTGACTTTCAGTTATGATGATATATCAAGTGACATATTTACAAGTCCACTGAAATATTAATGTAAATATGTTTATTGTTTGACCACTAGGAGGATGTATATCAATAATGATTTGTTTGAAGAGTTTGAAGATAGTTAATTACATTTACTCTATTCTTTTTAGAAGAATACATAGAGTAATTTAATCATTATTAGCCATTATATTTATTTATAGAGTTTTCATTCTAAGGAATCCTTGTCAGGCTGTCTCTTTAAGAACATCTATAATTATATCTACAACTGATAATTTTTTCTATTGGTGGATTCCTGGGATAGGGAGACAGTTACCTTGATCCATTGGATCAAGGAATTCCAGATATAAGAAGATAGATAAAATAATATTATCGAGGGATTTTCAGGATAGAATGATAGAGCTCTTCCGATGATTGTATCGAGGGATTTCCTAGTACGGAAAGACAAAAACTTCTATAAGTATAAAAAATTGATACCTTTAGTCAAGTATATTGACTACCATTCTCTTAATGTTAAAATAATTTGTTTTGTTAATATATAAATTAATTCATTATTAGTTTGTAAAATATTATATTCATTGTTCTAACAAGTCAAAATTCTGCAATGTATTTAATAGAAAGTTTTTTATAGTTTTAATCTCTCTATTAAATTTGATTTATCTGTATTATTATGATTACAATAATAAAAAAGAATGTTATTTATTTGATCTATTGTGATCACAATTATTTTACTCTGATAAATCAGATCCATAGTGATTTTGATAAATACCTTGATATAATCATAATATTCATAGTTCATATTTCGTGACATTGTTAATCAGACTCAATATGAGTCTGATAAACTTATATAAAGAGGATTTCTGTTTTTTAATTTAATTCTTTAATACTATGTTTTTTATACTGAAAATCACCCCTTCTTGTATGTATATCCATAATAATCAAATTCTTATGCTCCAAAAATTGGTATGTGAAAAGGTTTATACTACTTATTAGCTTATTGAGTTTTTACTTTATTCTCTATTGCATGTTGTTAATGTTTGTATATATATTTTGGATATATATTATTTTACACTGACATATATTTGTGGAGATTAATTTATGTTATTTTATATATGGATGGTCTTAATATCGGTTCTATAGAAAAGAATAATCCAAATAGACCATGTATCTTAGAAAAAAACATGATAATTCCATGGCTAATATTTTTAAGGTTAATTCAAGAATAAATGGTTTTACTAATGAGACATCAAATCATTATAAATTTAATGATAAAATTATTTATGAAAAGGAAACTATTTTAACACATTTTGAAAGATCTGTTTCTGAGAAAGATGTTTAAAAAAATTCATAATTCTAAAAATAATAGATATAAGATTATGAATTTTTTAAAACTAAAATATGAAATCTTAAGTTTGGTACAAAATTCTTCAAATGTTACCACTGGTAAAGATAATTTTAATATAATTAATAAAAATTATAACCTCATGGAATTTTTTTGGAATTGGTGTTAGTGATAAAAAAGTCATTTTCAAAAACAATATCATTTTTACAAAAAGTGAACCATTTATCAATATGTTATAGAGTTTTGGATAATAGAAGATTTCTTTTTTCCTTAAATATAATACAATCACTTTGATTCAATAATGATTATTTTTTAAAATAAATTAAATTTCCTCAAAAAAAAATTAAGAAAATGTGTCTTTTTATTTCTATTATCACAAAACATAAACAAAGAAGGATTGTGTTTGGAATTTATAATGTTTTTTTGAAGATAATAAATATAGTATTATTAACAAGAATAGATTGTACATAAATAGTGGGAGTTACAGGAACCTGATTGGAAACAATTATTTCTCCATAAAGATAACAATAATTAAAGGTGGAAAAGTAACTTTCAGATATAATGATCAAGGAGTAATTATTTTAATTGGTAACACTATTGGTCTTAGAAAAAATCTTCTTTAAAATATTTTTATTTTGAATGGGTCTTATGAACATCCATATAATCATAAGTTAGTATTTGATAATGAATACCCTTTGAGATATATGAATGGTAAATGATTAGTATATAGTTCAAATGACGAACTTAATATTCTTTTGAATCAATATGATTATTTTTATACACTTATAATAGAAGTCCTTCATAGATAAAACATAACATCCCCCTTGTGTAATGAATGATCAATATGGGTTATTAAATAGAATGTTAGGACATTATAACATTTGAAATATATCAATGTTGACTATGAAAGGACTTGTTAAGGATCTATCAGAGCCTCAGTTTGAATAGTAATATTGATCTAAACCTTGTCAATATGGTAACCAATATAAGCCATCTTCTAAATCTATTATTTAAGTCTCAATTTATGATGCCTTATTTTTAGTGAAAAATGATTTATTTGGTTATAAAAAATACTATATTTTTTTATTGAAAATACTATGCATATGTTTTATTTGATAATTACACTTGATTTACATTTGATTTTACAAATAAATCCAAATGATTATTTTATTTTAATACATTTATAACCAAATATAAAAATGAAGAAAATATCCCATTGATAACTATACACAGTGACCATGGTGGAAAATTTTAAATTATGATTTTGGAGCTTTTTTTGTAATAAAGGTATTGAACAAAACATTTTATCCCGTAGATGCCCCTATAAAAATGGTTTAGTTGATAAAAGAAATAAAATTCCTCAGGAAACAAATAAAACCAAACTGAGTGAATACTCAACATCTATTTTTTGGGATGAAGTGGATAATACTTCTTGTTATAGTATAAATTGAGTATTAATTAGGAATTTTCTTCATAAAATTCATAATGAGTTATAGATAAGAAGAAAACAAAAATATTTTTAATTTAAAGTGTTTGGGTTCAAAGTATTCATCCTAAATGTGAAATGCAACATGCATAGATTTGCACCCAAATATAATGAAGGAATATATTTAAGTTATTTGACCACATTTATGTATTATATAGTTTATAATACAAATTATTATACTATTGAGTAATGATTTCTTGTTATGTTATATGAAATATGTCATTATGTTTTTAAAAAACTTTAAGATACATCCTTAGATGTTACTTTTAAAACTAATTTTTAATATTTGATAGAAATTACATATCAAAATAATTAACTCAAGAATTAGTTTCTGATTTTTTATATAGAAATATTTTTATCCCGTTTTTGAAGTTAAAAACAGAAGAAGTCAGTAGTTTCATAGGGATAATCTTTTTGAATGTATTATTACTGACTTAGATCAAGAAGTTATGACAAGATGTTCATTAATTAAAGAAAATTTAACATCTATATTTCTTATCACAATTTAAACGTATGACTAATGATGAGGCTTTATGTAATATATATTTGATTAAGGAAATTCATGATATTTTTGGTGAGTTCGATATGAATAATTTCTTGAATTTAGTTAGGTAACCCTAAAAAACATGTATATTTGGAGTAAAAAGGGGTTTTAAAAAAATTGTGATGAAAATGGAATAATTGTTATAAATAAAGATATACTTGTTTCTTGGTGTTATAATAATCAATAAGTCATATATAATGATGAATCATAATCACCGATAGCATGGATTGAAGCAATTATAATACTTTTATCCTTTACATCATTCATTATTTCATAATTTTTCTAGTAGATGTGAAGTGTTATTTTCATAATATATACGATCAGGATGATGTTCATGTTGATTATACTCACGGTTTTCAAAATAGAAAATATAGAGATTGTGTTTGTAAACATACCAGTGATTTATATGGACATAAATAAGACCCCAAATCAGGGTGTGATAGATTAAGTGATTTTTTGTTAGAATTTTCTTTATGGGATCTATGGATTCAATTTTTTTATAAACTAATTAAACTAAAATATTTTCAATATACCAATGTTTTTGATGACACTTTATTTGGATCAACTCAAAAATATTTAACATATTCGTTTTTCAATCTTATGATGTCTAATTTTGAAATGAGTATGATGTGTGAGTTGACATATTTCCTATGTTTTCAAATTTCACAGAAACTGGATAGAAATTTTATATCACAAAATAATAATATAAAAGATATTATTAACAAATTTTGACATGAAAATACTAAATGTTTTAGTAATACCATCTATACCTAAAATTATTTACTTCATAATGAGGTTGGAAAAGCAGTTGATACAAATATTTTAAGAGGTATGATAGGATGTTAACTTTAATTATCAACTAGTTGTTAAGATATAATTTTGTCTGTATTCTTCTATGTATGATATCAAGAAAATTCAAAATACTACCAATATAAAGTTTTCAAATATATTTTTCACTATCTTAAGGGAACTATGAATTTTGGTCTTTTTTATTTTTTGAAAATTTATCTAAAATAATTTTTTTCAGATAAAGACTTTGGTGTATGTAAAATAGATAAAAAAATTCCTATGAAACATGCCATTTCTTAGGATAATATTTAGTTTCATAGTATTGTATAAAGAAACACTCAATAACACTATCCAAAATTTATGTTTATTATGTAGATGCAAGAAGTGTTTTCTACTCAAGTGTTGTCGATGCAAAACACCCTCACTGACTATGGGATGAGTGTTAGAAAAACAGAAATACATTGTTATAATACAAGTCCCATTTAATAAATTAAAAACCTATAAAAAAAACTCATGTTCTATGCATATATAAATATGACATGTTTTAATAATGAATCACACAATTAATGGAGATAAGATTATACAACTCATCAGAACTCAATAAGACATTTTAGTTATTTTGTGAAAACATATTTCTTCTAATATACTTGAATACATTAAATAAAAATAGGAATTGTGAACATAAAATAATCATTCATGTCTTCTACTTTATTACAAATATTTATACATTATGTTACTCCTTTTAATCAAGGGAGTACATATATTGTATGATTATTTAATACATTTAGTTTTATAAAATTAGTAGTTTTTCTAAACTTTTATTAGAAAGTATTTCCCAAACTCACGTTGTTTTTAAAAAAATTTCACAATCAAATTTATTAAAATAAATTCCATACAATAAAATAGATAAAAATATTCAAAACTAATAATTTTATAAAAACCATTTTTAATTTAAAAAATTTTCATTATTAGTTTTCATATGAAAAATATCATAATCAAAATTTATTTCAAAACTATCACAATCCATTTATTTTATAAAAAAAATATGAAAAAGATATTCAAAAATTTGGATCATTCTACTCTAAATGGTACTCTTCTAGTCGTTAATGAATTTTAAATATATTATTATTATTTCTTATTTTTTTTTTGAAATAGTTTTAGTTTTATATTTTTTTTATTTTCAATGTTTTTTACTAATCAGATTCAATATTAATCTAATTAAAGTTTTATAGTCATTGAGGGTTCAATATTCATTAAAACATTACTCAGATGAATATAAACTGTCAGATAAGAAAACTATCAATGTCAATCATGAATCATATTATGGAAGATGAAACATAATTAAGAGTTCCAATATAAATGAGGGACTACCCTATGTCCCACTTGTGTATTCTAGAGTTTCTTATCTTATGTTGTTGTCCCCATAAAGTTCTCATTTCTGAAATATTTCCTTTTAATTTGACTAATAATTTTTATTTCTTAATATGATGGTGACCAAGGTGGGTATGAAATAATGGTTTATATTTATGTATATGTTATTTGAATGATAATTCTATGATAAATATGATTCTAATCTGGAGAATATTATTTCATGCCAAGGGTGGAAATCTGTTTGTGTGAAAAAATAGACAAATATTTAAATATTTTCATTCTAGAGATAGTTCATGTATTTGACGCATCAATATAGTTTCCTATGGAGTATTGGAATGTAAAATATTCTTTCACTATATATAGAAAAATTAATAAGGTTCCATATAAAGAGATTTCATGTTTAGTTTGAAAAACATCATATGGTGAAGCTAATTGTCCATCACACTTGTTTCCAAATTGTATGGGTAATTTTAACAATTCTAATCCCAAGACTCTATGTTTTATAATTATGAGAATGTCATGAATGTTTCGCACATGACTAAAAATAATAGAGTATATTTTCAAGGAAATGGTTTCTCATTCTAAGAAAATGAAAGTGTAATACATTACAGGGATTAATGATTTCATATTGTATTTTCATGAAAATATGAGGAAGTTAATCATTGTGGAGTTTATCCATTTCACTATGGAGAACATTTTTAATTCCTATATCATATCCTTAATTATCATTTTCATTTATTTTATAAGTAAATTGGTCTTGAACTATATGGGGACTTTCAATGTAGAAAATGAATCACATCCAATGGGGGATAGAATATCACTCATCAGTGAAGATCCAATGAACTGGATGAATCTAGTATATCATAACAAGCAAAAAAAGTTTGTGGAAAAAGTAGATGGTTCTTCCTCTAAGGCCCAACCATTGTGAATTTATAAGGAGGTTAATAAGAAGAATAATATTAATAGAATTTTATAAATATCATCTCCAAATAAAATAATGAAATAGATGATAATACCTGATTATTGTTCTAGTTAAATGATTAAAAAAAATGTTAAGAAGATACTTGGGGATTCAAAGTTCATACCTGGTCCTACTGAAGCTATATTATCAACAATTTTGTCTACTGAAGTTGTGGATGAAGAAGATAATAAGATGAAACAATAGAAGAGGTTACAAGAATCTATATTATGTAAAATCTAATTTAAATAATTGTAAAGTGACTCTGAGAAGGTTGTCCAAACTACTTCCAAACTGATCATGTCATTATGATGGTGGTTTAGTTTTGAAGAAACAACATCTGTTTAGGTCGATTTTTGATATATGAATGATATATGAAAGGGTAAAGTACTTGTTGATGAATTAGTACTAGTTGTTCAATAAATGGATTCAATACTAGAACTAGCTGGTATAAGTGGTTTTAGAAATACTAGAAAATGTCAAGAAGAGAATGATAAGGAAGCTGATGATCAAGTTGAATGTAATTAAGGATATGGGGAAAAGGATATTTAAGAAGTATGTGACTAATTGGAAATATAAATAGATCAATACGTGAGGTTAATAAAGTTAAATATGAGGAAGAGGAAGACAAAGAAGGGGATAATAGTGAATAAAGAAAATATTATAAAGAATCATTTAAATCATCCTCATCAGACATAATTAATCAGACAAATAAAAAAGAAAAATCAATGAGTACCCTGGAATAAGAATACTCAATATAAGAAGAATAAGCCAAGTCATCTTTAAATAAATATAAAGAAGATTAAAATTCATATAATGTTGATGATAAATTCATAACTAAAGAACATGTTAATTTTATAGAATTATTAGATGATAAAAATGTTTCAAAGCAGGATTAGAATGTTATTTAAAAAATGGATAAAAATAATGGAAAAAATATGATATTAGAAAAAGTAGAATAAAATCCCATAAGATTCAATGAGATTAGTAAGATTCATTTTCAGAAATGCATCTAGAAGTAATAGATTATATTGATAATGAATTTTGAATTTTGGAAACAACTATTTTTTTCTCTAAACCTTGAGTCTTGTTATGGGAAATTCAATATAATATTAAGGATATGTTAAAATCCATAATGGTTTTAACATAGAAAGTCATTTGGATTGAATCTAAGTTGAATGTTTTTCATTACTGTGTTCATAATCACAATAGATCATGTAATATAATATTTAAATTGTCCCATAAGGTTTATATTGATATTAGAATGCATAATAAAAAAATTTATGAAGAAAAGAAGCTCATGGTTGAATTCGTTGAATACATAAATCACATATCCAGATACATGAAATATAGGGTGATGTTTGTTAAATAATTTAAGGACACTGCTGATGATCATACTCAAGAAGTTATTTTTATAAAAAAGAAGACCATATACATGGTGTTACAAACGAATAGACTTCAATCATGTGAAAATGATATCATTATATAGAGATACTATAAAAATTAATTATATGAGAATAATTAATTTCAAGAATAAAGAGCTGAGAAGATATAGAAATATCGGAGTTATTTGAGGATGAATAAATTCTTTGTCAACACGTTGATGATGAAAGAACAATTTTCTCCAAAACTCACAATTGTACATGTTTTGTAAAAATTTTGAATGGGGTTTTATGATGTTTTTTCCTTTTATCATAATTCTATTAGTGTAAATGTTTTTTCAATTGCATGTGTTTTCATTTAATTTCATACATTCATGGATGATTAGTTAGTTCATTACTGTTTTGAAATTTTTTTACATTTTTCTGGAAACATCATATTAATTCCCAATTCCTTTTTCAAAATCACAAATGGGGCTAAATAGTTAAATGGTCAGATGTTTCTATAAATGGTATGTTGTTATATTAATGGTGAAAATTTATTTCGATTGAAGGATTGTTTTATTGAAAGGGTAGATATTATCCAAAGGGGGGTATATTATATTCAAAATCATACTCTACATAATATTCATAAGAGTTAAAAACACATGGGGGAGTTATGGTTTAATAATTAAACATGGATATGAATTTCATAATATAAAAAAGGGGCTCAATAGTTTTTTATATTTATTTTATTTAAGTCCTGGTGGTTCTGCTTTCAGAAAATGGGGATATTGATTAGTCAAAAGTTCTACATCTTACTTTTTCATTTCATTAGTTTTGAAAACCATATACACTTACTTAAAACATGTTTACTATATTTTTATATCCAAATTGTTTTAGAATGTTTTTTCTAGAAAACATTATCTTTTAACATACATAGAAAAAGTTATAATGTATTATAAAATTAAACTTACTATTCTTCATTATAACTATTATAATGAGTATATGTCACATTAACAAAACTTACCATTATTATATCATATGTTTTACATTATTTTTTTCACTCATATTGAATTTTTTGGACTATAAGACTAATAATTGTACCAATATAATTAGAATGAAAGTCATATCAATTGTCACAATAACATCATTAAGAAAGTCCATTAGACTAAATGATATTTATCAAAGTAACATATAGGACTTATATCTGTCTTATGAAAAACAATAAACACTATGATGGTGTTAGTAAATATGACGTCATACATTCTGTTACTCTGAGATTTCAAGTGCGAGGTTTCCGTGTCCATTACAACATACATTGGAGAACGATATTTATGTGGATTTTGGGAGGAGGCCTATAAATATCGAGTCATTTGAAGAGTTTGTAGAAGGATTATTACATTATCTCACAAATTTGTAGAAGAATAATTACCTTGAAATACTTCTTATTAGTTTTTTTATTTCATTATTGTGTTTTCATTCTAAGGGGACTGTCTCATGTTATCTCCATAGGATAGTTTTTAATTGTATCAACATTTAATCATTATTACAATCTACAGATTATAGGGAGAGAAATATTGGGAATATTATCTATCATATTAAGGCATTCCATTGATAGGATATTAAATATGATTATGGTATTGAGTTTACCTGTGATAGGAACATAGATTTATTCTAATCATCGTATCGAGGTCTTTCCTACTATGGAAATGCAGTCTTTACTATAAGTATAAAACAATGGATACCAATAATCAATGTTATTGAATACCTTTATATTAATGTTAGAAGATTTAATTTTGGAAATATAGTCAAAAATTAATTCTATATTTTTTAGTTATTCTATTTATTTTTTACAAGTCTAAATTCTTCTATTCATTCAATAAAATGTGATTAATACTATTCATCTTTCTATTGTGTTTTTATCTATATTACAATGATTATGATAAAAAACATTCTATAAATCATATCAATCATGATTAATATTATTTAACTATGATAAATTTTTTCCATAGTTATTATGATATTTATAATTATATAATCATACTTTTCATAGTCTTGAATATCTAACATTTTTAATTGGATTGAGCTTGATTCTGATAACCTTACATAAATATCATTTTTTATTTTTAGTTTCTTTTGTAAAATATGTTTCTATAATATAATTCACCCCTATTTTATATATTGAAATCACAAACTAATTCTTACGATCCTATACAAATGAAATATTTAGTATACCCAAACTCAAACTCAAAATACATTTAAAAATTTCAATCCATTCATAGACTAAATGGTCTTTTATTTATTAAGAATCATGTATCCTTAAATTTGTGTAGAATATTTTTTAAAACCAATTACATACATTAATATTTCCATGAAATGTCTATTTCCTTCTCAACAAGTACTTCTAATTACAAAGAGAGAATATTTCATAGCTTTATCGGTCAACTGGGCTCACCTAATGATTTATTTCAAGTTCAAGACTCATACATAGAACCAAATACACACTTTATACTAAAACTTTTATCAAATTATTGAGGATATAAGATTTAATGTGAAATGGTGGGGTTACCAAGAGAAAGAAATAAGTGGTTTGAAGGGGAACATTAGAGAAATAATTCAATTTATTATCTTAGTCATTATTATAATCATTTATTCCATAAAAATAATTTTAAATATAAGTGGTTTAAATTTTAATAACACATTAAATTTAATAGTTAGATTTTAAAATAAATAGTGGAAAAGAGTAATAAAAGTTTGTCTATACTGGTGGTAGAATCCAATGGTTTCACGTGACCTTAGTAACCATCAGTATCACATAATGCTTTCATATAATGATATTACCAATTGGTATAACATAGAACAGTAAAGACCATTAGCAGTATTCTAATGGTAGGAATACAATTGCAGTAGGCCAATGGTAGTAGGAAAAAAATAAAACCGGATGGTAGCACCTGAATGGTATTATAAAATTGTAAAATTATTTTGTATAACATGCATTAGTATAAAAAACAATAGTTCATGGATCAGTATTTACACTTGAAAATTAATGAGAATTATGAAAATAAATGAATATTATTAATTAATAAATCCTAGATCATGTCTGATAGTACCTATTCTCTATGTATTCAAGGGATTTTTAAAAATTCAAAAATTATGAATTATAATTAAAATGAATTCAAGTGTTATATAACATTTTCTAAAATATTCTCTAAAAAAGTGATGTGTAATATCAATGTTCATTGTTCTAGAGTGATTATCAAGATTCATAGAATTATAAATTGCACTTGTATTATCACATTTCATAGAGACTTGTATAAGGTGATTTCCATAGTCTAGTAATGTGTTTTCCATCCATAGAATCTGGGAAGAAAAAATTCCTACTACAATATGATTAGAGTAATAAGTGGAAAATGAAATAGAATTATAATTTTTTACAATAAAATGATACTAGATAATTTACTAAAGCATAAAATTTTCCAATGATTCTTATTTTCTCTAACTTATACATAATTAAGTCTATATCAAAATAGCTAATTAATATAAATTATTTTCATCTAGAGAATATAAATCCAATATTAGTTATATTAACAAGTTTTTAAAAATCTATATCATGGAATTCAAATGAAACTCCCTGATATTCACTTGAAAATGAGTCGATATAAATACATAAAGTATAACATTAGGCCAAATAATTATTAAATAATGTAAAACCCCTATAATAACTCTATATATTCATTGGTAAACTAATTTCCCCATTTCATTAAGATCCAATTTATAGGTGGTACTCATTATATAATTACATACTTTTGAGATATCTACAAAAAAAGGTTTTAAAGGATTTTCCAGGTATTTTCTATGATCTAAAATGACCACTTCCGTAATTTTACAAATTTAAAAACCTAAAAGCATTTTCAATAACCCAATAAACTAATTTTATATTCCAAAAATATGGTTGGATTAAGTATCCCTTTTGAAAAGTCATAATAAATCAAGAATTATATAAGATTGTGATACTAATATCTAGAATATTTTTTTAATCCATAAAGTTATTTTTATTAATTTAAGAAATTTATTTGGAAAATAAGGATTTATAAATCTGGGGGTTGTTCTAAAAAATTTCCTCGACAATATAAACCTTTATAAAATCACTCTTGACACCCATTTGATATAATTTGAATTTTAGAGGATCTGTATAAGAAAATGATATCCAAATTGTCATAAGTCTTGCTATTAGGGAAAAGGATTATTCATAATCAATAGGTTTTTCTTTATTATATCCTCATACAAAAATTCGTTCATTATTTCTTACTATGGTTCATGAATCCTAAAACTTGTTCCTAAACATCCATTTAAAGTTAATGGTTGGGTATTATTTTTATCTTTTGACTAGTTCATACACATTATTTCTAGAAAATTGATTCAAATATTCTTGGATAACCATTATGAAAAATTCATCATTGAGATCCTGAGTGATGTTTTTAGGTTTAAGCTTGATAATAAGGATTTATGTTCAAAATACCTTCTATTAGGATCTATAGTCTTAGTAACACTATATAGATCTATGAGTACAATATATAATGGGAGGTATATATTTGTTCTAATGGATCAAGGATGTCATGTAGTTGATAGATATTTTTTTATTGTCTAGTTGAAAAATTCCCTCAGTGCTGATCAATTTTCATAACGTTTTTTACGGAGATCACATGGCATGGTTGAGGTGTTGATATCAAAGTTAAAAAAACTTCCATAAAGTATTTCTAAAGGATTTTCAGGTTCATTTGGATATTTTTCATCAAATTAGACTTTTAAATATTAATTTATATGTTTTTTATTTTATTAAACACCCTATATTGTTAACCAAAGGTTGAATGAACATGAAAAATTTACACATCCCTTTTGGAAGAAAATTTATCTAAAATTTCTTTTGTGTTTCGAGTATATACTTTCCAAAACATAAAATTTTAAAAATTAATATAACATTGGTTTTAATTAATTAAATAAATAATATGAGGTATTATTTAATATTGGTTAGATAAGAACATTGTTAAAAATATAATAAGTTGAATTCATTTATCATAAAAAAAATATTAGTTAATATTCATTGTCGGTGGTATCAGAATTCTTTTGAAGAGTTATATTCCTTTTTCAAACTACTCAATTTCTCATGGGATTCATAGGAGAAAATAAGTTATGATTATCCAATATATGAGTATAAAGTATCAAAGAATTTATTTTCAAACTCAAAGACATAGTTAATCCCTAAGGTCTTAATTGTAATTACACTATGTATTTATACCAATTTTTCATATTACCCACATGTTAACAATATTTACTTTTTTGGGCGAGAAATAATACACATGTTAGTAAAATAAATTATTCTAAAAGAACTTAGAAATAAATCTTACCACCTAATCTGGAGGCTCTATATGTTCGAAACAAATCCATGAGAAACTACTATACTGGATGAGTAGTTAAATCCAATTTATTTGGATTGAAATAAATATTATTTTGTTACCCTTTTAGAAATGAATATAAAATGTTTTTTCTCCGAAAACAAGTTTAAGATAAAACATAATTAATATTTTCCTAGTTAGATTTTTAATAGAGTGATGTTTTCATTGGCCTAGTTTCCTATGGAATAACTATGATTCAATATGAATAACACTTTAAGAAGAAAAATTTTGAGAAAATAATGAATCTCTATTTTCTAAATAAATATTTCCATTCCATAGTGTTGTAAAAATTAATGCATTATTAGAATCAATGTTTTCATGCATTATATTCTTTCATAACATGATAACCATCATCATATAATAGTACATTTCTAAGAAATATACAATTTAACCCACAATAAATATTACTTTAGAAATTTAAATAGGATTATAAATAATTATTTGACAAAGTAAAATTATTTTTCTAGTGTAATAACAACAAAATGTGATATATCCACCATCCACCTGTAAAAGGATATGAATGATTAAGTAATCTCCAGTCATGTGTATAGAGCATCAACTATCAATATACCATAATTTAATATTGGTACCATTAAATAATGTTTCAAAAAATAATTTTAAATAATAAAATATTATAGTACCCACACATTCTTGGATCTAGAGAAGTGAATTATAAGAGAGTTTTGAATCCAATATTTTTAATATTTTAAACCTAAAAATAATTATTATTTTTTAAAATAAAAAACATATTAGGTTCATAAAGAAATTAAATATTTAATTAATTATAATAGCATGATATATAAATAATTATAATTTCATAAATTTTCTTTTGACCAAGGTGGTACCAAATCTAATTTGTTTAATTTGTTGTGTTTTTAGTACCATGAACCTTTGTAAATATTTTTTATTACATTTATAAAAATTTCATGATCATGTTAAAGTTTATTATTTTAAATTTTATCATAGTTGTTATACTTTTATAATGAATCATTTTTTATTTATCAATATATATTTAATTTTTTTGAATATCATATAAAAAATATGACATTTTTATATAATTATAGTAATCATTCAATTCATTCACATTTTCTTCAAGCACAGAACAACATTTCTATATTTCTTAAATATATATTTAAGATTCATGAGTAGTGTTAGTAATTGATGTTGAAGAAGTTAATAGGGATTTTTTACAAAAATATCATATTATCCACTTTATTATTTTCTAACCTACTTTAATATTATTTATTGGAACTATCCTTAGCAGAAGCTCCCATTTCTATCATAGCACAATTTTGAATTTTCTTCCTATCATGAGAATTTTTCTTTTACTTCAAGTTTTGAAATTCTACATTGTTATTCCAGTTTCTCTTGAAATTAATAAAATTTAAATCTCCTTTTATATTTTAGTTCTTCCAACATCCTCTTTTTTAAACCATCCAACATAGTTTTATTCCTTGAAAATTTTCCCCTTCTGGAAAAATTTGTGAAGCCTCTTGGTATGATGATCCATATCCTCATCACTTTTAAAAGATGACTCATCCATATTTTAATTGATTTTATCCATAATAATTTACTCATATGTTATGAAAAAAATTTCAATTGTTTTTCATACTCATAATTCACATTCTACACTTCCTTGCACACTATTTGTTTAGTAATCAACTCCTTCGCTACCAGTTTTCATATACTGCATGACTCCCATATAGAGAATGTTTTTCTCTCCATCGATTAGGCATGAACCACATGATTCTCATAACTTGATCATTTTTCTCTATTTTCATTTACAATAACATGATTACTATTGAAAATTTTATTGAACCAAGGATACATTTTAAGAATTGATACATTAGGATTCATTTTAATTGTTTCATATTTAATAGTAGTATTATTCAGGAATATTTATTTAAAATAAGATTAATCTTAATGAGACCCAACAAGTGTATCCCATATTTAAAAAGTGGTATCCAATATAGATATTATATTAAATGAAGCGTCTCAAAAAGCCTATTATACACATTCATATCATTAAAATTAGAATCATATGAATCCAAATTTTTAGCACTCAATTTTTCTATATATATTTTTTCATACGTATCATTTATTACAATCTATATGTGAAAAACGATACTCTGATGATATATATTAATTTTAATATTAAATTGAGAAGAATTAGTACCATTAAAATAAGTAAATATGTAAGTATTAGGTCCCTCAACTGAATTAGTATATATAATATATAAATTTAGAATGATTTTTTTTTGATCATTTGGGTAAAAACATGATCATAGGTAAATCTGGGAAATAAATATATAATTTATTTTCATTTATAAAAAATGTTAGTCTAAATGGAGTACCCCAGAGGGGTTGAATTTAGTATCCAATAAAAATATATATTTAAAAATTATATAAAATTTTTTCCAAAATTAGAATTTAATATGGTTCACTAAAATATTTGAAATATATTATTTGATATTTTCAAGATGTTTCTAGAGGGATTGATCATAACCTAGTTAAAATAATTTTTTAAAACCAATTTTACTTTAAAAAACATTTAATAAAATCAAAAATTATATTTAAAACCATGTTTAATGATAAAAATGAATGTATTGTTTTTAGAATGAAGTTTTGAAAACTAAAACCAGTTGTTTCATAAGAATAATTAAAAAAATACAAAAATAAAATAAAGACAAGTGGTTTAGTTAAATATAATAAATAATATTATTGAACATAATGCAACCGACTTCCTAGAAAATTTTTTAAATAACAAACTTATCCAAATCATAGATTGATTTATGTACTTACAACTATTTATTGTTAGCCCGAGATACACACAACCACATCCATAATTATAAATGGATTGAAATATATTAAATAAATATGAATAGAGTATCTAATTAATCTCCCGATTAGTGTAGTATATTTATCTCATGGAATAAATTATTTCATAACTCACTGGTGATAAGTTAATCAAATAGAGAAGAAGAGTGAAAGATTGTTAAAGTGATTACGTGGTTCTCTTTCTCTAATCACTTTGAGATTATCAGTAATGATAATATTTTTTAAATTTTTATTGTATTTAAATATATCCATGAATAAACATTGAATTTTGTTAAAAAGGTCTATATTTTCCATAAATAATATTGTGTCATATGTTTCACATACAATCCTGTATTCTTTTTTAAAAGCACACTTAAGCTAATCCATCCATCAATTTAGTGGATCCAACTAATAAGGATGAATTTTTAAACAAGGTGTTCATTATATATATATAATTTTATAAATTTTAATTATCAATTGATTTATAATAATAAAACAAGATAAAACATTTTCTATGGAGTAAGTCTAGAACTTAAAACTTTTTCCTCAACAAATATATGTATCCATTTTAAGAATATTAATTATAAAATAATCCTATGTAACAAATATGTCACTTGAATTAAATTAGATAAAATATTTGTCTGAATAAATAATTTTAATTCAATTATAAACACACATGTAATAATAAATAAATGAATGTAGAGATCAATAAGAGGTAGCATAAGTAGCTTAGTGGAAGAAATTTTCAATTGGTGGAAGTGGAAAATAACTAGTAGAATACGATCATCTGAGAATTAAATGATCATTAATGAAGGGTAGAATAACTACCAGTGTCGTAGTGTGCTTCTACTAATAAAAGAATAATAAGCCTGAATATATATATTTTTACTAATTTCATCCATCTTCAAGTGGTGGTAATAAAATCATAATCGAGTTAGCAACCTTCAATTGACAGTAGCACACTTGTTCTCGAAATAGAAGATCTATACAAGTGTAGAAGAAATTTAATTGTAGTAGCACATTTTTAACATATAGTATCATAGGTGAACTACTGTTATAAAAACTTTTTCTTGGTGACCATTTTTTATAAATTATTGAATTTTTAGGCATCTATCCTCAACACATAGGTAGTTGTAATAAAGGATACATGATCCATGAGCATTTAAACATGGAAATAATGGGATGTGCCAAATATTTCGGCCTTGTAAAACATAGGGAATGATTTTATGAAATATTTGTACATATTTTGATGAGAAATATTTGACATTAGAAGGGGGAAGGAATTATTTTAATAGAATATTAAAAATAAAACAAAATATTTAAAACAATGCTTCCCCGTTCATTATTTCTTTGGAATCTAGTCATACACTTTTCAATCACATTAAAAACCACATAACCGTTTCAAAAACCAAAATAATACCCACATACTATATCTAAACCTTAAGATAAATATATTTAAATCCTTAAAGCTAATATGTCATTTTCATTCACTAAATCTGTAATAGTTAAAATAATTATAAATATATCATATTTTATACTTCATTTGTAGATGTACTATATGATTGTCCTATAAAAGGAAATATATGGTATTTTTTTCCCATTCTACCTAATCTATCATTAATTTGATTAAAAAACATTTGATATTGTTTTAAAGAAGGTTAAAAACATATTTTAAATAATTAATGAAGATTTTGATAATCAATGATTTTTATGGATGGTGGAATATTATTTTATGGACCCACAATGTTCAACGTACATTCTATGTTCACTAAGGAATACAAGAACACAATATATCCTCTATCATTAAATGATATTTAAGATAAATGAGGCTAAAGTAACATTTTATTGAGATATAATTTTATTGTGAACTCCATTATAAATAATATCACCATTTCACTTATAATATATATTTGTAGGTGGAGAGACACTATGTATAGAGAAATTCATTTAGATTATATTCAAGATTCATATATATAATTGATTGTCCAATTAAGTTTAAATAAATTGATTTATATTTTTGCTGGTTGTAAACATAGTGAGAGTACCTATTATGACAACGAAAATCTTGGATTTTGTCATATTCAATAGATCATTCGTAATGTAAATGATGTGAATTCCTTGACCAACAATTTTTTAAAGGATATTAACAATTGATTTTTCTGGAACAAAGCGAGTGGATCTTTTTATGTTAATTAATTATTAAATAAAAACATATGTTGAATGATTATCTCAATATTTGTATTTTGCTTCATTAATGTTGTGGATTTATCAAATTCTATCAACTTATCATCATTTTCTAGTGAATACATAATAAAAACACCATATAGTGGCCATCCACTCCTGCTCCATCAATCACTGGAAAATTTAAATGGAATTATGGGTGCTAGTGTGACTCATTGCTCATCTTGTGTTGTTTTCATTGATCAATACACATTTATTTGTTCTTCAGGAAATTTCCCTATTTCTTCTTAGTATTGAGATAAATAGACGAAGAGGGAGATATTAAAAGAAATATATAGTGAACAATGACTAACCATTAAAGGATTCACATATGAATCTATAAATATATTGAGGGTTAGGGTAAAATTAAAATTATTTCCCCAAATTCTCTTAATGTTTAATTAATCTGTAACAAACCATGTGTCAGTTAAATAATAATATTATTATTATTTTACTTATGATGTGGAAACCCCATACAATGATACGTATTTATTTTATAGTATGGTAAATAAATATAAGTCCCCACACAAAATATTATATACTCATATTACTCATAATTTATTAATTTTTTTCATAAATATTTAAATAAATAATTTTCATTCATTCAATAACAAATATATTCTATTCATAGTTTTATGAAGAAAAATTTATTTAATATTTATGTAAGTAAATAAATTATTTTTTGAATAAATAAATAATTATTAATTAGCATGCGAATAAAATGAGATAAATAGATATTATATATTTGTTCAATTAGAAAAATACCTTGTCAATAAATGTTTGTATTATATGTCTGATCATTTAATAGAAGATAAATAAATATTACATCAAAGTATATTGAATAAATTTTTTCCAACAGTTAATTAAAATTAATATCTAACTATGATAAAAAAATACCAGGGTTTGGACACTCTTGGCCTCTTCCATAGTGAAATTGGGATGGTTTTAATAAAGTCCATGTCTACTGTATTGTAAAGGATCAATAAATCCAAAATGGAAGAAGATATATCTTAATGATAATAACAAAATACAGATTTCCAACTATATAATATAACAAATTTATCAATATATATCATCAATTTTTTTGAAATATTTATCATTAACTTTTTCATTTGATATGTCTTTCTTTGAAAATAGAAAATGTAATTTTCAGTACACCATGACCACAAAATTTAATGTGATAGTTCCATTTAAATCAAATCGGAGAGATATCATTGTCTATTAATATGTAAGAGACAAAACCCTCATTGACTTATTCATTAATATCATATCATGCATGATTCACCCAATAAACTCAAATTCACTTCAATTTTATCTCTTCATGATTTATAGATATAAATAAATTTTCATGATATATGAAGTGAATTAATAATAATCATAAATTCTAAACACTATCACACAATCTAATAGATATAAATATTGAAGGACATCTAAAAATATCAAAATTTTATTTCTGGGTTTATTACAATTATCTCCCATCTTAGATATTTCCATGTGAAACCTTCATGTGATGGATAATCATATACTTATTAGTGCTCACACTAAACAATGAACATATAATATGTCCCATTATATAATTATAGTTAACCGTAAATTTCAATTTATGAATATCATCATAGAATATCAAGGATCCGATCATATCCCAGAATTTTCATGACCCTTTAATGGAACAAATAATATAGAAAATTTTTATATAATGAAATACAGAATAATTATCAATTTGTAATAAGAATGTATTATTTACTTATTTTAATATAAATATCTTATAATGTGAATAAATTTTATTCTATTACCCAAAACCCAAATAAATCCCACTTAGACCTGATAAGGTGTTTTACACGTTGTCCTCCATGGAAATATTTCGCAATGTGACATCACCTATTTGGGAAAAATCCCTTAAGATATTATATTTATTAAGTATGTTCTCATTTTGATGATGTGAATTTAGATCCTATTAAACATCTACAATTTTATTATATCACAATTGAGTGTGATTTGGTTTTTAATATTAGTAACTACATCATGATTTTGGATGGAGTTATGAATCCTAATCGATTCTTTTGATATCGTAAAATGAAAAATGTACATGTATAGTGCTATATAATTATAGAACACAACATTTTTATCCATTCATTCTCACTAAACCTCTAATTAGAGTGAATTTGTATCATGACATCAATTTTAGATCATGTTGATCTATTTGGAAAATAAATATTCAAATTCTCAAAATAATATTTCCCCATCCCCTCAAAAAAATTAGATCATATCTTTAGTACTCCTCATATACATAAGGATAGTGTTTAATTCAATCCAATGTCCCCTAACAGGGTCATATTTATATGTTTGTATTATTCTGAATGTGTAGGAATCATGTTTACTTGTACATATTATATAAAAAATGACTGATCTAATCACTTGAATATATTGAATCCTTATCATCCCCTATATTTACCCAAATATTTTTGGACACATTATATTGGTTGGAAGAATTTCATTGGATAATTGAAAAAATATCTTCATAGATTATTCTATAATAAATATCTTCAGCATCTTATAAGTGTATATAGTTCAAATTAATCCAATAAACCAATTGGAAATATTATAATGGATCATGATCCAAATAATGTATATTGATTTAGATAAGTCCTTCATTTAGAATTAAGTGTTTAACCAAACCCTAACTAACTAATGGATTGGAATTTTTTTTCCAATAAGTAGTTTTTTCATCTATATACACTATTAGGAAAAAAACCACACTCCCCTCAATCCTCTTAGAGACATAAGACTCACATTAATTATTTATAAAACCGAATTCCATTATACATTTTGAAGATGAAATATTCCTTGATGAGGATAAATTATTTAATTCATAAATAGATCTTTGTACTTGTACATTACTTTTTTCCTCCTTCACATTAATAACACTTATGGATGTGTCATATAGAATTTTTTCTAATGGTTTTATTTAATGAAATATATCTTGAAATTCATTTTTTATAATTGCATAGTCTTGGAAAGTTGATATGTAACGTAGAAATCAGATTTATTTTTTCAAAGATACTAGTGAAAGGATTAAATTTTTTATATTACATTATGTAATTTGGACATGAAAATAGTAATCCTTTATAGGTAGTTACTTGTCTATACATGTAAAGTTTCTTCTTTAAAATAAATTTATATACTTCGTAATTTATATCCAAAAGGGGATCTAAAAAAATCCAAAAAGAAATTTCATATATGTTATCCATTTTAGAATTCTTAGGTTCTTTTAAACTGGCATCTTCTATGTGGCTTACTTCTTTCTTTAAGGTTACATGGTCAATATTATCATTTAATAGTGTTTTACCATTTTTAGTTACCATGAACCCTATCTTTCAGGATATGTAACCACTTTTCTACTTCTAGGCAATACATACATATGTGAAAAATACTATTCCATGGGGATTTATGGAATATATTATTGTTCCAATACTCAGGTTTCATGATCCCTAAATTTTTTGAATTATATCTCACTCCCACTTTCTCTTTTATTGGTATAATATAACTCAAAGTATGGGGGACATCCTTCAACCACAACCTTCTAATGTAATGGTTACTATAAATGATATCCCCTTATTTATATTGGGTGACTTCTTAAGATAGACCCGATTACTCTAGGTGAATGGTTTTTGTAACAAATATCCATAAAAACACTCCACAAATACACACTCATATATTTGATAGAATGTATATTTTTAAGGAAAATTTTATATCAAATACCATTTTCCACTTTATATTGAGATCAGTTTAAATTGTGTGATGTTTTCTACAACGAATATACCAAAAAAGATTATGGAAGACTCACATTAATCCATATTGATCTCAACATGTCAATTGAGTACATTTTATCCTTTCACTTATTATAATCCACTACTATATATGAGAAAGATTGATCCCATATAGAATCCCAAAAGACAATAAATAATCATTGATTCTTTCATTAAGATATTCTCTTCCATGGTCTGGGTATTGGATGTTAATATTATTACCACAGAGGTTCTCAATTTTATTCTTGAACAACAAGAATTTATCAAAAATAATCGATCATATACCACATTAAGTAGACATATACATATTTTACAAAATCATCAGAAAAAATTATAATGTATGATTTCCCACCCCTTGCATCAATTTGAAATGGTCCACACACATTGGTAAAAATAAATCAATAAATTCTTTATCCCATTCACTATTTTTCAGTATTGGGTATTTGGTAATCTTTCCTTCTAAAAAATCATGATGTACATCAATTGATGTTATTTCAAATGAATCGAATTATCCATATTTGTGTAAATTTTTCAAACCCTTTATTCTTACATGACCTAACTAGTGAATACATATATGGGTGTGGTATGAGTCGTGTGAAATATTTTTTGTTTTAATTTCCATCACCTATTTTGTGTAATCCAACACATTAATATTGTTATTTAAAAAAATATTATTGTATAGAATTATTATTTTTTCATAAAATTGGAAACACTTATTCCTAATATTGAAATTAATAATAACTATATAAACTACAGACACATAAATACTGAGTTTTGTAATTAACAACACATAATAAACATATTTTATAACCACGATCATTTCAATCGAAGACATGAGGTAGTAATATGTAATCTCCATAATAGCATGTATGGATCTATTTGATACTCAAATATCAACCTCACTATAGAAGATATTTTTGAGTCATCATGGTTCCTATATTTAAACATATATGTGAGCACCAAATTATTCATATAATTACCAATTTTTAGAAATATATAATTTACACTTGATAAAAAATTCACTTGAATCTTCCAATTTATTATATGTATAAGTGATGGTTTTTCTCCCAGTTGACCCTCTTACAACATGAAAATTGTTAGAGTCTCTTTCCCTTGATTTCCCATTGATCCTCATATTTTGGTAGGATGTTATAATGAATAATAGTTTTTTACGAAAAATAAACTATATAACCTATAGAAATAAAAAATATATTTTTAATTTGGCTAAATGATGCCTAACTATCCCTCGATTATATTTTCACATGAAGAGATCATTGTATGTATCAAAATGTTCTTATATGGATCTCTCTTGAGAATGATTAATGAGATACTGGAACATGTTATAGGATTCCACATTCTCATGTAACTTCACAAGTTTTCTAGAAATGCATGAAAAAATTAGACACTGAAAATCTTGCATAAAATTTAGGTTTATCTCATATACAATGAACTCTTCATTAATTTCCACCTTATTATGAATATAAGGAAATTAGGATCATAATATGTAAGACTTTTGTTCATGGTATTACACTACCTGTATGCATTTGAACTATTTTTATATGTTATTATCAGTTATAGGATGGCCATTCTATATAATTGACTGATTAGAAAATTTTGTTAATTAACCTAATATAATTATAAAATTATATAAAATAAAATATTTAATACTTTCAAATGATTACATTTTATGTGAGACATAATAATATTAATATATGAAGTCTAAAAAAACATACCATTGACCTAAAAATGTTCCATTATATAGAAATTCTAATGGAAATATTCATATTTATCATTTATAATCTAGATAGTGGTTATGAAAATTATTAAGATTGTATTTAGGAACGATTTATTTCCAACTATAAAATGATTGTTCCATGATCTATTGTGTGTTTTCCCCAATAAAATAATACTAAATCAATTTTCTTATAAAATTACCACCAAAATTGTATTATATAGTCCAAGGCCATTAAACCCAAAAAATGGAGTTTTCTAGTATTCCAACATAATGTGTTATAGGCTTGAATTTTTAGTATTTCCCCTATTTTCTTGGTATTAGTTTGGTTTAGTTTCACCTTGAATGAATCTCAAACCAACTATATGCACATGAGTGCTCTATCCTTATAATCTTTTACTTCATATGTTGGTGAAAAGAACAATAATGTTGGTTTGAAAAAAAACCATAGAAATGTGGGACTATAAATTATAAGAGAGAGGGATAACTCGTAGTCAATTTATTTAATATAATAAAACTATTCAAAATCAAATAACATAATTAAATAAAAATATACCATAAAAAATAGTTGGCCTAAGGTCATGAATATCCACTTAAGTAATGAGAATGTTTTTAAAATAACTGGTTAGACTAAATGTTGATTCATTATTTTTTAATATAAAATATATATGAACTAATCTAAATAATTATCTTATAAATACATTAATTTAATTTAAATTAATATCCACCTAATGTTTGATGGATATACACATCAATTATGATTTTAAATTATTTTATTAAATTATTTTATTTAAAATATTATAGAATAAATTCATGACATTTACGTGGATGAATATCAGTGAGTACCTGTTTGGGATATATAGTGTGAGTTAAGTTCATACACATTATACTCATGTGACATTTATCAGATCCATTTTGTCATGTAATTACATATCCCATATGATTCATTTAAATTACAAATGGAATTCATGTAAATAAAACAACTTGTTTAATTATTTAAATATGTGTGGATTACTCGACATATTATGACTATACATTTTACGAAGTTCAAATTTTATGAATAATTTAATTATGAATTTAATATCTTATAAAACCCCTTATATAGAATGTACAAATCAACTAAGTGATTAAAATGACCCAAAATGATGAGGTTTGTGGGGTAATAATTTTTTTTATAATTTTTCTGCATAAAAAGGATGGTTATAAAACATGTACACAAAAATACACACTATGTATCATTCTCAATATTAGTATATGATACCCTCATATGTTCAGAGTTTTTGTTTATATATGGACATGTGTGGGGTACATGAAGTGTACCATTAGTAATTATCTTGCACCATCTTTGTTACATGACTGTTATTCCTTACATGTCGTGTAATTTATAATTGATCACTTTTTTATAATGTGTTTCCCACCATGAAAACACATGGCCAATAAAGTGTGTAACTATTTTACAGGGTGTGTATTCCAACATGTTTTGTTTCATCCTATATTGGTCAAAACACATTTCATTTAATGCTCTACATATCATTTATAACATAATGTTGAGAAATAAATCACACTACATCTGGATGTAATGAATTGAGATATATGACGTGTACATGGGATATAGCTTGGGAAATCTTATGTTTTCCATACAGATTTATTGGCACCACTTAACTGATTCTTCAGGTGTTATTATTTAATATTTAATTAAATTTTGATGAAATGATAGACAAATGAAGGTACGAAGAATATATCTTTATGATAATATTATAAGAATGAATTTCATGAAATGAATACTAACATTAAATTAAATTAAAAATCATAAAATAATTAATAATTATAAATTGAATGTGACCCCTCTAATAAAACATGATGGTTTCATACATTGAGTTAGTTCCTATTGGGCTTATGAAAAACATGACTTTTATCAGATTCAATAAATCATTCACAATTTACATGATGTGAATCCCATTTAATGAAAATTTATTACCAAATAATATTGAAAAATTATTTTTATAAAATGAAGAGAGAGAGTATTTTTACATTAATTTTAACATTAATTTTAAAAACTAGAAGAAATATTACCTCAAATTTCTGTTATTTGTTTAGCGGGAGTGTTGATCATTCAATCCCAATCAATGTATCATCATTTCATAGAGTGGACCCAATGTAGATCCCCTATACAGGTGAACCTCAAGTACTCCTTCGATATCCAAAAAACGCTGGTGGAATGTTGGGATCTAGAATAGTCGATTGATCATCATGATTTTTTCACATTACTCCCTTCACATTCCTTTAGTCCTGATGTAATTTCAATTGTTTTTAATAGTATTCAGAGAATTATATGAGGTGTCATATCTTGAGATTAAATTGGTGTGTGGAATGATTAAAATTTCATTGATAGGCATAACAAACTATAAAGAGTCCTAGGGTTAGGGTTGAATTATATTTAAATTTCCATATTTTATTAACCTTGAATTTGTCCCAAATAAACCACTTGTCTTGTAAATAAAAACAATTCATTCAATAAAGAAATAAATCTTCAATTCACAGTCTACTGAATAAATATTTTATAAATAGTTTCATAACTAAAAACACAATTTTTTAATAAACAAATAATTATTTTTACATTGAGAATACCAAGACATAAATAGATAATATATATTATTATAATTATATAATTACCTTATGAATAAATATTTATTTAATATTTCAGATCATTTAATAATACCTAAATAAATATCAATTCTATGTCTAGATAATAATCTTAATTCTAATTTTTAAATATAAATTTTAATTAATTAAGATAAAAATAAACACTTTGTGTGTGCCTCTTTAGGATTATAATTCACTATCATTCAATGGGAATGCCTAAATTACACAATTAATATATTGAAAAGTGTTATGGAACCAATAGAGGAAAAATATTCATTAATTAAATAACAACCACATATGTATTATCACTTTGTAATATAATCTATTTAAAATGATATCTCATCATCTAGGATTCAGATGAATTTAATTATCCTATGTGCTTGATATGTATTTATTTAAATATCTAAATTTTACACATTAATACACCAAGGCCTTAAAATTTTATCTGAGATATCCATTTCAATCAATGGTTGGAAATATCATTTTTCAAATATATGGAATAGAAAAATATTTGGTTGGATTATTCATTAATAAAATAACAATCTTGGTGAACATAATGTATCCAAGTTCACTGTTATAATATGTTTTCATAGTTTAAGACTATTCATAAAATTGATGTGTTATGATATACATCAATAATAATATTAATGTCTAATTATGAATGAACCAGATCAATGATTGGAATATACAATGACATTTAAACATGTGGATTTCCTACAGTAAGGTCTATTATCATAATATCCCCTATTAAAGATTACCATATTTGAATTCCATGATATGATGTCTCATATACTCAAAAGTACTCAATCCTGATAGTAAATATACTATGTTCCCATCATATAATTCTCTCTAACTTTAGAACAATCATTATGAATATCAACATAACATTTAAACATTTCAATAAAGAAGGGAACTATTATGGACTGTTTAATGTGATATATACTCTAGTAAATTTTTACATTAAAGACACATGGAATAATGAGATTTAATAAAATAATATTATTCACTTCTCTGAATATACATGGAATCAAAATTACAAACAGATGGTTCTACAACACCAACTCCAAAAATTTATGATTTACATTAAACATATAAGAATAAATTCCCTATAGAGACATGAATTTTTTAAAGCTTATTTAATTTTATTATATTAATTCACATTTCAGTATTATGTGGTCTATAATTTATTTTTAATTAGAGTTGTGTCATATTTAATATACTAAAAACCTCATTGTGGAAGATATATTTTAAAAGATTAATATATTTTATTGTAAAATAAAATAGATTATGGAACATTGAATTTTGGTATACACTCTAATATTATTTTATGATATGATAAGATGTTTTACATTTCATTGATTTTGTTCTTTAATAATATATAATTAATGATCACATTTTATTATATAGGAAATTTAAACCCCAAAATTCTAAAAACTATAATAACTGAACCTATTGACTAACACATGCACCACCCCACAATACCAAATAGCCCTTAGGTCAGTGATTTCTATATACTAAATGTTTCTTATAGACTTGTGTCATACCAATTTTTAACCCCATACTTTTCTATATTGAATGGAATTATATCATAATCAGATATAAAACATTCTCTATAGAAATTCATTTTTTATTTTAGTGAGTTTTCTCTCAAGTCAGAGACACCATTAGAAACCTTCTTTAGATTTCACCTATCCTAAAATTGATCAATATAGAGAATTATTAACTATGTAGTTTCTAATAATAATAATTCTTCTATTAAATTTTTACCTTATTGGCATAGTTAATAGCAATAATATAATTATACCTTCATTTTTATAGGGGTTTTATAGTCACCCATTAAAGAAAAACATCATTATTGTGCACCCTAAACATCAAACAAAGTATTAAAACAACACTATTGGTTTTCAATATCCTCAATAAAATTTCATATAACCAATCCCAAATAACTACTATATAAACACACACTATCCCCATAGACTCTTGGGTCCTTTCTTATGAACACCACAACATTACTAAATATATTTATTTTCCCATTTTTCAACCCATCCATATGCACCGATAAGAATTCATTTTAAAATAACGATTAATACATTTACCAATATAATAGCCCATATTATATTATTATAAATTTTCATTAATAAGATACACTATAAGAAAACATCTAAAGAGCTTACTGAAAATAAAATTCCTCCAATACTAGTGTGATTAAATATTAATATTTGATTAATAATATGTACTCAGTGGAGTTATTTATATATTCAACGAGAACTTATTTTTAATAATTCAAATGATATGGTAAGAGGATTTAAAAAAATCAATATATTTAAAAGATGAATGTGAATGTTTATGAAAAAAGTGAATTAAATGTAGAGATTTCATATGAAGTGGAAGAAAAAATAACTGATGAAAATGAACAAAGAGAAAATTCTATCCATCTCAAAACATAGCTTAAATTTAGTAAAACATAAGGAAATATAGCATGTTAAAAAATAGAATAGATGACTTATTTTTAAATGATATTTATTTAAAAATCATGTATTTTAAGGTGAAATTTAAATTATTATTTAAAAGGGATTAATGGAAATCCAAACCCATTTTTCATCAATTAAAATTCAAAATTAATTTTTTTTGTAAACAAATAAAAAAGGTAATATTGTTATTTAATTTAGAATGAATAAATTTTAGAGTATAGTGGAACTGAAGTGTTAATAATATTTAATTATCAGATGAAATATAAATGTTTTATTGAAGCCAATGTTATCAATATTGTAATAAGATAGTATATAAAATCTCATCCAATACAAAGATACATAAGGACTGATTCTATCGAGTGATGTTTTATGTGGGGTGAATATTAACATGTGGTAAGGTACTTTGGCATGGTAGGGGATGCAAATTCTCATAATAAATCCACTATTGAGACACTAATAGACATTTTAATTAAAACAAATGAAAAAGGACTTTTTCAATGACGAATAGAATAATGGAGTTGAATTATTGAATGATAGAGGGAAATTAGTGTCCGTAATACACCATTGGGTAATTTCATGTAGAAAAAATCATTGAGATAACTAAAACAATTATAAATGTAAAATATTAAATCAGAAACTGTTTAATAAATTAGTGATGAATTTTCAAAAAATTAATTTCAATGGAAAAAATACTCGATGTAATTTTTGGCATAAAAAGAGAAATTTGGACCCCTCATGGATTGGTCTTTATGCTGATTGTGCCAGCCCGTGTCCACCTAAAATATTCTAATGGCTGGAGACTATCATGATGAAAGAATATATCTTATATGGGAGACCTTAACCTATTAGACATATAACCACACATTTCTCCCATCAATGAGCATATATATATAAAACCAATAAAATCCAATATAACCACAATAAGTATGTGAATGCATGAAACATGTGATAGACATTACAATAGTATAAAAATGAAACACATGAAATAAAATGGTGAGAATAAAAGGATTTATGTTCAATAGAAAAAATTAAAAATTAAAAATTATGTTGGTAAACCATTCCATGCCAATTAATTGGATCAGTGGTATGTTTAATCTCTAAAAATATTAAGATATAACTCCATCAATAACACATCCTTCGTAGTTTCTCTATAACTATGTATCATTTATATAGACAAAAATTGTAAGGGAACAAATATAGTGTGGATGTGAGTATAATTATAGTAAATATGACACCCTTAAATTACAAAAGGGGAATGTAAAAACAAGCTAACTCATAATTATTGAAAAATATTTATGATTATAATACAAAGATGATTAAGGATATAGAATTTCATAACCCCAAAATAGCTCTAATGGAGTATGATTCGGAAGGGAAAATCTAGTAGAATACTTTTAGTCTCATAACACCATTACATCAATGATCAATTCTATATTGACTCTCTATATAGTCTAAGTTTGGGACCTAAAACAAAACATGGAATACTGTAATGACCCGAACATGTTAATAACTTTTATTTCCTATTTTGTATGTTATTTTATTTTACACTCAACAAAACGATTTTATTTAATGAAATGAGTATAATTAAAATGAGACTGTTGGGTTTCTACTATTATATGACTGTTGGAAATTAAATGTTGCGATTGTTGACTCCAAATATAAGTGATATTGGTTAATTAATACAAAAAGAAGATTTGATGGCCTCATCAAGTAGGCTCGGGCCAATTGAATCCCATCTGATGGAACATGGGAAGGAGGTATCACCACTGGGATTTTCTATGGACCAATCCAAAGCCAAACATCATCATGTGAAGCTGGAAAAGAATCGCCTTCGGGGGAAGATCAAGCTGATAGAAATCACAACTTGAGCAATCTTGGCAGAGCCGCCCAAAGATTCTATCACCTTAGCACACCTTATAATTTGGTCATTTACTACTTTTATAAGGGGCTATGTAATGAGACCGTAACTTCCTTGAGTAATCCATTGAGATAAATAAAATGGTTATTTCTTCTTATGGTGAAGTTTGTGAATTTCCAAATGTCCGGATAAATATAGGATGTATATTATTGATGAATTTTGAGAAAAAAGGATATTTTAAAATATTTAAGTAAACCTTAAATAATTATTAATGTGTAATGATTTTCAAAAAAATGGTCTTCTACAGTTGTGTTCAATGAGAAATTTAGAGTCTAATAAGATGAACATAATTTTTGGTGAATAGTAAAGTGTGAATAGTGATTTTACACTTATGATTAGTAATGTGTCCAAATGGATTATGTAACCTCACTTAATATAGTATTAATATAATTTATTCACCTTGATTAAGTAATGTGAATAAAAAAATAGGTAAATAACTGTTTCAGCGATTATTGGTTAAGTTTTATTATTTTCAGGTTAATAGTGTTTTTTATTTAAAAATTGTATTTAAAATATTTATAAAATTATTTTTATAAAATTTAGTTCATTTTTTTGAATTAAATGCATCAAAATTAGCTTAAGGTGATTTTTGGGCATTTTTCTAAAAAAGTTGAATTTTCGGTGAATAGTGAAAATACAGTTTTTCATTTCGCGTGTTTAATGACATCATTAAAGATGTAATAATTATATAATAATTCCGGTCGACGTATGAATAGTAATATAAAATATGAGGTGTCCCAGGAGGATAATACCATAGGAAAATACAATGATCAAGCCCATGGTTTTTCCAATACCACCGAGGAGGTGTCCCTTGGAAATTAATGATTTGTTCCCTCAACTCCCCTTTAAATACCAAGAGTTTCCCTCATCCTTTTCATTCGAAATCCTCCTCAATTAATTTCGAGTCTCTATACCTCCCATAGAGTCCTCCCAAGGTTCCCTCAAGCCTCCCATGCTCCCATCCTTCAATATTTTGAAGATACTTTTCAAGGTATGGGATCCTTTCACCCTCCTCTTTTATGTCATGTCTTTCTTTATGTTAAGTCTTATAGTTTCATATTATTATGTAAGGTATTTTTCTTCTATATCTTTACTAAATTCCATTTAATTTCAAAATAATTAGATATACTTTCCACTATCATCAATTTAGTTTCTAAATTTTTATGTGACGTCATTGGGCTGCCGAATTTCCGTAAAAGTAATCGTGCTTTCTCTTTCCTTTCACGTTTCCTTTTCTTGTGGTGTGTCATTCAAATGTCCAAACCATGATCTTATTTCTGTTTGTTATATAACTATACTTCAAAATTATACATTTATGGATGGGAGACCCTTGTCCCCACCCTTTTTATTATTTTCTAAAACCAAGTTATATAGGCGTTAGGCTGCAGAAAGTTCGTCTCAAAATATCTCTCTCTTTCTCTCAAGAAATTCTCTTATTTTATATATATGAATACACAAAATTATTTTGTTTCTATGAGTGTTCATAGTTATAAAAAATGATATATTTTATTTTGGAATTTACATACATATAACCCTCACTCTTTTTCCATGGGTTATAAATGACATAACAATCTTATTTTTTTATCACTTTTAAAATGTCATGATTTTGAAATGAAACCCATTTCTTTTATTCTATTTGGGTTATTTATGAAATATATGATTACGTTATAGGTGGATAACATGAATTTAAAGACATATTAAGGGTGTGGCCTGACAGTTCTCTAATGCATTGGTTAATGAATTGATCTCTAGAGATGACAAGTTTCACGATACCATGGTGAATAACCATGGTAATTTTTATGAAATCTTAGGGACGGACCTCGGTGATATGTTCATGAATGTCTAAATGAAATGGTGAAGCCACATATCCATGTTATGTTTCATGTTCTTTTTATCATGGTATGACTATTATCCCATAGCTCATGTCTTTATGTTTTTTTTCATGTTCTTATTGTTAACACAAGTAAACTGATTCCCTTGTTTACCATTTCTGGGCCTTATGCTCAACCCTTCCTTTGATGTATGTCCCCATGATATGAGATGCATTAATTGAAACTTGTATGAACATAATATAATTCCTTACAAGTGGATTAAAAGAATTTTTTATGTTGTTTTCATGTTTTATGTCCCTGATTTCCAAGACACTAGACTTTAAATATCCATTAGATGTAAAATGTAATGAAAAGTTATGTAATAGAAAGGAGGGATTCTATAGTTGGTATAAAATGATAGTTGATTTATTTATGGAAGTTAGGATATGAAAACATTAGAAATAATCCTACAGAAAAGTCTAAATATAGGAAAAATTATAGGTATTTTGGTGAGTATTGAGTTAGTGGTTTATCAAACAAATACATCCATGTCTAGATATGAGGAGGTAGAGGCGGATCTGGGACTGATGTGTATAGGGGTAGAAAACAAAAACACTTTATTGAGCTAGACTCAAATTGGAACTCGTGCATGACAATGGGATTTACTGCACTCTTGGTTATGACACTTCTTAGGGATATGTTTGGTTAGTCATAAGCATTTTATGAATCATTATGAAGGATTTATAGAGAAATGTAATCTTTTAAAGTATGATGTTTTATGACATAAAATCTTTTACAGTTAAAAGATTCTTGAATCAAATATGTTTCTCAAAAAGGTTTTATTATTTTTGAAAATGGTGTAAAATAGGTGGACCCATGAAAATGGTGACCACAATGGACCATGTGCTGATGACCCTTCGATGGAAGCCGGAATGGAAACAATCATGACAATGATAAACCAACCGACTCAAGTTATGGGAAATAACTTGAATCAAGTTGATTGACGATCTTACCATGAAGGGAACAACATTATGTTGAGTCCTTTATGGGCCAACGACAACCAAACATATGTGGATCGACTGACCCATTGATAGCTGAATAATGGATCAGCTCTATAAAGAAGATCTTTTCTATGCTACATTGTTCTGAGAAAGAGATGGTCACCATGGATTTCTATTCTATAGAAGGAGAATCTGATCAGTGGTGGGAACTAATAAAAAACATGAGGCCACGATTTTAGGTTTATGCTAGGGAGTGGGAAGAGTTCAGAGGGATCTTTTTCAATATGTATTTCCCTCATACCATGTGAACAAGATTGGAGAAATAATTTCTTGAGCTGATACAGAAGGAGAATGAATCTGTTGGAAGCTACAAGATGAAGTTCACATGGCTTTCATGATATACCTCATGCCTTTTCATAGATCATAATGGTATGGTTGATAGATTATTTGGAGGACTGAGACCTTATCTATTGAGGAATCATGAAAACCAATACTATGATAACTATAAGGATATCGGCAGAGTGCGATGAAAGTCAAACTGGATTTTGGTGAGGCGTAGTGGTCTCATAAATCCAATGATAGGAAGTGATCGATGGAGCCCAGATTAGGGAGGACCTTTGATCATGGAAGAGGAGGCAAGAAAGTTCAACATCCACGTGTAATCAATGTGGGAAGAAGAATTTATGGAACCAACTGATCTGGAGTGGGAAATGCTACATGTGTATAAGAGAAGGCCATATTGTGAGGAATTGTCGTAGTGCGGCGAAACCTCGTCTTCCGAACTCTAACGACAAGGGGATGATAGTTCAGGCCTTACTTGATGTCTAGTTCTTTATGAGTGGACAATGTGGGAACTTTCCCAATCATAGTCTGAATCTGCGTGCAGTGGAGGGGAACCACCATCAGCCTCAACAAAGGCCAAGGGATCAAGGTCGTACTTTTTCTCTCATGACAGCTGAAGTTGAAGCTCCAAATGATGTGGTAGTAGGTACTATTTTAGTCCTCTCAGATATATCACATACATTGTTTGATTTTGGTTTTACGCATTCCTTTATTTTCTCCAAGTTTGCAATGAATTTAGATTCAACCCCTGATTTGCTAAAAGTAGAGTTATCAGTCAAGACTCTTGGTGGGACCATCTAAGCATTGTCAGTGATTAGAAACTCTAGTATTTAATTTAGTGAGATCAATCTTATATCAAATCTTGTTTTCATTCCCATGCTAGAATTTGACATTATACTATAGATGGATTGGCTCTCAAAGTATAATGATTTGATCAAATGCAGAAGCAAGGAAATCTCAATAGTATTTAATGGAAAACCTACAGTTACCTTCCTAGGAGAGATATCTCAACCTAATGTTTGTCTAGAATAACCCCCTATATCTTTCATTGTAGAGTTTATTAGTGAATAAGAAGATGGAGATGAGAGTTTAACTATAGAAAGTGTCCCCATCGTCCAGGAATACGTTGATGTATTTTCTAAGGTGTTGCTTGGACCTCCCATAGAGAGAGTGGAAGAGTTCACTGTTGAACTCATACCTATATATTATAAAGTATCAAACACCCCATATAGGATGGAAAATGTGGAGCTAGAGTAACTAAAGAAACAACTCCAAGATCATTTGGAGAAAGGGTTTATTTGACTGAGTGTGTCTCCTTGGGGAGCACTTGTTCACTTTGGGAAGAAGAAGGATGGATCGATCCAGCTATGAATTGATTATAGAGAACTGAATGGGATCACAGTGAAGAAAAAATACCCTCTTCTAAGAATTGATGACTTTTTTGACCAGCATTGTGGGGCTCAATTCTTCTCTAAGATAGATCTTCGATCTGGTTATCATCAATTGAGGGTGAAGAATGAAGATATTCCAGAAACTGGCTTCCGATCAAGATATGGGAATTATGAGTTTGTTGTTATGCTCTTCAGACTAACTAATGCACCATATATTTTTATGGATTTGATGAGTAGTGTCTTTAAAAATAAACTTAATAACATTTTGGATGTTTTTATTGGTGATATTTGGATATATTCAAAAAGGCGCAAGGAGCATGATGATCATCTAACAGCTATTTTTCAAGCTCTTTGGAAGAAGAGGCCTTTTGGGAATTTCAGAAAATTTGAATTTCGGTTACAACAAGTTTCTTTCTTGGGGCACATTGTAACCAATGAAAGAATCACAGTTGACCCTGCCAATAAAAAAGTTGTATAGTAGTGGCCTCAACCTATAACAATAACTGATATTCGTAGTTTTGTTAGACTTATACGATATTATAGGAGGTTTGTGAAACTTAATTCATGACTTTCTAATCCATTACTGAAGTTAACTAAAAAGGGATCAAGTTCATATGGAAAACGTAGTGTGGGGAAAGATTCCAAGAGCTGTAGAAGAGATTGGTTACTACACCCGTGTTAACACTACCATTACGTGGAGAAGGAATCGTTATTTTTAGCGATGCATCTCTGAAAGGGATTGGGTGTATCCTCATGCAAAATGACAATGTCATTGCTTATGCATCTTGACAGTTGAAGGCTCATGGGTATAATTATCCTATACATGATCTGGAGTTGGTTGTGGTCGTTATTTCTCTAAAGATATGGAGGCACTATCTTTATTGGAAAAAATGTGATATATACACAGACCATGATAGTGTGAAGTATATTTTCACACAAAATGAATTGAACATGATACAAAGGAGATGGATGGAGCTTTTTACAGACTATGATTGTTCAATTCATTATCATCCTAGAAGAGCAAACAAATCCGCTGATGCATTATGCAGGAAAGACCCAGTTGTTCATTCCATGATGAGGATTCAAATGGATCTATTTGATCAGTGGCCTAGTAAAGTGGGATATTTTAATTATAAGGGAAGGGACATCATCAACCATAACCCAGATGATTTCTCAACCATCATTACTAGAGAAGATCAATAAATCTCAGAAAGAATATCTTTTGTTACATAAAACGTTTGAGGCTGTGAAGGATGGGAAGTATCCTGAGTTCAATACTGATCAAGAAGGTGTACTGAAATAGGGACATTCAGGATCATTATTGGTGGGACAAGATGAAAAGAGAGATTGCTGACTTGCATAGTATGTCAACAAGTGAAGGAAAAGTGACAACTTCCTAAAGGGCTATTGCAACCACTACCCATACCAGCATGAAAGTTGGACAATATCACTATGGGCTTCATCACTGGTCTTCGAGAAAATCCAAAGGAAATAATGTGATTTGGGTTATTGTGAACCATCTCACTAGGACTACCAATTTTATCTCTATCCACGAAGATTTCTCTCTTGATCAACTTTCCAGGATTTATGTGAAGGAAGTAGTAAGGCTGCATGGAGTTCCACTTTCTATCGTATCAGATCATGATCCATGTTTCACATCAATGTTCTGGAGAATTATTCAACATGATCTAAGCACTAAATTGAATTTTAGTATGACCTATCACCCCTAAACTGATGGCCAATCTGAAATGCCAATTCAAACACTCGAGGACATGCTGAGAACATTCTCAATGGAATTTAAAGGTGGATGAGATCAACATCTCCCTTTATTTGAGTTATCTTACAACAATAGCTTCCACTCGAGCAATCAAATGGCACCCTATGATGCTCTATATGGGAAGCGTTGTAGAACTCCTACTTGATTGGATGACGCATGTGAGAGAAAGATTCTTGGGCCTGATCTTGTGCAAGAGATGACAGAAAAAGTCCATGTCATCCAATAACACATTAAGGCTACTCAGAGTCCGGAAAAGAGCTATACTGACAACCATCAAAGGGACTTAGAATTTTACGTCAGTGACAAGGTCATTCTTTGAATTTCCCCATGTAATAGAGTCATGAGGTTTTAGAATAATGGGAAGCTCATACCTAGGTAAATTGGCCCCTATGAAATCCTTATTCGCGTGGGAGCAGTGACCCATCAGCTTGAACTTTATCCAAATCTAGAACAAGTTACTAATGTCTTCCATATATCCCTCTTGAGTAAGTACATACATAACGCTTGACATGTACTTAACCTTGAGGTGGTACAACTGGAACACGACGTCTCTTACAAGGAGCAGCTGGTGGAGATCATGGATCGTAGAGACAAGGTTCTATGTAATAAGACTACCCACCTTGTTAAGGTGCTATGGAGGAACCAAAAATATGAATAATCCACATGGGAACTAGAGGAGTCTATGAGGAAGAAGTACCCACATGTTTTCTCTTATGAGGGTACGAGTTAAAATTTTCAGGGATGAAAATTCTTAAGGGGGGAAGAATGTAACGACTAAATTTTTTTAAAAAAAATTCCCATTTTTTGTGTTATTTTATTTTATACTATACAAAACTATTTCATTTATTGAAATGAGTATAATTAAAATGAGACCATTGGGTTTCTACTGTTATATGACCGTTGTTCAATATGACCATTGGAATGTAAATATTGTAATTGTAGTCTCTAAATACAAGTGATCTTGGTTAATTAATACAGAAATAAGATTCGTTGGAGTCATCCAGTAGTCTCGGGCCGATCGAAGCCCATATAACGGAACATGGGAATGAGGTATCACCACTGGGATTTTCTCTAGACCAAACCCATGTTGAGCTTCATTGTGTAAAGTTAGAACAGAATCACCTTCGGGAGAAGTCCAATCTGATAGAATCACCACTCGGGCAATGTTGGCCGAGACGCCCCAAGATTCTATCACTTTAGCACACCTTACACTTTGGTGCTATGTTGGTGTTATAAGGGGCTGTGTAAAGATACCATAATTTCCTTGTATAACCCTTTGAGATAAATAAAATGGTGATTTCTTCTTATGGTGATGTTTATGAACTTTCAAATGTTCGGATAAATATTGGATGTATATTATTGATGAATTTTGAAAAGAGGATATTTTAATATATTTATGTAAACCTTAAATAATTATTAATGTGTAATTATTTTTAAAAAATGGTCTTCTACAGTTGTTTTCAGTAAGCAATTTAAAGTCTAATAAGATCAACTTAATTTTTGGTGAATAGAAAATTATGAATAGTGATTTTACGCTTATGATTAGTAATTTGACCAAATGGATTTTGTATCCTCACTTAAGAAAGTATTAACATAATTTAGGCACCTTGATTAGGTAATGTGTTTTAATAAAATAGGTAAATAACTGTTTCAGAAATTATTGGTTAAGTATTAGTATTTTCTAGTGAATAGTGTTTTTTATTTAAAAACTCAATTAAAGATATTTAGAAAATTATTTTTATAAAATGGAGTTCGTTTTTGAATTCATAGAATTGATATTAGATTAAGGTGATTTTTGGGGATTTTTTTGAAAAAGTTGAATTTTTTGGTGAATAGTGAAAATATAATTTTTAGTTTCGGGTGTTTAATGACATCATTAAGGATGTAATTATTATGTAATCATTCTGGTAGACTTATGAATAGTAAGGTAATTTATGAGGTGTCCCATGTGGCTAATACCATGGGAAAATACCATGGTAAATCCTATGGTTTTTCAAATACCACTGATAAGGTGTCCCTTGGTAATTAATGATTAGTTCCCTCACTTCCCCTAAAAATACCTAGCCTTTCCATCTTCATTTTTATTCCAAAATCCTCCTAAACGAAGTTCTGGCATCCTTACCTCCCATTCAGTCCTCCCAAGGTTCCCTTAAGCCTCCCAAGGTCGCAAACTTCATTATTTTGATGATAATTTTCATGGTAAGGGATCCTCTCACCCTGCTTTTTTAAGTCATGACTTTCTTTATGTTAGGTCTTATAGTTCCATTTTATTATGTATGGGATTGTTATTATATATCTTTACAACTTACCATTTCATTTCCAAATTATGATATATCCTTTCTGCTCACAACAATTGATTTTCATAATTTTTAAGTGACGTCGTTTGGCTGCTGAATTTCCGTAAAAGAAATCGTGATTTCTCTTTCCTTTCAAGTTTTCTTTTTCATGTGGTGTGTCATTAAAATTTACACACCATGTTGATATTTATTTTAATTATGTACCTCTAATTAAAGATGTTCCATTTATGAATGGGAGACCATTTTCCCCGTTCTTTTTATTTTATAAAACCATGTTATATAGTCGTTATGCTGTAGAAAATTCATCTCAAAATTTACATCTCTTTCTCTCAAGAAATTCTCTTATTTTATATATTTGAATACCCATACCTATTTCTATTCTATGGGTGTTCACAGTTATAAAAAAATGAAATATTTTATTCTAGAATGGGCATACATGTAACCCTCTGTAACACCCGAGGTAAATAAAGAGTATGACATTTTCATATTTACACATATTTGTGAATAAAATAATAATATTACTTTAAAGGGGACACTATGCTCAATGGCATACCCAACACACAACAACGAGTTTCTTGGGAATCTTACGTTGCACTCTAATAATAAAATAATATTATTTTAAATGGTAGTTAACGCCTAGCTGTTGTGATGGCGGGAATGAATAGAACTAACTACAAAATGAATATATATGTTTTTCAAATATTTATAATTTTTACAATAAATTTTAGAGGATTAAAAATGCGAATTAATCCAATTTTAAGCGTAAACATTCTAATATTCATTAAAAGGTCGATTAACCGCCTTTTTATGGAGAACTTATTTTAAATCCACTTTTTGACAATTGTATGTGTTATATTTGAAAAATTAAAATTCTTCCTTAGAATCGGGACATCAAAATTTACTTTGTGTAAATTTTGGTATTTTTCCGAAAAAGTTCAATTTTTAAGGAATAGTGAAAAATGATGTATTTTAATTCAAAACCTCTTTTAATATAATTTATTTATATTATTATATTATATTTTGAATTGGTTTTAAAGTGAAATTATAATATATTTTGACCATTTAATCCAATAGTGGTCGTTGGAATTAAATTCACTTTGAAATCAGACATAAACTAGTGTCAATCTTTTGATACATTTTGTTTCATAAAAACATGCTATTTGTTTTGACAGCGGGAATTAATTATTAAATTAATTAATAAAACTTATATGTTTTGAATTTTGTAAAATATACATCATTTTTGAATTTGGAATATCAAATATAGCTTAGGGTGAACTTTTGGTAATTTTCTGAAAAACATCGATTTTTGATGAATAGTGAAACCACTAAGTGGTACTTATAAAAACTGATTTTCCGTTTAAATGAAATTTTGCCATCTTTGTGTTTTGAATTTCAAAAATCCTACATACATGGTTTTCATTAAGAATTAAAATGTGGTTCAATGGGATTAAAATTATTTATTGGTGAATAGTAACTTATTAAGTTTTTAATCGCGATAAGAGGTAATTAGTGTAGTTTATGGTATGAATAATGTTTTAATAAAATTAAATGACCTAGAAACATGTCCTGCCATCATTTGATGTTCCTTTACCGACCCATAAAATCCATGGGTCAACTTGGGGACCCCATGGAGCCACTTTGGTTGGAAAATAACATAAATACCTTATTATTTAATGTTGAAGTAAAAATGACACAAACATGATATGTTTTACTAAAACAATTTTTACATGGGGTTATACAAGTAAGATTTTTTACTATAAATAGTCATTGGAAATCTATAAATATTTCCTACATCATAGTATTTTTTAATAATTTTTAAACATCAAATAAATTAAATTATATATGACATCATGATGATGTAGTGATGACCTCATTATATAACGATTTAAAAAAATGGAAAGATAATGTAAAATATAAGACCTAAACATGTCCAAAACTTATTGGATGGGTGGATTTAGAACCCTTATCACCTTAACCTTGAAACACATCAATGTGGGACCATTAAAATCCTAAACTCATTTTAAAATAAAGTAACATTTCTTTACTTTCCAAGAGTGCCCCACCCCACCTCTTATAAAAGGCCCCCACCTCTACCTCCTTATCCACACATCCAAAGCCTTTGGCTCGGCCAAGCCCTGCCCATTTTGTCTCTCCACATCCCTCTATAACTCCTTGAAGCCTCACTTTGGGCAGAAGTCTTCCCAAGGAAGCCTTTGATCTCAAACCAAAGAGAGTTACCCAATTTTAAGGTAATGTCTTCACTTGTGTTCTTTTGTTTTATTTTGTTTCTCCAACCACTTAAACTCTTTTTATTAATTTATTTTGTAAAAAATCCAGTATCTTCAATATACTAGGATGTTGTAATAAGAATCATTCTTGCTACACTTACACACACCTAAATCAAATTGTTAAAGAACATACTATTTTTGTGGATGGTGAATTTCTGCCTCACGAAACGATGATTGTTCAACACAAATATAACACCTTAAAAGATAGGCATTAAGATGTCACTATATTTATATATGATATATAATATGTTTATATTTTACATAATCTTCTTTATTTTTCTTTTTTGGCATACCTTTATGGTTTTCATTTTGGGTAAACATGATAATTTGATTTTAGGAAGTGCGGACTACAGCCCCCTCAAAGTGATTTGATTCGTTAATGCCATTTGTGGGATGTATAAAGGATGTATTTAAAGTTATTATATATGATTTATGTTACATATAAATGATTAATATAATTCTGGATTTAAAATATGCATACCTCTAATTTAGTTTTAATTCCATTAATATGACATAGAAATGAAAGTAGCGTTCATGCGTACGTACAGCTTACCGTCTCCATGAACGGTGCATTTCATTTCTTAACTCTAAATGATTATGTAATATTATAAATATATGTATATTCTGGATATATATTATATATATGATATCCAAATAATGAATATAATTCTCGATATAATGAACCTTTGACCACATGAACAACATGTAATTGTAAGAAGTCCACTTTCGACTTAAGAACGAAATATCGACAAAACAGACATTATTAACTTAAATGATTACATAATCTTTATAACATGGAAATAAGTGATATAAAAGGAATAATGAACTTTAAAAAGGCTCTTAAGCATGTATAAAGTAACTCAAGTTTATTATTCATTAGATTAAAGAACGATCGAGTCGAGTTGGACCCGAGCTAAGGGATCCTACTTCTCTCTTTCTTTTTAAGTACACTCTTTTATGTCATTCCTTTTAAGCTCATATTTATTGTGATTGGGATTTTCTTTTATATTACTATTACTGTAATTTTTATTTTCATATGATGAAAGACCCTATTTCCTCTCATCAATCCATTTTGGAAGTTTTAAGTGGCGCCGTTAGGCTGCCAAGTTTTCGTAAGGGATTTTTCATCTCACTTTTATTCCCGTGAGATTTATGCTACATTTGCCGCAATTTCCGTTGAGTGGTGTATGTACTACCCATTATTTTTTTCATTGTGTAATATACATTCATTTATGAGTATTTACATCTATGTTGTATTTTCCTTCTTTCACGGGGTGCATGTCTCGAAAGATACCCATGTCGGTAAGGGAACCTTTCACCCTCCTCTTTTTGTAAAAGACTTCTTTTGTGATGTATTTTAATTCACAAAATATTATGTTGGAATATGTTCTTCTATATCCTTATTGATTTAAATTTTATGTACATGTGATGAGATACCCTTTTTATCTCTCATCAACTCATTTTCTGAATTTTGTAGTGATTCCGTTAGGCCGTCAAATTTTTGCAAGGGAACTTCTTAACCCAATTTTGATTCTTTGGGATAAGCTTGTACTCCTCGAATATGTCATTATATGAATTTGTGTGAATAACATCTGATTGTTTTACACTTAATATCCACTTATATTTGGTGTATTCGTTTGTCACACATAATTATGTAATTGATTTATCCTGAATCCAAGGATTCCGTCTTTGTAAGATAATTCATCTCAATCTCCTTTCATTGAGGCATATTTATTTTTATACAAACATATCATTTAGACGGTGTATAAACCCCTTTGACTTTTACTTTTATAAAAAAGGAATCTTTTTCTATGAAAGTGTTTTACTAAAAGACAAAAATGAATGTTTCTTTTAACGTATGCGGTGACAACGACCTTTTCTGCCGCCGCGAGTATTATTTGGTCTTTGGCTTCCTCAACAAGTCGTGATGTTCTTAAAATGAAATAAATACCATATACTCTTTTATGTATTTTGGTACTAAAAATGGTTTTTTATAATGGATTTGTTACGTCAATATATTTGAGTGATATATTTTGATCAAAGTGTGTAAATTTTTTCTTGCCATTATGTTTGTTTTATGTCTTATGATTTTATAATGGTACTTGGACATTTGACGGGTGGTTACGTGATAAACCATATGACGGGCGGTGCCGTGAATACCAGGACGGGTGGTTATGTTATAACCTCCAATGCATTGGGTATGGAAGTCGGCCGTATGGCTATTCCATTAAGTATGTATGGAAGTTGGCCGTATGGCTATTCCATTAAGTGATATGTTTGGAAGTCGACCGTATGGTTATTCCACTTAAGCATGTTTATGTCCCAAGATACCTTTATATGTTATGTATTCTTTATATGGGTTTTATGGTAATCCTTTGGTTACAAAAGGGGTATGTAATGATATTTTATTCAGTGAAGAGTTTTTACTAGTTCATGAAGGTGAATGTATTAGTTTGATAAAGTATACATGGTTTACTTGTTGTTTTGAATAACTAACAGTTTTCATTCTTTATGTATCCCTTACTGAGCTTCTTGTGCTCACCCCAAGTTTTTATTGAAATGTTTTTCACATGACTTAATGTGGAATAGGGTCAAGGATGGGATCAAGGGAAAGTCATGCTATCTAGAATATGGAACAAGACATGTTTCTTATTAAGTGTTTTTATTTTATGGAATCTTAGTGGAAGTGTCTACTTTGTAATCTTTTGATATGTAATAGTTATGTCCTAATTCTCTAAAACTCTAAACCTGAAAAGATTCTCAATGTGAATTATTCATTTAATTCAATATTAAGTAAGGTTTAAGGCCGGGGCCTTATAGTTGGTATCAAATGTTGGTTTAGATAACTTTAGAGGTTAGGGTATTCTTTAAGCATAAGTGACATTACCATAATGGTTAGGATTTCAGAAAGAGTCCTAGTTTTAGATAAAGTGAATGAGTAAGTATATCTTAGTGTTTATATTACTCATTAGTACATGATGGTTTTGTTGATATACTCACACTGACCTTTTTGGTTTTAGTAAATGGATGGATCTAGCAGGCACCAAAGTAACAATGGATGTGAAGGAAACTGTGACAATTTTTTGAGCAAGCAACTGAATGATATGGGAGCTGCAATGAGAACTCTTATGATTATCCTCAACCAACTATCTGGAGTCATGATTGAACACCTAAACCTTGGTGATTTCTCTAAGGCATAATATATGTGAGAAACAAATCCCCACAGAACTACAGGTAATAATCATAAATGTAAGTGTGTTCAAAAACCTATGTGTCAAAAATGTGGAAAGAAACACCAAGGAAAATGTTTCAATGGGACAGAAATATGCTATAGATGTAAAAATGAAGGTCATAAAGCAAGAACCTGCCATGGAAAAAGGAAGCATCCAGTTGACTCAAGGAAAGGGACAGAAGTTCTTTCTGAGGGATCAATTGAATTTTTTAAATGTGGTGTGCATGGTAATTATGCAAACACATGTCCTATGAAGACGTTTCGTGAATGGGATCACCAAGATCGTACAAATTTTCATTTACCAATACATAATGACATTCCTATTGAGGATGAAGAAACTGAAAATGACCAATCAAAGGTTTGGATTATTTCATAACTATTGTTTTCCTATTGAGGAATATTAGGATATGATTCATGATTTTGTTTGTAGGAAAGAAGTATTTCAGAATAAGTTGGAAAGGAATGGTTAATGGATCAGGAAGAATGTTGAATGAGTAAGATGTCAACATATAAGGGCTTCAAGAGTTATGGTGAAATTCTTAAGAGTATTAAGTCTCTTTTGATGATGGGGTTACATTATAAGGCTTTTTATATTATGTGTAACCCTGATGTTTAATATATGAAAATTTTATTCAAAGAATAGTTATCTGTTCTTTTGTGGACATAGTTATAAAAAACCATTTGGGTTTATATGATCCTTACTTTTGAAGTAATTATGGGTTACTATATGATGGAAGTGAAAGGCATGAGATGAAATTGAGGTTAAATTATGTTATGGTTATTTTTGATGATTTTATCTCTTTTTGGGGAATGATTTGAGAATTATATAGTTTTGGAAAAAGGACAACATGAAGACCGTGTGACAACCCGTCGCGTCGGACAAAGCTGCGGGAATCGAACCCACAACCAAAGTGCAATAGGTATTTATCGCCTACCACTGGACTACGTGAAGTCCCTGGTTAGTTTGACTGATTATTTTTAGTTCTATGATTTTATGAATTAAGATTCAGTTGATTTTGGGTTATCTATGGGTATTTATTAACCTATCATGGATGATATGTGATTAGGTTAATTAATTTTCAATACAAGACAATAAGAGCAACTGATGTTGTTTGGAGATAAATGTTACAATTTAACTTGGAAGACTATGTGACTAAATCCTTCAAATATTTGGGTTTCAATATTAGTTTGGTTTACTTTGAAGAATTTTATGGTAAAATTGATTATCAAATGGTCCTCGTTGAACTTTTGGTTTTGTTGGACAAATTTTGGAGATTAAGAATAGATTTTCTTTTTATAAAGCGTTATCCTTTTCTGGATTATCTTATCTTCTACTAACCTTTTTGGTTTTGGTTTTTGTTAATGTCTAAAGACATGGGAAGTATATAGTTCTCTTTTTTGGATTAGGTGATTCTCTAGAAATTGATTATATTACTCTTAATGTGAACAAGTCTTCCTAAATACTCGTCTTTTGGAGAAAATATGAGTTTGTGTAAGGAATCTAATAAAATTTGAAAGTCAACATGATAAGTGATTATGTTTCCTTATGAAAAATTTCTAAATATAAAGTAACTTAAAACAAAAATGTTGTCTATTAACTTTTCCTACGTAGGAATCGAATACCGTTTAACCCATCACAAGTTCATGATTTTCTTGTGGTTAACTTTCTCCTAGACATGTTTACTATCACTCTCCATCAGAACATGACCCTTTTTTTCCTCCATGTCCATATTTCCATACTTGTAATCCTAGTATGGGCTAACTCGAGTGACCTTTGTACTTATCTTTCTTTATTTTAAAGTTATTTTTTTACCGACTCTTGTTCCGATGTGGGACGTTCAAGGATGTTTCCAAGCTCAATTTTTCAAAATTGTGAGGACGCAATTCCCAAAAGGGGGGAAGGATGTAACACCCCCAGGTAAATAAAGATTGTGAAATTTTCATATTTATCCATATTTGTGAATAAAATATTAATATTACTTTAAAGGGGACTCTTTTCTCGATGGTGTACCCAACACACAACAACGAGTTTCTTGAGAATCTTATCTTGCACTCTAATAATAAAATAATATTATTTTAAATGGTAGTTAACGCCTAGATATTTTGATGGTGGGAATGAATAGAACTACCTACAAAATGATTATATATGTTTGTCAAATATTTATACTTTTTACAATAAATGTTAGAGGATTAAAAATGCGAATTAATCCAATTTTAAGTGTAAACATTCTAATATTCTTTAAAAGGTCGATTAACCGCCTTTTTATGGCGAACCTATTTTAAATCAACTTTTTGAAAATTGTATGTGTTATATTTGAAAAAGTAAAATTCTTCTTTATAATCGGGACATCAAAATTTACTTTGTGTAAATTTTTGGTATTTTTCCGAAAAAGTTCAATTTTTAATGAATAGTGAAAAATGTTGTATTTTAATTCAAAACCTCTTTTAATTTAATTTATTTATATGATTATATTATCTTTTGAATTGTTTTTAAAGTTTAATTAGAATATATTTTTACCATTTAATCCAATAGTGGATGTTGGAATTAAATTCACTTTGAAATCAGACTTAATCTAGTGTCAATATTTTGATACATTTTATTTCATAAAAACACGCTATTTGTTTTGACGACAGGAATTAATTATTAAATTAATTAATTAAACTTATATGTTTTTAATTTTTTTAAAATAGAAAACATTTTTGAATTCGGAATATCAAATATAGCATAGGCTGAACTTTTGGTAATTTTCTGAAAAACTTCAATTTTTGATGAATAGTGAAACCACTAAGTTGTACTTATAAAAACTCATTTTCCATTTAAATGAAATTTTTCCATCTTTGTGTTTTGAATTTCAAAAATCCGACAAACATGGTTGTCATTAAGAAGTAAAATGTGGTTCGATGGGAATAAAATAATTTTTTTGGTGAATAGTAACTTATTAAGTTTTTATTCGCGATTAGAGGTAATTAGTGTAGTTTAAGTTAAGAATAATGTTTTAATAAACTGAAATGACCTAAACACATGTCCTACCCTCATTGGATGTTCCATGGCCGACCAAGACAATCCATGGGTCAACTTGGGGGCCCCATGGAGCCACTTTGGTTGGAAAATGACATAAATACCTTTTTATTTAATGTTAAAGTAAAAATGACACAAACATGATATGTTTTACTAAAACAATTTTTAAATGGGGATATACAAGTAATATTTTTTAATATAAATAGTAATTGGAAAGATAAAAAGCTTTCCTACATCATAGTATTTTTTTATAATTTTTATACATTAAATAAATTAAATTATATATGACATCATGATGATGTAGTGATGACCTCATTATTTAACGATTTAAATAAAATAGAAAGATAATGTAAAATCTAAGAACTAAACATGTCCAAAACCTATTTGATGGGTGGATTTAGAACCCTTATCACCTTATCCTCGAAACAAATCAATTTAGGACCATTAAAATCCGAAACGCATTCCGAAATAAAGTAACATTTCTTTGTTTTCCAAGAGTGCCCCTCCCCTCCTCTTATAAAAGGCCCCACCTCTACTTCCTTACCCACACATCCAAAGCCTTTGTCTCGGCCAAACCCTACCCAGTTTGTCTCTCCACATCCCTATATAACTCCTTGAATCCTCACTTTGGGTAGAAGTCTTCCCAAGGAAGCCTTTTAGCTCAAACCAAAGGGAGTTACCCGATTTTAAGGTAATGTCTTCACTTGTGTTCTTTTGTATTATTTTGTTTCTCCAACCCCATAAACTCTTTTTATTCATTTATTTTATAACAACTACAATATCTTAAATATAATAGGATGTTGTTATAATAAGCATTTGATCTACACTTACACACACCTACATCAAATGGTTAAAGAACATACAGTTTCTGTGGATGGGGAATTTCTGCCTCACGAAACGATGATTGTTCAACACTCATATAACACCTTAAAAGGTGGCCATTAAGATGTCACTATATTTATATATGATATATAATATGTTTATGTTTTACTTAATCTTCTGTATTTTTTTGGCATAACATTATGGTTTCCATTGTGGGTAAACACGATAATTTCATTTTAGGAAGTGCGGACTACTGCCCCTCAAAGTGATTTGATTTGTTAATGCCATATGTGGGATGTTTAAAAGATGTATTTAAAGTTATTATATATGATGTATGTTACATATAAATGATGAATATAATTATGGAATTAAAATATACATACCTCTCATTAATTTGAATTCCATTAATATGACATAGAAATGAAACCGGCGTTCATGCGTACGTACGACTTACCGTCTCCATGAACGGTGCATTTCATTTCTTACCTCTAAATGATTATGTAATATTATAAATACATGTATATTCTGGATATATATAATATATATGATATCCAAATCATGAATATCATTCTGGATATAATGAACCTTTGACCACACGAACAACATGTAATTGTAAGAAGTCCACTTTCGACTTAAGAACCAAATACCGACAAAACAAACATTATTAACTTAAATGATTACATAATGTTTATAACATGGAAATAAGTGATATAAAAAGAATAATTAACTTTAAAATGGTTCTTAAGAAAGTATAAATTAACTCAAGTTTATTATTCAGGAGATTAAAGAACGATCGAGTCAAGTCGGACCCAAGGTAAGGGATCCTACTCCTCTCTTTCTTTTTAAGTACACTCTTTTATGTCATTCCTTTTAAGCTCGTATTTCATGTGATTGGGATGTTCTTTTAAATTACTCTTACTGTAATATTTATGTTCATATGATGATAGACCCTATTTCCTCTCATCAATCCATTTTGGAAGTTTTAAGTGGCGTTGTTTGGCTGCCGAGTTTTCGTAAGGGATTTTTCATCTCACTTTTATTCCCGTGAGATTTATGCTACATTTTCCACTATTTCCGTTGAGTGGTGTATGTACTGCCCATTATTTTTCTCATTTTGTAATATAATTTTATTTATGAGTATTTACATCAATTTTGTATTTTCCTTCTTTCACGGGGTGCATGTCTTGGAAGATACCCATGTCGGTAAGGGAACCTTACACCCTCCTCTTTTTGTAAAAGACTTCTTTTGTTATGTCTTTTAATTCACAAAATATTATGTTGTAATATGTTATTCTATGTACTTATTGATTTAAATTTTATATACAACTGATGAGATACCCTTTTTATCTCTCATCACCTCATTTTCTGAATTTTGTAGTGATGCCGTTAGGCCGTCAAATTTTTGCAAGGGAACTTCTTAACCCAATTTTGATTCTTTGGAATAAGCTTGTACTCCTCGAATATGTCGTTCTATGAATATGTGTGAATAACATATGATTGTTTTACACTTAATATCCACTTATATTTGGTGTATTCTTTTGTCACACATAATTATGTAATTGATTTATCCTTAATTCAATGATACCGTCTTTGTAAGGGTTTTCGTCTCAATCTCCTTTCATTGATGAATATTTCGTTTTATAAACAACTATCTTTTATATGGTGTATAAACCCCTTTGACTTTTACTTTTATACAAAAGTAATTTTTTTCTACAAAGTGTTTTAATAAAAAACAAAAAGGAATTTTTCTTTTAACGTACGCGGTGACAACGACCTTTTCTTCCGCCGCAAGTATTATTTGGTATTTGGCTTCCTCAACAAGCCATGAAGTTTTTAAAATGAAATAAATACCATATACTCTATTATGTATTTTGGTACTGAAAATGGTTTTTTATAATGGATTTGTTATGTGAATAAATTTGAGTGATATATTGTGATCAAAGTGTGGAAATGTTTTCTTTCCACTATGTTTGTTTTATGTCTTATGATTTTATAATGCCACATGGACATTTGACGGGTGGTTACATGATAAACCATATAACGGGTGGTTCCGTGAATACCATGATGGGTGGTTAAGTTATAACCTCTAATGCATTGGGTATGGAAGTAGGCCGTATGGATATTCCATTAGGTATGTATGGAAGTTGGCCGTATGGCTATTCCATTAAGTGATATGTGTGGAAGTCGACCGTATGGTTATTCCACTTAAGTATGTTAATGTCCCAAGTTACCTTTATATGTTATGTGTTCTTTATATGGTTTTTATGGTAATCCTTTGGTTACAAAAGGGGTAAGTAATGATATTTTATTCAGTGAAGTGTTTTTACTACTTCATGAAGGTGAAGGTATTACTTTGATAAAGTATACATGGTTTACTTGTTGTTTTGAATAAATAACAGTTTTCATTCATTATGTATCCCTTACTGAGCTTTTTGTGCTCACCCCAAGTTTTTTTTGAATTTTTTTTCATAGGCCTTAATGTGGAATAGGGTCAAGGATGGGATCAATGGAAAGTCATGCTATCTAAAATATAGAACGAGACATGTTTCTTATTAAGAGTTTTTATTTTATGGAAACTTAGTGGACGTGTCTACTTTGTAATCTTTTGAGATGTAATAGTAATGTCGTAATTCTCTAAATCTCTAAACCTGAAAAGATCCTCAATGTTAATTATTCATTTAATTAAATATTAAGTAATGTTTAAGGCCAGGGCCTTATACCCTCACTGCCTTTCTATGGGTTATAAATGACATACCGATCTTATTTTTTATCACTTTTAAAAAGTAATGAATTTGAAATGAAACACATTTCATTTATTATATTTGGGTTATTTATGAAGTGTATGATTGTGTTATATGAGTATCACAATAAAGTAAATACATATGAAGGGTGTTCCCTGATATCATTCCAATGCATTGGGTAGAGATTTCATATCTAGAGATGACAAGTTTCACGATACCTTGGTGAATAACCTTGGTAATTTTTATGACACATTGGGGATGGACCTTGGTGATATGTTCATGATTGTATAAATGAAATGTAGAAGCCACATATTCATGTTATGTTTCATGTTATTTTTATCATGGTATGTCTATTCTCCCATGTATCTTGTCTTTATATTTTTATACAAGTTCTTATTGTTAACACAAGTATACTAATACCCTTATTTACCCTTACTGGGCCTTCTGCTCACCCTTTCCTTTGATGTATGTCTCCAAGATATGAGATATAGTAATTTTACCTAGGATGAACATATGATGAATCCTTAAAAGTGGATTAAATTAATGTTTTATGTTGTTTTCATATTTTATTTCCCTGATTACCAAGACACTAGGATTTAAAGATCCTCTGTATGTAAAATGTATTGAAAAGTTATGTAAAAAAGGTAGGATTCCATAAATACATAACAGTTATGTGTATACCAAACAATACAAATGAACTATTCTAAATTATGTGTAATGAAAATTCTCTATGGTAATTACCGACTTCATGATCCACACCCCAATTTCATTACCCTATATCATTTTATTTCTAACATGGTTACTATCCTTGTGTTTTCATTGACTGTCTCCCCACACACTATCACCATATCAATGAATCCAATGAAATATATCTACCCATAACAACTTAAAAACCACCCTTTATGAATAAGATATATGAAACATCTCATTTAATAAAAAAAACTTATTGTGAACAATTCATGGACTAAATTCCAGGTCTAATTGAATAGGTATGAATAACACCTCAAATTTTCAATTATGAAACCTAAAACCCTTGCTACACCCCATGAAAGTGTTCTACTGTTGTATAGTATAAATTATTTCAAACTAATTATTAGTTTTAACGGATCATATACTGATAATTAATAGTGTAAGAACCAAAGAAACAATATTTTTCAATCATTAATATTAAATCATGCAAAGATATAATGATCCTTGTATATGAATATTTAAAATGTAGTGGCATCCATCATATGATTTGATAGATTATCATTTTATGATAGTACCATGGGAATAAAAAAAATTACAACCTCCATAGTTAATCCCCAATCATTTTGATACTTTTTCACTACGTGAGGATGACCATACACTAAGATGTGTATCAGAAACATCGTGATTCATGATGAATGGTTCTATGGTAATGGAGAGAGATATTAGATATCAAATGAAATAAATAATTAACACCAATGGGGGGGAACTTCCCATATATAATCTTCCTCAATTCATTTCATTGAATTAAGAGCATTAACCATTATGTTCCATCTCATGGAACGAGGGTTGCTTCATATTGTTGTGTTCTTCATTGAACCCTTAAATGAATGGTACATGAGACAAAAATGTTCAATCTCATAGATTATTAACCACATTATACAGTGAATAATTCAATATTAAGAGTTCATACATACCTTTAATATGTATTGTAATACTTATCATATGATATAATATAGGAAGAAAAGGGACATAATGCATTTTCTATAATATCAACAAATTGGAATGTGAGATATACATCTCTTGCATATATCCATCCAAAACTATTATGGATACAGTTTATGAACCTCTATAAATTTAAGTTGAAATAATTTATCTAAAACTCAATCCTTATATAAAGGCTTGTATTTATAACATTTTAACCATTGAATCATTTATAATGAATATTAAATCTGTATTTCATATATATATATATATATAAATAATAGCCTCTAGAAAAACATTTGTTTTTCTCAAGATTCTATGGGATCTGGTTTGGCCACCCTAAAACCAACACACAATTTTTATTAAGATTTACACCATATGATATATCATATACATCCAATTATACCTATATAATTCGGTTTACCTTTATATATAGTGACAACTAGACATGGAATAATGTCAATCCATCAAAGTCTATCTCATATATTGTTGATTCCCTGAAAAATGATTACTTGGTTGACTAATACATCACATAAAATTCTTATAATAGATGATCACATCCCACGCCCCTCATAAAAACAAATAAACCAATCTCATCTGATTCAAAAAGGAATTACCAGACATTTTCTTAGTCTAATTGAACAAATGACCATTGTATTTTATCATCATAATAGTGGAAAATACTATCCTTGACTTACTCCAACCAATGAAATGATTATGAATATACCCAGTCACTATCTGATTAGATAAGTCACTGATAATCATATAAGTAATTTATTAAATTATATGTGTTCTCATTTCAAATTTATTTCTGATATTAGGTAGGAAGGACTTATTACAAGAATAAAACCCTATGTAGGAAAATGATTATATGAAATTCAATGGAATATATTTGGTGAGTCAATCCAAATAATAAATCCCAAATTATAATCTCATGAATCCACTAATCACAATAATTTTGACATATCTTCACTATCCATTCGACTATGTGATGATCACTGATTATGTACAACTCATGTGTCAAATTAGATGGAGATATTATCATTTAACAATTCATTTAATTTAAATTTTATAATTAATGACTGAATGAAAAGTAATGATGACCATTTTAATAAATCAATGATATATTATTAATCCATCACATTAAAATCTTAATTATCATATTCTAGTTATCTCTATATGTAACTCATTCTTCTACTATTACAATGTCATGATCAATTGATATGATATTTTATTATATATAATTATCTAATAGATCCTAAAATAACACATATCAACCTCATTACATCATGAAATATAAGGAAACTAACTAGTTTCAATATAATAGGATTATACTAATATTATAAAACATTAAATTATTCCTCCTAATCGTGTTATAACACATAATGGTTTCTAAATACATAAAATAGTCTAGTTCATTTTTTATCCTATTTAAACCAAATAATAAAACCATAATTTTTATGGTAATTTCCAATGAATGAATATGAAAAAATCAATATTAAGATGCATTCCCAATTCCATTTTATTTTTTATCATATGATAAATTCTGTTCAACCAATGAATATCTTTGGTCAATAAATTGTTACCATATTTATTTTTCAATTAGGTTTTCTACTATAATTATTTAATATAATATTTATATCATTCATAATGTTATATTAAAGTTAATGAGAAATAACAATAATATATTCCCTATGAGTTTGAAACTAGGTGTATAGTGTTGACTGTTTTTCATGCATGATTTTTCGATCGAGTTAATAGTCAATCAACCCATTAGGGTTATTACCCCTAGGTACATCTATATCGTATCTTGTGTAAAATAGATATAACTATAAGTAGAGGTAATTATAATGAAAACCACATACTGAAATAAATTTATCCTTTTCCCGGTAGTGTAGGATGTTATGATACACATAAAATTGTTTCTATGGTTTTAAAAAAATATATCTAATTCTAATCAATAAACTATTAAATATCACAACAACCAACCTAAAGGGATATCTATACATTTTAAATTACTATCAACCTTAACACGTCACCCATTAATGAAATTTCTAACTATAATATTATCATTCGTATATAAATTCATAATATCAAAAAATACCAAAGTGATCCTAAAAGATAACTAATGCATTCAAGGATACATACCAATGAGGAAAATTACACTCAGTTATAGACTTATCATAATATATACTCATCTTTATAACATAGGGAATAAAAATATAAACAAAGGGGTGAATTCGTATGCTTAGTAAGGGTAATCATATGTGAGCGTAATATATCCATATTGGTAAATTTGAATACATAAATAAGTTATACCCAATAAAGCAGAGAACATAAATCATGGAATAAGGAATTGAATAATAAATAGTAGAGAATGTCATGGAAAAGTGGAATTTCGAAGAATAAAAAAAGAATCTTATGAAGGTGGAATAATCATATGCAATGGAAACACTATAAAAAACCATTATTCACATGCATTTGTGAACAAACTCATTATATGTAAGCCTTACTATATCATGGGATATCAAACGTAACAAACGTATTGGAGGGAAATAATTGATCAAAAATGTAATCATATATAAATATTTTTTCAATATAAAATCAATCATCATTATATAATAAATAATCCATAGAAAGATAATTGGTTTCGTATTCATTTTGAATGAAATTATATAAGGAAAACCTTAATAATTTTACCTATAAACATGATAAATCCAATGAATATTAATGGGAATACAATAATACTAAATAATGTTATAAGTAGATAAAATTTAATTATGTTTATGGTATTTAAACCATATAGATAAAGGGTATACATTTTAGTCAATATTTTCCCCCAATCAATAAATATATTTCATAGAGGAAAATACCCTTTAGTCAAACAAATAGAAAACATGACATTCAAAAAGGAATAGAATTTGATGAAAAGTTATGAATATTCTAGGTAGACATTTAGTAAAGACAAAGAAAATAATGGATCACATGAGGTAAAATAGTATTCGGCATCCATATATAATATAGGACACTAACAGTAATTAGAATCAAGGGTGATGAGGGGAACCCATCAACAAAGAGAAGGGTAATTATTATAAAAAATGATATAGTTTTAGAGAAACAAATTTTATCAAGGTAATATATTTCAATTAAAAGATTATTTAATATCATTGGGATGATAATTTAAAATAAAATAAAAGTATAATGTTAATTAATTCAATCTTGGTAGAAAGATGTTTGAGAAGAATCATTATAAATAAAAAAATCTGTGTTACATAAATCCTTACAAATTTGGTGTCTTTTTAAACAAAGTTCATTAAAAAAGAGAACATTATATGGTTATTAAAACACCATTAATTAAAATAATGTGGTAAAATAACATCATTAGCAATAAATCACTCCGTATTAAAAATATCATAGTGTATAATAGTAAATATGTTTCATGAAATTAAATTTGAGAGAAATAACACATTAACTTAAAGTCCTGCTTAGTTGATCACACTATAAAAAATAAAAATAAAAATTTGTTACTCACCTATTTCATAACTTTATTCCTATATATTTATACTTATATTATTAACTTATTACTATTTAATAAATATATATTATCTAATTAGGGATCATTATTACTATTAGATGTTATTAGTTTTGATTGGTCAATGAGTGTTTTATAATATTGATAGTAATTAACATTCATTTTTATTAATATATTAGACAATATATAATTTAATGTACTGAAATAGTTCTTTTATAATTATGTATATAGTTCTTATCTCAATTCGTGATATATTTTGTTATGATATCTGGTAAAAATAGGGTGAAATCATATTTTGTTTTTTCTCATCAAATAATTGGTGGTGTATTAATAATGGGAAAAATTATAATATGATCATTAAAAAACCATAAAACATAAAATAAATATTAATTAAAATATTATAAAACAATTATTTAAATTTGTACAGTCATCCATGATATGTTTGTTTTCATCATTCATGTAAGTTGTTAAACCGGCCCCAATAAGAACATCTTATAATTCAATGGGTGAGAATGATAAAGAAATTATTTATTTGGACCTAATATATTTAAAAATAATAATAATTAAAATATTTAGGTATTTATATGTATTTTAATAACATTTTAATAATATTTAATTATTAATGGGATTGTAGATGAAAATGTAAAAAATTTAGTAGAAGAAGTAGTCTGAACGATCAAAATTATAATTTTTTCTATCTGGATGGAGAGGAATAGATAAAATGTTTTAAATTTATATACTAAAATTTAAGAATATAAATTATATTTTTTATATAAAAATTAATTACGTGTTTGTTAAAACAAAACATTATTGAAGAAAAACTAATGATAATCAAGACAATTGTGTAAAAGAAATTAATCTTCTCGAGGAATCCTCCATAATATTGAAGGTGTTGGGGAAATATTATGGATGAAAGGGAAAAATAAAATGGGATAGGGTTCAAGATAAAATAAATTGTAAGTTGTTTTGGAATAAATTAAAATGAATATGTATTTCATGAGGTGGTGGAAGTGTGACCCTATGTGAACAAAATGTCACTTTTGTCAATAACCATTACGTTTTAATAATGGAATGACACTATTCTAGTGTTAATTGATAAAAATGAGGGAAATAATGAATTAAATATTTTTAGTTCCATATTAATATCCAACATTCATTTGGAGACAATATTTTTTGACATAGGGAATTTATCCTTGGTTTTTAACTTTTTTTTAATTAAGCATTTACCATGGTAATTATTTCATAACATTGGTAGTTAATTATAATGACCAACATAAAAATAAAAATAAAAATTATTTTATAAGTTGTTATTATAAATTAGAATATGAAAATATTTTTTTAAAATCAATTATAGACGTGTTAAAAATATATATTTTTCATTATTTCACCTAACA